>CM032669.1:19521323-19758034 GCA_019095985.1 Streblospio benedicti | reverse complement strand
TGATATTTAGACTCGGCATACCCAACTTCCTATCTAATGACAATACAACTTATGTTCATATTTGCCATATTTAAGGAGATAAACCCATTTTATGAAAAATTGACCGTTTGACCCCTCATGTGACTCCGTTACGGTGATAGAAAAAATGCCAACATGTATACTAAAAACAGGCCGAAACCACTCTATACCCGTTAGTCCTTGCACAGCTACGCCCGCAGCAGCATGTGACCTCTTTGAAGTTTGGTCTTTTCCTGGAAGTGGCAGGTGCGCTCAGCTTGTTATCTCTCACAAAATATACATTTCAGACCAAGTCTGTTGCCAAAATACGATGCTTGCGCACTTGAATCAAAATATTCTGAAATGACATCCTACATGAAAAAAAAAGTTTTTAAAGAGCTATTAAAACGTTTTTAAAGAGCTATTTTGTACTAACAAAATGTGTCCACGCCGATTGAGTTTGTTATTCATGCGACCAGTACCGGAAGTTATAAAGGTCAGATTTCTTATAATGGGTAAAGCTGTTAAAAATAGCCAAAACTACGAAATATCTTTGCTTTTTTCGAACCATGCGCACCGACCAAAACGATTAATATTTTGATATGTTGTATACAAGATGTGAAGTGGTCGTGTGCCCCTGAAGTTGTCATTTATTCATAACAATAACAATATAACATAATAACGATAACTATATAACATGATAGCATAATGACATAATAACAATAGCAACAAAGACATATCTCAAACTCGTATTCATTTTGAAATCTACACGTTTTAACTTATCTACACGATCCTTCAAATGAAATAAATGAACTACATAAACTTTCTTTATAACTAAACTGACCATGTTATAAATACTCAGTGGCACTTTTCACTATTTTCTAATCCAGTTCATTATTAAGAATATTCATTTCATTGCAAAATGATAACAATACAGATTGAAACACACAACATTTGCATACCGTGCTTTAAAAAAAAATTCATTTAAAGATATTACATAACACCATAAAATGTAAGAACTACGTGTCTTTACAAGTCGAAATTATCATCATCGTCTGATTCCACTTTAATTTTCGACTTCGGTTTGGCAGGTTGTGGGGCCTCTTTGGTAGGTGGTGGGGCCTCCTCATCAGTGGCACTCTCTACGTTGGAGTCCTCCGAGTCAGAGACGAAGACCATGCTGCCTCGCCACACAGCGCGCTTCAGCTTCTCCTGCTCACGAGCCCTGCATGAACAGAACAATAGCCATTAGCAGTTACCATAAACCAGCACTATGCTGACTGTGACACTGGATGTTTTCTATCTCAGAATGGACTTTGATTTCCCCATACCTGGCCGCCCGCTGCCGCTTCTTGGCCGCTTCCCTCTCTTTCTGCTTTCGCCGCTCCCTCTCCCGCTCCCGCTCCTCCTCTCGCTGACTCCGACTCCGCTCCTTCATACCACGCTTCCAGTCTCCACTGCCACCATACCTGCAATAATGACATGTCGAATTTACGATATTATTTATATTATGTACATGTACTGAAGAATAATCAATAGACTCAAGATTTCAAGACACTATATTTTAGGTTGAATGATATTTACTGCCATCATATTATGTCACTGTTTAAGAGGAATACATAGCCACAAACTAGATCAATTCTCTCACCTGCCACTGGGTGGTGCCACGTTTTCACCTCGCCACATGTCCCTGGAGACAGGTACGCGGTCGTCATGGTCCCAGCCCCTCCGATTGTCAACTCCTGCAGGGCGCCTGTAGCGCGTCTCACTTTCGTCATCCATGTGCGTCTTCATCATGGGTCTCTGCGGCGCCCGCCACACTCGGCCACCCACCGGCCTCCTGCTGTCCACTGGCTCCCACCGTCTCTCTCGGACTGACACTGGAGGCGGCTCCCTGCGGCTGCCAAGACGGTGAATGGCTGCCCGTTGCTTTTCTTCATGGCGGATCGTGCGCCGCTCCTCTACCAGCGGTTCATCCATGGGCAGTGGACGGCTTTCCACCTTTGGGCCAAGCCGTGAACTCACCGCCTGCCTGGTCGGCTCAGTGGTCCCCAGCAGGGGAGACCCCCGCTTCACATCCAGGCGGTTGTCCAGACGTGACTTCTTGGGCTTCTTTACGTTGGCCTCAATATGGAAATCAATGATTTCTTCATCAGAAAGAGCATTTGCATTGAGCAGTTCTGCATCTATATCATCTGCTGTGAAATCTGTATGTTCCCATCTGTCAGGGGAGGGAGCTTTCAGTATAATTTCTGGGGTCATATCTTCATCTTCAGAATCTACTATAGCCTTTTGGGGAATGACATTTTCCTGAGCCATCGATGATTCCTGTTTTATTTTGGTGCCGGTATCCATTTTGCCATCTTTCACATGCTTTAGCTGGTTGTCGAACTCATGAATTGCCTGTATGGCAGTAATATGCTTTGCCTGCTGTTGGCGTAAAACTATCTGTTTTTCCTCCTCATCGGCATGCATTTTCATGGCCTTGCGCTTACTGCGGTTCTGCACCTCCTCTGCCACCAGGTCAGGCGTCTGCTCCATCAGAACCCGGAGTTCAGCCTCCATCTGCAGGGCCTCCTCGTCAAACCCCAGCAGCATCCTCATTACACTCTCCCTCTTCGTAGAGATCGGAGAGATAGCCTCGTTGAGGCCACACGATCCGCTCACTGACATGCCGCCGACGTTTACGTGTCTCGTCATAAGAGTCTTGGTCCATTGCCCACTGATTCTTATATTCAGACAACTTTTCCTCAATTTCTATGGGTGTCATCTTTTCTTTGGGTGCAACACCAAACTTCTCCACTAGTTCACTGGCATGTAGATCAAAGGGATCCTCCCCCTCCACCACCATTGGTGATATTGTCCTGCCCCCAGCTACAACCACAGCCCGGGCTTCTTCTTCCTCCGGCGACGTTCCTCTGCTTTTAAGCGCCTCTTGCAGCTGCCACTAATTAAACCAACAGTCCCTCTAAAGTATGGATTACCATATCTCTGATAGTAATTGCTGTGTCTTTCTGCTCCTGGTAGCTCTTTGTCTGCTTTTGTGGCAAATCTGAGATAGAGCTGGTACTTAGCGTTGGGCGTGTTTCCGACCCTCCAGCGCCCAGGAGGCATCTCCCCGGCACCTTCTCATCATCATCATCTGTGGTACACTCACCCTCACTCTTATAATCATCCTGCTTTGCCTCAGTCTCCATTTTGTTGTCATTGTTGAGTTTCTCTGCCTGCACTTCTCCTGTCTCAACATCTTTTTTCTTTTCACCTTCTACTTCACCTTCACTCATCAGATCAAGGTCGTCATCTGACTCTTCAATTAATTTAGCCTTCCCTGTTTGCCCATCTTGTGAAAGCGTAGCTTTCATCCTTTCCTCTATCTTACTCTTTTTCTGCACCTTCTCCTTCTCAATTTTTTTCTCTTTCTTGGCAAAAGGATCATAGCTGAGGGCAAGCATTGCACTGGCTGCTGTGAATGCATCCATCCACACAACATTGCAGGAACGATCATCTATCCATTCTATATATCCAGGAGCAAACTGTGAAAAGTAGTTTAACACATCCTCTGTGCTCATGTCATTAACACCACGCACATGGATGGCTTCACATCTCATTCCACGTTCACTGACACTGCACTTTTCCTTTTCAACATCATGCATACCAAGGCTTGCATATAACTCTTTTAAAGCAGAGTCTTCCAGAGACGGAAGTATTTTTTCTTTGAGCCCAAACCTTCTAGCACGCTTTTGCTTTTTCTCAAAGTTTTCCTTTGTTGTGGTATCAAAACCAATGACAAAATCTCTAGATGGATTCTCGTAGCGACGGCTCAACTGAAAAATTGGTTTGGTATATCTAGACCTACTACTCATCTCCACTTCTTGCGCCATTCCCGACCTCTTATTATCTGCTTCTGACACATTTCCTCCCTCTGCTGCTGCTATTATTTCCGCTATTTCCTTTTCTTCGTCTACGTTGCTTTCAATTGGGCCTGATTCGTTTAAATCAAGCCCATCAGAGTCATCAAGACTCAATATTTCTTCAGCTTCTTTCGCCATGTTTCATAAATACTGCATAACCCTGAACATTACTATGTGCGTTTTATGACAAACTAGTACTAGTACATCAATAATATTCAGTACATTTCCAAGAAACTTATATTGATGCTTTGGTACCTGACGTTTTACATTGACTTGGGTCACGTAGTTCATGAATTCTGTGTCGTCGCGGTGCGAGTAACACGCTGAACCGTATCATTTCAGTTTTTTTCAAAATGGCGGAAGGTACTCACATACAATTATGTTTGGGTTATTTGACTAATATAAATGCGTTGTTGATTACTGTATTGTCTTTGGATATCAATCTAAGTGTACAGACTACGTTTCAACGTAATTGTGTTGGTGATATTTAGTTTAATTTAGCTGTTTGAGCACTCCTATTTTTCAGCCGATGCGAGTAACTCCTAGTAGTATTTGGTGCGCGTAAGGGGTATACTCTACCTCTTAATGAAGAGGGTAACACTAAAATATTTCACAGCATTTTCTGTTACAATAGAATGGAAAATCAATAAATTTTACTAAGATAATTACCGGATGCAGGTAATAACCAGTCGTAATAAATGTATTACTTTAAAAATTTCCAATATGAATTACACGCCAGAGACTAAGCATTTTCCCCAACAATGTTCAAACATAAAATATACCTCACAGTATCACTACAGACAATAGACGAGTGAACCATGAGCAGCTTTAAGCATGGTAGGTTTATTCTCAGTATTTGTAAATTTCAGCAAATTAGATAACAAAAATAACGCTTGCATAGTTTCAATTTACCAGCCCCTTCTACAAATAGCCTCCGATCTTAAGTTTAATCATAATTAGCACACATATAACTAATTTACTACGGTAGGACCTTCTCTCAAACTTTGTTAATACAATTTTTGTGTGGCTTGACTCCAATTTCAAAGACCTAAATTTCTAGAAAACCAGGGATGAATGCACAAAAATGAGGACAGTTCCTTGTTAAGTACAGGTTGGGCATCATTTATTCATCAAAATTAACAAATATCAGGGATGTCAAAAAAATCACCCCCTGTGTCTTGCATATGTAACCCTAAGCTCGGCAGAGGCGACAGTTTGTGTTTATCAAAATCTATTGCTTTAAATATATATATTTCATAGCTACAATCTTATTAGTGTATAATTGTGGACAGTATTCAGTGATGGATCCAGAGGGGAGGGGCTTTGGGGGCTGAAGCACCGCATCCACCCACCCTTTCCCTCACACACGCGAACCTACCCACGTTCCTATTTTTTGAAAGTGCCCCCTTCCACCCAATTGTTCTCTCAAGTCAACACCCCCCCCCCCCCCAATTACCTATACTCATAATCCCATCCCCCATATACATTTGTGCCTCGCCTTCTCTCAAACCTCATCCCAGCCCTATAAAACTCACAAACCCCATCCTTCTCTCAAGAGGCGTATACTCAGCCATATACTCACAAGCCCTCCTCTCACCCATTCACAAAACCCCTAATTAACTAATGATGTTTAATTTTCAAATTCAAAGTCATTGAAATAATATAAGATTCGTGAAATATGGTTTGTGTTCTTTACTAGACCTAGAAGTAGACATTGTGGACATATTTGAGTACTACCCGTTCAAGTGCTTCCATGGCTACAATGACCTGCAGGTGTCGGCCGCGTCGCTTGCCACCATCAGGGACTGTTACGATGAGTGTGTCACCAAATCGGTTAGTACTGAGGACGTATCTGTTGTATAAGCTAATGTTGACGCGTGATAATCGTACAGAATGTTGAATATACGTCAAATCTGTGATGACACAGTTTGAGTGCACCAACACCGGGACATAACATGCATAGCTAGACCTGCGTAGAAAGTGAATGATTTTAGCACGGATATATATATGCCATTCCTTTACCACTGATAGGCCTACCAAATTTACCGCAGTTGTGCTCATGCTTCATACTGTGTCTTGTTGTGCTTTTCCAGCCGGAAGTGACAAATTCGATTGACTACCATTATGGCCGGCAATGGTGCATCTGCAAGTCTGTGAACTACACGATGGCAACCCTGGCTCCATTCAGCAATTGTAACAGCTACCAAAAATTCTTGTCCATTACAGGTACTAGCATAGGGTTGTAGTTTCCTTGAGGATCGTTTACAAATGATGTCATCATGTGAGGGTGTCAGAAAATGATGATCGTGGTTGGGTTGGGGTTAGCTAAGCGGAAAACGACGTCCTTGATGGGGCGAGGGGGTGTTGCAACAACAAATGATGTTATGAGTGATCCTTTTTTTTAATTGACATAAGAATTAACACTTTGACGTTTTTAAAGGTGAACATATTGTGATTTGTCTTTGTCCCTTACAAATTTACTCAGTTAATTTTGTATAGAGAAAAGTAGAACCGTCCTAACTTAGCTAGACAGTGCAATGACAGTAAATGCAAGGCCCAAAAACACATTTAATTTATGAAAATTCCTGAATGTAGCCGACCTCTTAGGTTGGATTGGGGACCTCTTAGGTTGGATTGGGCGGGTCTGTCGAAAGATATTGCACGATGACAAGAGCGGATGGGGAGCGGGGTGTTCAGAAATGCGTCATTTGTGAACCACCCCTAATTGCTAGGAAGTTTTGTGATTTTTTTACACAATAGAAGCCATCTTAAGAACGTTATAAAATATCCACATTTTTAAATGTATAGTTACGCTGAAGATACTTTCTATATAATGTTTGCAATTAGAGGTTTTGTGGCTCACATATAGGTCTTTTTAACCTCAATCATATATGATTCGTAACATGTGTCACTGTATGAGTGCATTGCGACTGTTAGATGCCAAGCTGTTCTCCGTGACGCCCACACGTTCTTCCCACATCGTCTATGCTACAACTGTTCGTCTGCGCGGAGCAGGCGGCTCCAAACCAGCCATGCTAATTGGTACGTGTCTAGACGTCTGCTTGTCGTGTTTATTAGTTTCATCTGGTTTTCACAACAATATCACACGCTCGATGCTTCCCTTGATCAATTATTGTCTTCTCAAAACGTTGTTGTTGACCCTTTTCATACACTTTCTCTAATCTGTCACTTTCAACAGAAGACTATTTAAGTAGAGCACTTCACACAGGACCCGTAGGTCACACACATACCGTATGTTGTTGTTTTTTGTTTGTTTGTTTGTTTTTTGTTTTTGTTTTTTAGACAAAAATATAGCATCCAAACAAGTACCAAATAATATCAGCGCACTGCCTTGAACATGATAGTATTTCCGTTGCCAAAGTGCAAAAAGAAAATTTCTATTAATAATAAACGTAAATAACACTGTTCAAATCGCATATTATTGCCACCTACTAGATGTGTGTGGAGACATTATTTTATAACAAAATGCATCTCCATTATTCAAGAAGCATAAAATTCTAAAATTAGAAGATATTTATAAAAGTAGTGTTTATATTTAAAATATAAATAGGTGATTTGCTTCTATCTTGGACAAACCTATCAAACACTATTGTTCATTCTTATAATACACTGTGCAAACGATGGTTTAAACAAAACAATATACGGGATCTGTGTGAAGTGTTTTATGTGTAGTTTAAGTAATATGTATAGTATTTGGCGGATCAAATGATATATCATTTGGCATAGAGAAATAAACGTAAAATGTGAGGCCAGTGAACTTCCAGTTTTCATGGGATAAAGTTTCGTCTCAAAACCCTCAATGGGTAGAAAAAAGGGGGTGATAAACCTGAATAAGAGCTTCATGTGATAATCTAATACACACAAGAGTGTTAATTTGCTGTTTTCGTTATGAATGAGTGGCACTATTTTGATAAGTAAACCACTATTTTGTGAGTAGCAGTTGCAAATATAAGCAGGATTCTTGTACATTTGCGCTAGTGCGTGTGTTTCAGTGTCCCCAGGCACGGTGTTCCCGGCAGCCGACCGTCAGCCCGTCGCCACCAAGGACGCGTGCGTGCAGCTCTGTCTGGCCTCCGCTACCTGCACGGCCTTCCTGCTGGAGGGGCCTGAGGGTAGCTACTTCTGCACCCCCCCAGGGTGATAAACCTGAATAAGAGCAACCTGACCATCAACTGACTGCTCACTGACCATCATTTGCAATAGCTCTCCTGACCACACACTGACCATCAACTGACTGCTCACTGACCATCAACTGACTACTCACTGACCACCCACTGATCATAAAATGACTACTCACTGACCACCCACTGACCATCAACTGACTACTCACTGACCACCCACTGACCATCAACTGACTACTCACTGACCACCCACTGACCATCAAATGACTGCTCACTGACCATCAACTGACTACTCACTGACCACACACTGACCATCAACTGACTACTCACTGACCACACACTGACCATCAACTGACTACTCACTGACCACACACTGACCATCAAATGACTGCTCACTGACCACACACTGACCACTGCATGTACTACAATATGCGAGCTACTTCTGCACATCCGTCAACAACCAGGAGTAGTTCCGATGAGTACTCTCTGACCCACTAACTGACTGTACACTGACTGCAGACTCACCGTCCTTCTTTGACTGAGTACGTCCTGACCACCCACTGACCACACCTGTAGCACCAGCATCATCAACTGACCGTTTTGACACTACTAAAAGACGCATTATTCAGATGATCACAATAATCAAATCGAAACTAATGATTTTGAATTGGTACCTTGATGCTGTTGCATATGGTGTCCATATAACAATGTTTAGATTATAGAAATCGTTGATTTTAAATTTTATTAGTTTGATGCATTTTCATAAATTTCAATGTCATGTATAATATTATAGTAGAACTATGGATCAGCATCATCCTCCTTTGTTCTGTAATCACGTGTAGAATGTAAATCCTTTCCATGTGTTAGACGTATTAGTATGTACAAAACTAGTTAAAATATATTTGTTGTGATTTGTTATATAATATTTAGCCATTCTATGTTTGTCTACTCCGGGTACGATGACATCATCACAATAAACCTTCTTTGACCACCTGCATCATAATCGTTCTGCCATTTATACAAAGACACATCTGGGAGGGGGCGCGAGGGGCACACGCCCCCTATTTTCGCACCAAAATACCTTATTTCCATAGTATAGGGATTTTGGCATGTTCGCTATCGGGAATAAATGCTAAAGGCAGGAATTCAAGACATAACAATGGAACATATCATTGGCGTGGCCAAGTGGGCAAAGCCGAATCCCGAGTGGATTATAAAGCTGGCCAAGTATGAACATGTCTCTGAGCGTCTGGGGATGTTGGTCCGGAGGATAAAGGCGCCTGTCTATGGACACATGACCTGTCAGGTGTGAGCAGGGGATCGTGATTAGTTCGATTCACGGCCTTCCAAAGAAAGAGAAAGATAGACTTAACTGGGTTCCCCAGAGATTTCACATAATGAAGTATAGTAATCGAGAGCTATATGTCAGTATGCTTTTAGACATTGCAAGTTATTAGAATCACAAGCCCATGTTGATGATTTAACCAAGAGATTGTCTACAGAAGCTACTAAATGTATGCTCTGAATATGTTATAGATAACACTCTTGTGTGCAATGAACTAAATGTATGTGATTTAAACCAAGACAGCTACCCAATGTGTATTCCTGCAGTTTACTGAAATGGCAATAAAGTTGAATCATGTTAACTTTCTACCATTACGTATCTTGGGGTGTTTTTGAATGATGTACCGATAATGACGATCTTACTAGACACCAACCTTTTTGTTATAGTGTTTATGCCGGTCATTTATGGTCTATCTACAGGGCAAATATGTATTCTAAAGTATGTGAAGATTTGTCTATCGTAAATTGTTTAATGTAAGAAGAGGTGAAACTATCTTAGCAAAATAGTCCTTTTCTACCCTTCTAAGAAAATCAATGTTTAGCTTTGGATATAGGTTTATATGTATTTATATGTTTTATATTGTGATTATGTATTGCTATTTTTGTCTTTATATATGAACTGGTACTTGTACTGTGTCTGAAATAAAGTCATATTATTATTATCATCAATTATTTTTTCAATTTGGTTCCAACTTCCAAGTCTTCTCGCAAATGCCAAGGTTATGTCATTTCGTCACTTTGTCTTATTTACTACCTCGATACATCATAGGCATAGGAACCACCGGGGCCAGCAGGGGCCCGCCCCGCCCCCCCCCCCCCAATGTCTCACACAGGGGGGCGACATATACTTTGCCCCCCCCCCCCCCACAATATTTTGCAAAAATTATTGGGGTCCAGAACTGGGTCCAGAACCTGAATAATTTGATGAAAAAATTGGCTGCAATGGGTGGCCAGGTCGTGCCTGTATAACGTCTGCACTTCTCTGTGGAAAAAGTGGAAAAGTGTGCGGAAATCGGTGGATAAAGAGTAAAAATGTGCTGATATCGGCGGATAAAGAGTAAAAATGTGTAGAAATAGGTGGAATCTTTCAAAAAGTACGCGGAATCTTTCAAATTGTAGTTGGACATGTGCGGAAGTTAAAATGCTCGAAGTTAGTTAGTTAGTTAGTTTTTGTGTGTGTGTGTTTTTTTGTTTGTTCAGGAATTAATGTTCCTAGGATGACACAGGAAAGTGTACATATAGTATTGCTTATTTACAATGTGGTCCTGTTTGTTTGGAGGCCTCATGGTGTTGGTACATGAATGTCCAGAGGCAGGCTAGGTAGCTAAGTAAGCCTCGGGGGTGGAGGGATCACACTAGCTATTGTTTTTAAACTAGGCGAGTTCTTTTACATGCAGAGGGGTCACTGTCCTCACGCCTTTTAACGAGGCTTCCAAACCTCACGCTTGGTGTCGCCACCATCTATTATTATACTCGACTGAGAAGACATGTTCAGTGGTGATCAGCAGCGCAGTAGCAGACATACGACGTAACGATTTTGGCGACACAAAGTCTGTCATGGCCTGGGCGCGAACTTGCGATGCAGGCAAACCACGTTTTCAGGTCATGAGCCACTGAACCACTGAGGACCACTAATGCCCGTGATTCAACCTTGCTCAGGACATCGCAGATTCGTTAGATTCTACTACACTCTCGATGATGCAGATTTAGCATTTGTCAAATGTGTTTGCCGCCGCATGGACCCTCACAATACCACATACATGCACTAGATTTATAAGGGTTTATGACCTTAAAGAGTATAGTTCCATATATAAAGTCTCTTTGTAAAGATGGCGTTGAGACGAAATACTTATCACATCCCGTGGTTTATCAAAAACAAGGAAGAGTATTTGAAGCATCAATTGTGCAGGGTAAACACGGTAAAATATGCGTAAATAACATCATTGAAATTCAAATATAAATATCTTCATGTCTTGGAAAATTAACATAAAAATGTGGAGTTATGCGTTTGTTGTTGACAGACGTGAATATGAAATGGAAATTATATGTATTTTCATACAAACGTCCGGTCAAAGTGGGTTTTTTCTGATGACATCTGCGGAAAAATATGAAAAACTGCAGAGTATTCAGAAGCATATTCACAGAAAAACCTGTTTTTCATCTATTTCTGCGGAAAATTCTTCCATAGATTAAACTGCGGAAATGCGTCTGAATACTCTGCATACAACTTTCCGTGTATTTTTGAAAGAATCCGAGGTCATTCTACAGCCGGGCGAAACAATAGCTGATATACCACCCACCCATATACAATATTTTCAAAGTGGAAGACAATGTTATGCTGAACATATAGGTAGTTTTTATGAAAATTTAGTGTTGAAAATGGCTCAGAATGCACATGTGAGCACCCTGAATTGAAAAGATTTCCGGAGGAGCATGCCCCCGGACCCCCCTAGCATGTGCGTGCCTATGGCACGCAGCTGCATGCCTGCAGCATCCACGCTGGGGAAAAAACTGGATCTGGTTCCAGCTCTCTTGAAGGCTTCGGCCCCCCAATATTTATTTGCTTCCTACGCCTATGTACATGACATAACATCCATAACAAACAACACATTTTTACATCAAGTGTCACCTTCACCTATGAAAGATGATGATTACAGACGGTCCTGAAACGAAGATTAAAATGACTGTCCTGATGTGTGCGACTTTGCCAATGCTACTTGTTGTTTTATATGGTGGTCGAGCGGGGTTTTTCTTTTCTTTTTTGGCGGGATGAGGTGGGGGTGGGGGTTGTTTTGTTTTGTTTTTTATTTTTATTTTGTTTTCCCCCGTATAAATCTCACCATCTCGCTGTCTTTAGACGAAACGGAGAGATGATGAGACAGTTCCATTCTTTAAACATTATGTTGGGAAGGAGGGGGGGTGTGTGTCTGCGACGCGGTCCAGGCAATCAGTGAATTTAAGGCAAGTGTGTGGCAATCACTCTGAGTCTCTTCAGAGCATCTGATACTCAGAGTGGTGGCAATATGTGAACCTCCAAATTAAAGTCCTTCTCATTGCAAGAGGACGTTGTGACTTCTGCATGGAGGTCGTGCTCAACCAAGATATATTTAGTTACTATACTGGTAAAAGAATATTTCACCATGATGAGCGCATGGGAACTACATTTGAAAGACAAACAATAACCTAGAATATATACGATAGCCTGGGAAATAATGTTACAAACATTTGTGTGATTTATAATACTGAACATTTGAAAGTATAAAATAAACAAACACCTGTTTCAACTTTTGTCAAAATTTCGAGACAATCGTCCATAGTAAAAACTATTAGGGATCGTTCACATATAACGTCACCCAGCGGTGGGAGGGGGTGGCCGGGGTGTGTGTAGCACTTGGGGTGATGTCACCTTTTGGAGAAAAAAATGTAGTTATTCAACAGTTTTTTAACTTACTTTCTGACATGTTAAGCTAGTCGTGATATATCTACTAGTTGATATCACATTGCCATGTTTTCTTTATGTCCTAAATACATTTGTAAAATGATGTCTAAATTATGGACACATATATTCAAATGTATTGATATAACAGCACAGTTAACAAAACCATATCACGCACGGGGTTGTGGGGGCGGGGGGGGGACAAAGATGACGTCACTTACCAGGTAGGGAAGCGGGGGGGCTGCAAAGATGACGAAATGTGACAGGGGTGTCATTTGTGAACGATTCCTGAGCCTTTTAGTGTATAAAACTTTTGATAGCTTTTTTATTGTTTTGACATTTGTTTTGGAACTATAACCCCACATTATAGAAGGCGTGTAAAAGTGACCTAAAGCACTGGCACAAGTATATGTATATATTGTTATTCAATTCACTATTGCAGGTTCAATTACCATATACAAGAAAATAATGACAATTCGCTGAATCTGTTTGCAAGTTTGTTAATGGTGCTGTCCAAGTAGCATTTAGCAGAGAACTGGGAGTTGTTCACCTCTACTCAGTACTAAATCGAATTGTTTTCTTCAGCCTGTACAAGAATACCAGTGGTAGTAGTCAAGGACGCCCCCTCCCCCCCCCGATCCTCCGAAACCAGTTTTTTTTTGGATAGCTTGGTTTCGGAGGATCGTGTGGGGGGGGGGGGCGTGGGGTTCACAGGACCCTACCATAGCTCCCCGAGTATCGATCCTGAATGCCCCGACACCCTGGATAATGGAGTGCAACTAACACAAAGGCAAAATCTATAGGTGTGCATAGTAGTAATACATCATAAGAAGCACTGCCCATTTAACATTACAATGTACAAGTGACTGATTAAACACTGCACAAATGGAGACAAACAACAACTATCAATGAAAGGGAAATCGTATTTACCTGTCGAAGTGCATATAATGAGCTTATATTGACATATATCTTCCACGATCGTTACACACAACATTTAACTAAGGTATAGCATATATATATATTTGACATTAGTGTCTGTGTTTATTCAATTGACAAACTATTTATTTTGTTAATTGATGTACGTCTCACAAATAAATGCTGCAGTTGCTGGATATTATTTGTATGTTACTCACATGTTTTCACCTTTATTTCATTTCGTGTTTTTGTTTTTTGTTTTCATTTTGTATTTTTCACTTTTCTTTTGTGAAATTCACATAGTAAGTTTTAAGTGAAATGACCATTCCGAAAAGATTCTCTTCTTACGTTTTAAGCAAGTGAATATTTCAAATAGATATTTTCTTCTTATGTTCTTCTTCTCTTCTTCTCTTTTTCACTAGATACGATCAATTCCAAAAACTTAGATTCATTGGAAAAAGAGAGTTTTCAGAATTTCAGAATGACCGCCTACCTTCAATCCTTTGATTGTGCAATATCTTTCGGAATTTTCGTTTGACACGCCATAAAAGATCTGATTTTGCTTCATCTTGACTTTGTTCATAGAACTTTTAAGGAATTTCAGCTACTATGTGAAGATTTTGCAAATTAATTGCAAGCGGAAGTAGAGCAGTAGAAAAGGCCAGAAGGGCGTCTGAATTTGTCAGCTTACAATATTTTTAATTCTCTATACGCACGTATGTAATTGGGGGGGGGGGGGGCGGGGGGTAATTCGACACTTCGATGAGTTCCAAAGAATCGTCGAATAAAGGCACAACGTTCAATCGTTACATAACGTTCGTGTGGAAAACAAGTGTATGTGTGTAATTCCCGTAACATTCGTGTGTGTGAGTGATGGCAACGCTCCAACGTTTTGTACTCAAAGGGTGATTAATATGCTCAACATAGATTTCCTGAATAGTCGATGCACTACAAAAACATATTCTCTTTCAGAATTAGTCACTTGTTACCCCTACCTTCCTTCAGGTTTCCTCAAGTCGATTATCTCTGTCTCTGGATAAGTCGAAAGATATCTTTCATTGTTAACATGCTAGGCAGAAATCTGGCGTTTATGTTGTATATAAATGATACATTCCACCTTTCTTAGGTCTCAAATGTGTACTGGTATCCTCTTCTACTTTTCAAAACATTTTCAGGCCCATATATGGTGAATACACTGCTGAAATAGGGAAATGTGTGTAGCCCTCCACACGAACATCAGTAAAACGCTCGTAGTCAGCAGTTGAGACTATGTTTAACAGATATACCATTTTTAAATTGTCCATTTTGCAGGATTGTGTAACAAAGTACACAACAACAGACATCTTACTGACTCATTTGAGAACAGATTATAGGTATCTATTTTTTATGAAATGATCAATTTAATTGGCAACTTGACTCAAAAGTGTGCATGGTCCTAACATTTTCCAGAGATAATAGAAAATACTGGGCCATGTCACCAGATAAGATTTACAGATTTTGAAAGGTAAGATATTCTCATAGTGTATGCACCCTACATTTTTTGGGGTTCTTGGTCGCTCAGTTCCTCTCATTCACACACAAATTAACGTTATACTACGGGAATTACACACGTACACTGTTTTCCACACGAACGTTACGCAACTATTGAATGCCGTGAAAGGGGTTCATCTTTACTGTAATCTTTATTTTGCAACAAGATGATAACATTTTCATTGTCGATTTCTTGTGCGGATTCCCACACTATAAAGTTACTAGCTCAGCCTAACCCCAAAGTACGCAGTAGAGAAGCTATCAATGAAAAAACGCTTGCTGCCTAATTTTATGTCACACAGAAAAAAAGAGCAGGACATTATGAAAGAACTGTAAACTATTTCTAGGATTATTACCTGCGGCCTGGCTCAAGACATTGTCTCATGACATTAATTAAGCAAAATAGGCAGCCAATACTGGAACTCGCTCCGCACCAGATAGAGTCCAACTGCCTACCACCTGGCCAACTGTGACATCTTTTTTGTCCTTGCTTAGGTAAAGTGCCATGTCTGCCGTTGTGATGTCGGGGTGGGAAGATGCGGTATTCGCAACGCTTACTCTGGCTTGAGTTGAAAGCGACTCGTAGGTGAACCCTAGTAAGTCACCCACTTCCACGGCATACCTGAAACGTCACCTTCAATATGCTCAATATGATTAATATGCTGGTATATGGGGGAAATGCTGAAAAGGGGGAATGCGAGAGAAACGTCAACAGAGGGGGGAGGTAAATGGAAAAAAGGGGTGTGGGATTTCTTGACCCCTTATATAATAACCCCGTGTACTGATGCACTCACTACTTACTCTCCATTGTCGTCGAGTTTTGTTGGCATTACATTGCTTGGTAAGGTTTCTAGTTAAATAGTGAGGATGATTGCATCAACATTTACCTTTGTGACAAAGGAAGCAAGTGTGTGATGAGTGTCATCTTGGTGAGGTCAGTCACTTCAATTCTTGTTGTGCCCACAACCATGTACTGTCCACTTCCCATAGGTCGCCAAATATTGAGCCAAACTATGCCCACCTGGGCGCACTGTACCTAGTAAACCAAATGGGCGGTTATTTTTCAGGCCGTAAAATGTAACCAGCATATTAAAGTTGCGACTGGTGAACGTAAACTGTTATATTACCAAAAAATGGGTAAACACTAACTGTAAATTGTTAACATGCTCAAAATTTGAAAGTGTATTATTCTGTGTTCATGTAGGGCGATGTGACTGGCACTAGTAGAAAGAGGTTGACGAGTAGATAATAACTCGTGTATCATACTTTTAGATACGCGGACAAGTGGCCGAGAATGAAGAGGTTCAAATTTGTGTCTCTGCAGTGTCTGTCCACTCGTCTGCTCTGCACGTGCGTCCGCCCGACGCCCAACTTTGACGAGGCGTAGATCAAGCTAAGATGGTGGCACAGAGAGCATTGGTGCGTCGTTTCAATGCTCTCTATATGCACCATAGGCTTGTGATGACAATAAGGGGTGTGAGGGCTTGGGAGTGGATGGCAGCCGTCGAATGCATCGTGTAATCGGTTAAAATTTATGGCGTTTACAATTTTGCAGCAGCCAGACCGTTTTGACAGGCCAGATCTCAATTTACGGTAACGTGAATTATGACCGGTCACAATTACGGTTGGTTATATTTTATGGTCTGACAAGGGAATCCTGCCCAATTATTCACACATTGATTATAGCTAATTTCCAACTTCACGAGTCAGTTTTAGCTCTTTTCCGACAAAAAACTTTTTCCCGTTTCTCACTTAAATCTAAAGCAAATTTTCCACCACACCCTTAATTGTAAAAGCATTTTACACTTAAAGGGCAATGACACCCTCAGATATAAGCTTAACCCCGGCATGGATAAAGATCCTCACACAAAGGGACCCTTTATATATCCTTCTGGGTCCAAAACACCTCCTCTATGAAGTTTTAAAGGGTTACAAGGAGCTAGTCCACACACAGATATGAATGAATGAGAATGGACGAATGGCATAGCTAGGGCATTCAGTTGATGACACTAACCTTCCATTTGTACATGATCCCTGCTTTTTGCACAGCCTTTTTGTGGAAAATATTTCCTTTGCCGCCATTCTGCTCCGGCAGATTGAGGATGGTCCACACGAGCTCCGCGGTGGAGGCGAGGCTTGTAACCACGTGGCCGGGACTCTCTGCAATCTCCACTTCATCCGTGTCATACAGGTGACACACTGGTTGGGAGAACTGGTAAGCGAGGCAAGTCTCATGTTTTGAACAGACCGTTCCACACTCTAGAGGTGCCCTCAGCACATGGGTTTCCACGGTGGCCACGTTGGTGACGATAGCGTTTTGATGTTTGTCATATTCATAACATGACACCATTAAAGTGAAGGAAAACACCGAGTAAATTCCCATGTAGAGCATTTTCATAACGTCTGTGTTGCGCACAATAATGTTAATATTGCAGATTTTGGTGGGGGAGAAATGGTCTTTGAAATTGTTAAAATTAGTTTATCCAACCGTCTTACACTTAACTCCCACTAATAACCGGTAAGCATGATCCTTTGAGTGTATTCACCAATTGATAATAGTCATAGAAGTTCTCAACGTGTATTGGAGCAGCTTGGTGGAGGTAGGAATGAGCAAACCGAGGGCCCTACACGGGTTCCTAAAAGAAGTGCCGTGTCACTGTGACTATTTTTAAGATTTTCTGGAAGGTTCTTGTGTCTCTTTTTGATATGATGCCTGTATAGAAAAATGAGCGTGTGTCTCGTGTCCATTAAGTAGGATTTTCAATGTGTCACTTTTACAGGTAAAAGTAGCTCAAATAATGGCTATGTCGCTGTGTCATTTTTACTCCTTGTAGGGGCCTAAACTGCTGATATCAAAAAATGCTATTTATGTTATTGCTGTGGGTGCTAATACCCTTTAAGTGTGAAGTGAGAAATAGCTATAAAATTAAGTGTGAAGTGGGAATTTAGATTTAAAACGACATAAAAAGTGGAAATTTTCCAAAAAGGCAATGAATTAGTGTTAAATTGAAAAAGAGCTAAAAAAATTAATGTAAATGTGAAGTGGGAAATTAGCTACAATTTAAGTGGGAAAATGGAAATATGAACCATAACCCCAACCCCACCCTCACCTTTCAGCTGCTCTAGATTCTCATTGTGTTGTTGTTGTCAGGAAATAGACAAAACCGGGTGAGTCTGTAACATGATTTATTCCAACAGGTGAGTTCTTGGGGCGTATTACGGTGAGTCAGAAGCGCAAGCTGTGATGCGCCACAAGAACGAGTCCTGATAAAATTCACGCTACGGTATATTTTTTCAAATATTTTTTTAGCAATGCATGCAAAAAATGCAATGACAATGTGGGGGACTTTTGCTTTAGCTGAAAAGGGGGGGGGGATCACTCAATTTTTTAAAATGTTGATGGAGGGGTCGGTTAACTTTTTCTTCGAGCTGAAAAAAAATGGACGACCCCCCCCCCCACACACACACACACACACCCGGTATCGTTATTTATGATCGTTTCCCTTACACACAACGAACCCTGTTTTGTATTTATCATGCTTTTCTAAACAATTGCAACACTGTTTTCAAAAACGTAGTCCGGCTGAGTACAAACATGTTAACCATGATATCACGCCTGTTCGAACAGAGGTGCTAACTCTCTCGGGGTTATCGGATATTTCTGGATCACAATAACCAATGAAATTACATGAAAAAGAATGATAAAAGCGTCTTTCAGCATTTTGACCAATACAGTTAGACTTTTAGTAACAACAGATCACTGAAGACCAAGTGAGCTTTGCAACTAAATTTTAAATCAAAACAAATCTAGAGAGAACATATTCATAGTTATAAATGCATTTATTACATGTATTTGTGAAGCTTTTGTTGGTGAGGTACGCTATTTACTATTTTATTCTTCTCGCTCTCTCACACACACACACTCTCTCTCTCTCTCTGTTTTCTATGGCAAACAAGCTCCTAACACTGTATTTACACAGCTGAAGACAGGTTTTACAACTTCAACCTTCCATTGGGGTACATCTCATTTGTCCCCCGTCTCATCGGTCCCCCGTCTCATCGGTCCCCCGTCTCATTTGTCCCACGTCTCTTTGGTCCCCCATTCAACTGGTATGGTATTAATGTTATAGTTGCTGTTGCTGCTGCTGCCGCCGCCGCCGCCGCTGCTGCTGCTACTGCTGCTGCTGCATTTTAGTATCATATAGGGTGGCCGTCAGAGTCCTGCCCAGGTTTCAAAGTCACATCCCCCTGATGCTGCTTCACACTCGCCTCAAATTATCCAAATTTAAATATACACCCACGGAAATAGTACAAACAAGCTTGCACTGGCAACAGCACCCACACCAAATGGCCTGCATAGAAACTATAAAAGCCTGCATACTTTCTAAATGGTTACACTCGCAATTCACTGTTATTGTGTTGAAGGGATTTACATTTACACCAGATCATTGGCATCCTTGCTAGGATATATGAGTTTGCTCAACACCCACCACCAGACCGGACCAGATATCAAACCCACGACTTTCTGGTCACGAGGCCAACTTGCTGTCCATTCGGCGGAAACACATCTAGGAATCTCAATCAGATGGACAGAAAATAGGCAGATCAAGAGGCCGGTGGGGGGTGTAGGAGGCGTGTGGACCCACAACACACCATTATTTTCTCATGAACGTTGTCAAAAGTTTGAGCAAAGCATGAATAGATCTCTAGTCTATGTACATCCTTTTCATTTACTTTGATTTCAATATCTACTCTGCCAATTATCACTCCTTTTTCCAATACTCATCCTTTAACACGATCTCCTATCACTCCTAGTAATTACAACACTCCTAATACTTTTCCCGATATTTTCGTGAAATATTATTCTAACTGTAGTAGATGGTCTATGGGTTGATGATGATGACTGCATGACCACCACCAACACCACCACCACTCCCACAAAATAAGAAGTTCGGACTCGGAAGAATATGACTCAAAGCTGTACCAGACTACACATGTCGGTGAGACCTCAAAGTCCCGGAAGACCAGGTTCGACCAGTTGCAGCATAGAAAGCACCTCATATGTCTCTTTGCCTACCTGACAGAGAAAGCCAGAACAATGTCAACATACTGGACAGTGACCCCAACAAATTAGATAGACAGTTCACATCAGTCGCCATAAAGCCTTACCCCAATAAGAACGGGGGGGGGGGGGGCGCCAGCCTGCCAGCCACCTAAACCAACATCCTACCTGCCGGTGATGACGTCACACCACCATCAAGGCTTTTAGTAGCGAGCATGCAGCATCCGTGAGGATTGGAATCTTTCAAGGTAAGCTTTGATAGAAGCAGCACAAAAGTATTTGTAATGTAAGTGAAGAAATCTCTTTGGTCTCTTTGGTCCATGACAGTTGATATTTCGACAAACGGTCACGTATAGTGCAGAAATTACCACTGAATGAACTTGAAGCGTTAACTCACATATTCACATATATCAATGCAACAATCTATTTACTCATCCAACGATTGCCGAGTGAGAAACGTACAGCTGTTCTTGCACACACCAGTTACACCAAGCAAGTCGATATATAAACTACCATGGGCCTATTTTCAAGTATCTGTTAATTGTTTTCGAGAGCCATGCCTTAGGAACAGCAAACCAAGAACTTCTAAAACAACATGCCACCCAACTTTCATCCAACAATGAGGTTGCAAAGTACAAAGTGGTGCTTCTGAAATCTGCTCGTTGAACAGAACTTGGTAGTCTTTGAAGGGGTAGTTAATTGTTGAATGAGAATTTCTTGTCACACCAGCACCAGAGAAAATAACTGTGCATGGGAAATATCATCTTCACCAATTCGGGGTTCTAGCTATATCTATCTATAACATTTGATAGATAATACCTTGCTGTGGCAAGATGGGGAAATATGAAAATTGAAAATTATAAAATTCCAAAATTCTTACCCCAGAAGACCATGACTGCTTATATTCCAAGGGGTGGGGTGGAAGGAAGAGGGGGTAGGAATACATGAAACAAGGGGCCCTATTGTGTGAACCGTCAGAAATTCAGTGTTAGTTTTTATGTATTTTCTTTGTTTTCGTTTGTTTTTTGGTGGGTGAGGTGTGATGGTGGAATGGAGTTTTATTTGTGGTCACACACTTTTTGAACAGCTTGTTGTGGCTCCGGTCAGGTCGTATAACATTAGCTATCAACTCAATAACTAAGCAGTGGTTGACTCATTGCTGCCATACTGTCCTGATGAGTCTCTGTAAGGGCACTTTATAAAGGAATTGTGTAATGTGTTCATCTCCAAACCATATGTGTGAGTTTCACATCGTTCGGGCTATGTCTATCTTGGTAGAATATAAGAGAGAAGGTTTAAAATTATGTTATCATCTTCAGCATGATAAAAATCAAGATTTTTTACCAACAAATTTTAAGATTAGATATTTTGTGTGATTTTGTGTGGTGATCCGTGTAATCTTTGTATACTACAAACACAGCTTGCTAACAGGAAGAAAAAGTACGTTATGTCCATCGTTTTGGCATCATGTTGAACATGATGATGTTATGGTTGTCATTAACAGTCTTTTTGTTGTTGTTTTTACATCTCAATGCATTTTTTTTTTTTTTACTGATTTCGCTTCACATACAATGTTTAATGTTAATCTAAATGTTAACATTGTTATTAGAAAAAAATAAGAATTTGGTGGCTAAGAATGGCAATGGCATAATCAACGTGGCCCATAGAAAACTGCTGCATGTTGAAAACTGTAGGAGTTGCTCTAGCGAGGGACACATTTGACCTTGCGGGCGTGTTCGCCCCAAGGGGGTGTTTTGAGGGCTCCGGTGTCTAGGGCGTTTTTCGCATGAAGTGGCAAACGTACAGTTGTAAGCACATACGCACGGGCTCCGTGCGTTATAGGTGCGTCGCCACGAGGGATAAAGATTTAACAGCATTTATTAATATTATTATTATTGAATGTGAACGTGAAATCAAATATGTTGCTAGCAGAATTGTTGAAGAAGCACGAGAGGAGCTGAAAGGACCTCGAAAACCCCTCCTATCTAAAAGATTATTATTTCTACGCCTTTTATGATCTATTAATGCTGATTATTTGTTCATTTTGTAATGTGTACAAAATGTGCTGTTATAAAAGACTTGGGGACTGTGTTTTATGCTATTCAGTTATTGTATTGATATCATATGACGATATGTGAACTTTAACAGATTGAGTGAACCTCAGTCGTTTATGAATGCAGCAACTCCAGTATATGCTTGTGCATGTAGGACCAAAAGGTCTGATTTTACTATTATATCTGCCATTACCGGTATATGTATTTAGAAATTTGTCATTGATTACTTAATACTTTGATAGTTAAGATGATCATGTATGGTATTGGTTATCCATTTCTTTTTAATAAGTAGTATGTAGATGTGACTGTGACTGATTATTTGCCCATTTTCTAAAAATGTACAAAATGTGCTGTTAAAATACTTGGGGAGTGTGTTTTCTTCTATTTAGGTATTATGTTGATATCATACAAGAACTTATTTTGGACCTATGGGTCTTACTTATGATACTATTTGTCATTATAAAAAATATAGTCTTTGATCACTTAGAAGTTTAGGTGATGCTACATGTATATGGTTATCCAGTATTTTGATTAGTATTACATAGATATGATGCATCTTTGCTGATGTACAAAATGGGCTTTTGTATGACTTGACATCAAATGTTCCCTTCAGAAAACAAGATGTAAAGGATTGTTACAATAACATCCATCATAGTCTGTCATCTTGTGTAAATTTGTGTTCTGAAGAATAGGCATTTCATTACGTGGGTGACTGGGTGGTGAAAATAATGTGCCGCTAACCCAGAGGTAGTCTAAAAACGTAGTCTTCTAACACTGTTTACAATTTTGAGGTACCAGAGGTCCCTCATGTATCTTTCACGGGCAATTCATGTTAGTAATAGAAGTACAGATGACAACATTTTGTTTTCATTTTATTAATAGTTGCCAACATTCTTCATTATAATACAAAGAAAAACAGTTATTCAGATGTTTGATTTTATAATTGATAATTATTCAATACTTTAATGATTTTCTTGTGCTTAATATTGTTCTATACACAAATAGAATCGTTTATACATTATGATCTTAACGGCATCCTCCCAAACTCCCTGGCGCGTTTTTTTTTTTGTTTTTTTTATTTATTTAAATGTTTCATTTAATATTTATCCTTGAAACAATGTTGTGATAAAATAACTCATTTTTATAGAAAAATGTACCTTGAACCTGCGAGTCATAAATTCGAAATGGATCTTATTTTAATAAATCTTCTTGTATCACTTTTCTTTTTTAAAGCTGTGTAAATGGCCTTAGATTTCAATGTATCATTAACAAATTGTAATTGAACAGCGGGGGGGGCGCACTTAAGGGATTTCATGGGTTTCTTATGCGCGATCGATTACATGCCAAAACCCCTACGAAAATGAAGTATTTTGGTGGGAAAAGGGGGGCGTGTGTCCCCGCCCTGGATCTGCATATGTTTCTAGACCACTTATAACCCCCAGGTTTGATCACTGCCGGAGGATGTGTTTCATGCATGTTGTACGTCTTGTTAACGTGTGCCATCCGTGGTTGTGTGTGTTATAAAATTTTGAGCACTTCAGAACTTTTTACCGCGTCCTACCCTGTTAACGTTCTGCCTTATCCTCACGTCCTGCCACATGTGTAAATTGTATGTGAGTCTTTAACTCGTCAACCACGTCAACTACGCCCATAAAGGTTTTGTGATGTTTTGAATATGGATAAACAGCGCAGTCTGGCCTGCCCTTATCATATGTAAAATGTGACTAAATAACATAGCGAACAGCAACTAGACCATTCACAATCTAGTAGATCATACAGAGCGTACTTGTTAGCTCTTTGCTGACACGGGCCGCCATCCCGGCTACTGAAGCATGTTATTTTTGGCAGTGGTCTTGACTAGTTTGGTCCAAGTCACATCATCAGCAATCGCGACCAATGCTTACTTGGCAACCTGGACCTCCGGCATCTAGAACATGGCCATGTAGTGTGCAGGGGAATATGGTCTTAGATTTCTTTCTTTTGATACATAGAATGTTGCACTTCGCAGGATGAAATTTCATGGGCCCTTCATTTTCCCAGGCTTATAGCCGTTTGAGGTCGTATTGGAGTCTCTGACAATCATTCAGGGCACGGACTGGCAGATAACCAAAGGTGTCTTCAGCCAATAACTGAACTCTGGAGTCCTTTGTGTAATTGGAAAGGTCATTTATAAAGATCAGGCATAAAATCTATATTGAATAGGAACGATCTTATCCAAGCACTTGTTTGTTGGTTATTCCGATCTGGTCAATTTTGAACAACAGTTGCTCATGAGGAACCTTGTCGAATACCTTACCGAAGTCCGTCATGATGGTGTCACACTGCTTCCTATTGCTCACAATCTTTAGGGTGTCCTCTGTAAAACTCTAACAGTTGTGCTTCACATGATAGACCCTGGTAGTGCTGAGAGGAAACAATGCTGTTTGTCATACAATAGGTGGTTCTTTTAAAAGTAAGCCATGATGTCATACTTGTATGTTACATCTGTTTACAGAGGATGCACGTGAGGTACATGCGTGCTGGACATCCCCTCCCATCCCATCTACACATGGTCCGTGGTTCTACCCTAACCACATCGATTATCACTTGACGACTATGTTGGATGATAGCTTGTTGTGGCAAGATGCTCCCACCTCATCATGATAATCATAATCTTCGACCCGGCTCCTCAGTTGCGATCCCTTCGGTTTTACTGCCATCCCATAGGTAAAATATATCACAGCTTCAATCCATCGCCCAAAATACACTAAGGCACCAACTATCAGCTGTCAGCTATTTGATTATAGGAGGGGGAGGGGCTGGGGTCAGACAATAAATTGAAGTGTAATACTTTTTTTACAATAGCTTATGAAAAATATTTTTGTTCCTAATGTATGAGAATTTTTTTAATATACCTTTTACCCAGAGCAAATCACTGCTATCTTTTGTTTTTCAAATAACATTCTGACAATTTATCTTTACGCATGTAATAATCTACTTTTTAACTACTACACTACATGTATGCATATAAATGGAGAATTCGCTAATGACCGTGACAGAAACAGTTGAAGAAAAGTGGAAGACATTAAGAGACATTGAAACTGCTGTGCATGTGTGCGGTGTATAAAAACACCATACTTGAAGAAAAGATACATAGTGGTGGGACGAACACCAAAGAGCATTACTTAAACTTATCTCTGTGAACACGGTCACACCTAGAAAGTGGAGCGTAAGAGAAGAGAAAACTCTGCATAAAGCACGAATTACCGCGTATAACCTTTTTACTTACTAGAATATTACAGAATAAGAACAATTAAAAACACTGTTTTTCAAGTGTCTCTCAAATATTCACATGGTTTTAAATTGGCAAAACATTTTACGTATGATACATGTATGAATTAAATGCATACACCCTTTATGCAACCTTCAATCTTCAATCTTCAATCTTTATTTCCGAAAGGGCCGATGGCCGTACAGGAAATTTTATGCATTTGTGACATACCATGTACATGAATTAATTATAAACAAGTGCAATAATAAAAAAAAAGCAATCACATTGAATTAGAAAAACAACAAGAACAAAAAAAAAACAATAACAACAGCAACATTTCTAATGAATACAGTACTAAACAAGGGTCCATGTATTACATACTTTCTCCCAATGTAAAGGGGTCATCCATATTACTGACTTGGCTTTAAAAATTTCAATAGATCCTGCATCTAATATTTCCATAGGAAGCATATTCCATATACGAATGGTACTACAATAAAAACTATATTAGTCCCTTCTGTAGGGGCAATGTTTCCTCCCGAAAAGTACCAAAAGGTTGTTATACATTTTTAGAAAGGGCTATATCCATAGATTATGAAAACCAATTTCTTGTGTGCGGCTGTTGGTGGAAGAAAGCGTACTGCTTGATTGAAAATGGGTACCTAAGAAAAATTATATGTATCAAGAAATAAGCTGTATCTCAGAAAATGGTGTAATGCATGTTATAGAAAGCAGTGATGATTATTTAATTACATTTGCTACATGCCTATGGGTGTCTAGAACAAAACAAATATAAAATTTATTCTGAAATGTCTGTTTAAACTAAAAATTAATGCATATTTTTAGGGGCCCGTCTCATGGAATTTGAGATACAGTAAAATTTTGTTGAAAAGGTTTTTTCTATGATTACACAGTACATGAAAAGTATCATATGTGATATGTATCTGATGGGAAAATCATCTAGGATTCATATAAACCAAATTTGAATCCTCTGGCTCTCTTTATAAAAAAGTAATAGTACATTTACCGACCCCTACCCCCATAGGATTTCCGGTAACCTGTATATGGAGTCTGTAGATATGAGTACTTATATGTTAATAAAACATGATAGATGATTATGACTTTTAACATACATATCATGGGATATACTGATATGATATACTAGCAATATTGGGGTGCACTTGTTTTTAATATTTTTTCTATATTCATGATCGCCATTACGTAAAAATACATTCTGGCGAATAACATTTTTAGTATTAATGATACATCTGTGATTTTGGTGCCTAACTATATGTTTTTGGGGGTCATAGAATCTAAATCCAGCAATAAAAGTCACATTGATCAAACAGATATAGGCAAATCCAAGATGGCCGCCACAGAGATGGACATCTTGAATGTGAGTGCACAAGTCTTACAGAAGCAAAACAGAATATATTGCTTTAAACCAGATTTTCCTTTCAATGTGTTCTTACTGGATGTTGCAAGATGATATATGTTGTTGTTAGCCCCTATAGATAACAGCAGCTTTCAAGTTGAAAGTTGGGTAGGGGGCCGAGGCTGACCCACAAACACAAGTTGGTATTGAAAAGGCTGCGGTGCAGGAGGCTAGTCCCCAAGACACCGGCTTATGCAAACAGCCTGGTCTTGGTACTGGAGCAATGGCTGGAGTCACTGAGCTAGCGAAAGTTAAAGTTGTTGGTATTTCAAATGATGTTGGAGGGACCTATGCTCAAGGAGTACAGGTTCCTCTACGAATGGATCTCAACCACCTACTCATCAGGCTACCTCACAGAGATCTTATACTCCGCCATCCACAGCCAAGGCTGATTCCATACACTAGGTCAAAGTGACCTAAGTGATGACAGATGGTGGCACGGACAAGTCCACGCACACTTTCTCAGGCGCAGGGATCAATAGGACCACTGCAGGATGCATGAGCTACAAATGTATGTCTACCATCGCAGATTGCAGTGGAAGATCATCAACTCTCTTTCATCATATTGAATGCATTCCTGTACGGGTTTGTGACCACAGTCCTGGGTCTGGGTATTATCGTGGAGATACTTATACATCCTTGCAGATCTGGAGCTACAAGTAAGCTCATAAGGTTAAGAAAGGGGTTTTTACAATTGATCAAATATGGTCTAATCAATAAATAAGCAAGTAATAGCACTTCAGCTGACTGTATACAGCTGTGTTTCTTGGAAAGCACAACACACAGAGCATATAAAATTGCCCACGGAGGTGATTAACACTGCAGGCAGATCCAATTAATCATCAAACCAGATGTACTAGATTATGTTGTTGTTCGAGTGTTGTTTGATAATTGACTATATTTAGTATTTATTTTAAAGAAATAAATAAGTCGTTTTTGGAACACTGTTTTATAGAAACATCTAGAACATTCAGAACCATATGTATTGACGTCACGTTCTTGACGTATGACAAAAGTACAAGGACAATAAAAGTTTTGTCCATAACACAACATTCCCCTTGTTGGCCATGAAGTAAATACAATGCAGAACAATTGTCTTAACAATCTAACAATTATGTGACATACTACTTTAAGTTATAAACAAAGTTCTACTGTTCAATTAGTCTCTGAGGAGGTCGTGACACTCTCCCAGATCTTGTGCGGTATGCATTGTCCTTGCTCGGAGTTGTCACTGGAGGGTTTGGTGTTGGACTGCTTTCAGTGGGTGCCGATGGTGAAGTGGTTGCTGGCACCATTGGTGTGACGGTTGGTGGTGTTGACATCTGCGATGGTACTGGAGGGTCCAGATCTTGAACTGGCTGGCTCCACTGACATGGCTGCATCTGGTTCTCTTCAGCTCTGGGTCGAGTAAACACACGATTGCGTGCTAAGAAACGTCCGGAATCTTTGCACCTGATGGTGTAGGATCGTGGTTCGGGTCCTTTTCCTACTATCGTTCCTGGAGCCCATGTTCGTTTTGCCACATCTTGGTAGTAGATTTTGTCATCAACTTCTAATTCATCGAGAGGTTTGCTGTGCAAGTTATATCTATTTTCACCATAGCTCCTACTTGCCTCCTGTTGTATTCTCTGCTCCTCAGTAGTGTTTGACTTCACGTGTACTGGTAAATTACATTGAATTTTGCGACCAAATAATATTTCAGCTGGTGATGGTAATTTCGGACCAATTGGGGTGGTGCGGTAGATTAGTAGTGAAGGCTGTTGTTTATTTGTCTTATTGAATATGCATTTTACTGTCCTAATCATTCTTTCAATGAATCCATGTGATTTGGGGTGATGTGGTGAGCTTGTCTGGTGGATGATGCCGTTTTCATTAGTCATTTCTTTATATTCATGTCCGATGAATTGTGGGCCATTGTCTGAAATGATGGTGTGGGGGTATCCCATCATACAAAATACCTTGTTTGTAATTTCTGTCACATTTTTACTTGATAGTGATGAAAGTTTCTCAACTACTGGATATTTTGAGTGGTAATCTGCTATTATTAAATACCATTGATTATTGTGCATAAATAGGTCTGTTCCTATTGTGTGCCATGGTATTGGTGGATAATCTATGGGCATTAGCGCTTCTTTAGTCTGCGAGGCCTGATATTCTTGGCATTTTTGACAGGTTGTAACAAGTTCTTCTATATCCTTGTTGATTCCCGGCCAGTATACACTGCTTCTAGCTCTTCCTTGACATCGTATGATGCCTTGATGTCCACTATGAATTGCCTCTAAGTAATCTTTTTTTGTAACTTGGCTGGGATAATAATTTGCTCTCCTTTCAAAATCATGCCATTTTCCAGACTCAGTTCATCTCTAAATGACCAGTATGGCTTTATGTCTTTGTGAAGGTCACGTTGTCTTGGTGGGAAACCTTGAAATATGTACTTCATTAATTGGTGTAGTGTGTTGTCTTGTTTTGTTGCTTCTTTTTATTTCCTCAAGTTTCTGTCCACTGAACTGAACAAAACAAACTTGGATGTTTAAAGGAATCTGTGGACTTTCAATCGAGGTTGGTAGCCTTGATAATCCATCTGCAAGTATCATTTCTTTTCCAGGTCGATATTTGATGGAGTAGTCATATCGTTGTAAGCGAAGAAGCATGCGTTGGAGACGAGCCGGGGCTGCAGCAAGGCTCTTCTTTGTAATCATCTCCAAAGGCTGATGATCAGATTCAATAACGAATGGTGCGCCGTACAGATAAGTGTGAAATCTTTCTGCGCCAAAGACACACGCTAAAAGTTCTCGTTCATTGTTTGCATAATAACGAGTCTCTGTTTCTGTCAAGCTTTTTGCTGCATAAGCAATAACTTTATCATCCTGTATCAAAGCTGCTCCCAATGCATTCAAGCTGGCATCTACTTGTACCACTGATGGTTTTGTTGGATCAAAATACTGTAGTGCACTAGCATTGGTGATGAGTTGTTTAAGGTTATCAAACGCTACTTGTTGTTCGTTGTGCCATTGAAATTCTGCATCTTTCTGCAGTAGCTGTCTGAGGTGATGTGTGTGATCACTAAGACGTGGAATGTATGCTGAGAGATATGTTATCATCCCGAGAAATGTTTGAAGTTCTTGCTTGTTTGAGGGCTCTTTCAGTTTGACAATAGCTTCAACTTTCTTTGGGTCAGGCTTTACTCCTTCTTTGCTGTAGATGTTGCCAAAGAATTTCACTTCTGATGCTTTGAGCTTGCACTTTCCAGGGTTGAAAACTAAGCCTGTCTTCTGAGCTCTTTTCATCAATTGACTCATGTTGTTGTCATGTTCTGCCTCAGTGTTTCCAAATACTGTTATGTCATCAGCAATTGAAACAACTCCTTGTAGATCTTGTAGAATCTCATCCATGGCATGTTGAAATACATCCTGGCTTGTTTTTAAACCAAAAGGTAGTCTTTTGAAACAGAACCTTCCAAAGGGGCTATTAAATGTTGTCAGTACTTGGCTCTCTTGGTCAAGAGGTACGGCCCAGTACCCGGATCTTGCATCCAGTTTACTAAATACTGTTGCACCTGCAAACTTGTGTGATAGCTCTTCAATGGTGGGAGTATGGTGTTGTCCTCTTTTAAGTGCCTTGTTGAGGTCACGAGGGTCGAGGCATATGCGTAAAGAACCATCTTCTTTCATGACATAGGTTATTGACGAAACCCAATCTGTTGGTTCATTCACAGGTCTGATGACATCAAGGTCAATCATTCTCTTTAGTTCTGCTTGAATCTTTTCGCGTAATTGTATTGGTGCTTTGCGTGGTGGATGTTTGACTGGCTGAGCATTGTCTTCAAGTGTCAGGTGATAAGGCTTCTGAAAATGTCCTATACCCTTAAATTGATCTGGATATAGTTTGATGAGATCATCAAGGTTTTTGATACACTGAGGTGTTGTTTCTACTGAACATTGCAATTTGACCATTCCGAGATGTTCACATGTATTCAAACCAAACAGCACTTGACCATTAGTGTCTGCTAGGTAAAATTCTTCATCACGTTTTATGTCTTGGAATGTGCATGGGAAGGTGATGATTCCATGGTGATGGATTGTTCCTCCATTGTAATCAGTAAGTATGGCGTTCGAATGCCTGATGTTTGCTTGAAATGGTTGTATTTTCTGCATTTGTTGGTATATACGCATTGGTAGGATGTTTCCTTCAGCTCCAGTGTCAATTTTCCCTCTTAGATTTGTAGTAATGTTTTCTGCTACCTCAATTTGTATTGTTGCTTTTGCTTCTGTTTTTTGTTTTGTTTGATTGCTATGTACATTGACACGTATGACTTCAAAAGTGAGAGTTTCAAATGTTGGATCTTGGTTACTTGAAGATTCATGATTGTTGTGATCAATAGCATGGAAGTTTCTTGATTTTTTATGAGATTGTTGTTTCTGATTGTTTGGTTGTTGTTTAAGAGGGTTGTTGGGATTAAGACAGACTGATGCCCAGTGTCCTAAACGTTTACATTTGTGACATTGACTTTTACGAGCCGGACAGTCTTCTTTCCTGTCATGTGAACGTCCACAGTTGAAACAACCTGATTTTTTATCTTTGTCGTTGTTGAATTGTTCCTTGGGTTTGTTTTTGTTTTGATGTGTCGCTTGTTTCTTTTGTCCAGTGTGTTTTTTTTATGGCACTCACATTTGTTTCAGTGTTAAAGTGTTGTAATCTTCAAATGTTCTAGATATCTCTACTGCCCTGTCGAGAGTTAGTGTTGCGGGGTCAAGGTCTAATAACTTCTTTCTGACCTGGCTATGTGCGGTACCTTTAATCAGTTGATCTAGAATATTATCATCAGTGTTGTTTGGGTTTGCAAAATTGCATTTTACTGCTACCGTACAGTTTTGTATGTACTGGCCCTATACTGGACCAATAGCGATATGCCTTTACAGTATTGTATGTACTGGCCCTATACTGGACCAATAGCGATATGCCTTTATAGAACTTTGAAAGGGTGATGATATAAATGAAGTGTACTAATACTGGCCCGGTATTGGTCCAGTAAGCATGCATGTATTGGCCCAGTACTGTTAACATACTGAACAATGAAGATATTACCGTACATTTTTGTATGTACTGGGCCAATACTGGAACACTTACTATATGCCTTTAATAAAACTTTGAAAGGCTGCTGTCGATATATATGAAGTATGCTAGTACTGGCCCAGTATTGGCCCATTAACAGTCTGTATCATAATGCAATCTAAAAAGGTGAGGCCATTGTGTTAAAATTTTAAAAATTGTAAACATTGTTTATGTTTGTCTGTATAATGGTGTATGGTAGATAGTCACAACACCATTTATTGTTAAAACAAGAGCAAGGGTGATAGGTTCTATTATAAAAAAGACTATTTAGAAAGTGGCTTATGCTTTCAAATTGCAAACTGCAACTTTTAAATGGAATCTTGGGGGTAGTATAAAAGTGTCTTGTTATACAAATGTTGATAGGCAGAGATGGAAGATGGATGAATGATAACGCATATAAGGTAAGTATAAAATATCGTATCATATGATGTATGAAATGAAATTGTGTGCAAATATGAAATATACTAATGCAGGATTGTGCCCTCCATAGGCTATGGCTGCCGCCAACCATGAATGCAGAGACTTAGTAAAGCATAGACAATGCATCATCATGTCATACTGGTCCATTGATGCCCTCTGCTGGACTTTTACAGTGAAGTTTTACAGTACCATTACTGGCCCACTTAAAACCGAACCGTAGGGCTAACTGGCCCAGTGCTGGCCCAGTTCTGGTCCATTGCCGGACCAGTACACAGCCTGCCGTTACTGGCCCAATACTCAGCCAGTGTGCAAAGTTTAAATGGCCCAGTACTGGTTGCCATCATTGGCCCGATTAAACTAACAGTAATGGACCAGTACTGGGCCAATACATGCATGTTTACTGGGCTGACTGCTCCTCATTTTGTATCATTTCTAACATGACTGTGCACCACTAGTTTGAGTACAGGTTACCTGTATGACTTTATGGTGGTAACATTTCTTGGGTTCACGAGGGGCTCCCAAGCATGGGGGACTTTGTACCAGTGCTAATATGATTTGTATGGGTGTCTCCTACACACGACCATGAGTAGGTCCGCCAAGAGGGAGGAAAGCCGTCGACTAAATCTTGGAGAGACTGTAATATTTAAAAGGACCTACTCCCACTGGGAATAGGTTGCCAAACTTATAAGCTGTCTATTTAGCTTCTAACAGTAAACTGTAGCTATTCTGCCCAGACCCGGTACTAGAGAGTACTGGTGCTGCAGTGGCCATATATGTGCAAAGTAAAGGGAACGTGGCTGTCGAGGTGTTCATAAGTATGGATCTTATACCTAGGCCAGTGCAACTTTTTAGAGGTTGTTGTGTACCCTGGGGTCATGTTGCAATGAACTTGGGCACAGGAAGCCCTACAACACACTTTCGTCACAGTAGTAATTTGGATCAACTAGGCCTTAATATTGGATCCAAAGATGCACATGGGCATGTAGCCTGAATGGTCCCACAAACAGGCATTAGGGAAAAAGTTGTGAAACAAATATTCTTTCCATTATTTCAAAAATTGACAAGTATGCTATAATCATTATTTTTCATGACTATTTTTAAAATAAAACTTACCATCCTGTTTAAATAATCACGCAATATTTGCACTATGTTCATATAGTTGCCAATAATTGACTAACTTTTTAGAACCCACTCAAACCCAAATAAATGCCATTTTTGTTACCTTTGATGCGGTATGATAGCCATTAACCTCATATTTTTGATAAAAACACTCACCATCTACCATATTTGGTTATTGCATATGATGAAAAGAATATATGAAATAACCTTTTATAAGAAAAGTCTGTATATATGCATTTTTAGTACATTTGGGTCAAAATTGCGATTTAGGGGTAGGGGTAAACAATTAATCATAAAGTCAATACTAGAGGGCCTATGGTAGTGAGGTGTATGTCATTTTGTTCCTAAATGAGCATACCTTTTAATAAATACCATTTGAATGGCTATATCAGCATACAGGCTTTTCAATAAATATGTTAATGCACAAGCCCAAAATCAATGCACCACGTTTCGTGTTACCAGGCTGCTTCATTGACCTCCCTCCAGCACTGTATGTATATATTCCAACAGAAAATACTTTTCATAGAAAGGCCAATCAATTAGCTTTAAAATGACACCATATAAGCTTGTGTACACAGCTTAGTTTTCATATAAGAGCTAATTAAATCAGTGGAAGGGTGTTTCAGTTTTTCCGATTTTTTTCTCCGACCCTTCGATACTAAAATATCCATAACTTTTTATTGTCAAGGTTGTATAACATCCAACATGTCAAAAGTTAAAGCTAAGATATCAGGCTTTAATAATATATGGGTCTCCCAAAATCCCAAAGGGGGGGGGAGGGGGGGTTACGGTGGCCTGCGGTCTATTGTAGATATAGTAGCACATTTCCATGTTAAAGCACAAGCTGCAGTTGCCATAAAGCTGACATGTCATGTACAGAGTTTTTGCAAGTGTTGCACAGAGGCAATGGGGGCATTGTTTCAATCCCAATACTAAGCTATCAGAAGATGATAGTGATGATGATAATGATGATGATTCAGAAACTGATGAGGAAGCGATTTGAATACATTGATCTCTCAAGTGTCGATATCATGAGGTGGCTGAATGATCACTAAGTTTTGGTCACTATGACATTTTGTCATAACTAAGGAGTAAAATCTACCTTTTGACATTATTTTGATGATTTCTATCAATATTGTTCTAATAATTGATGTCAGATGTCATCCTACCTATATCTAAGATACATAGTTGAATTAGTTGTAGCTGATAACCCTACACTAGGCAACAAAATCGCATTCCTAGCACCTTTATTGATGGAGATATGGGCATTTTAAGGATTTGGTGGCCATTTTGGACATTACAGAATTCACCAATCGCAGTGGCTGCCATCTTAGATTTGCCTATATCTATGTAGTCAATATGCCTTTAGTTAGCTAGTTCGGATTCTATGACTCCAAGAACATGTTGTTGGACAACAAAATAATATTTATGGCAATAACAGTTAAAAAGTTTAAGGCAATCACAGAATTCACCCATCTCTGTGGCGGCCATCTTGGATTTGCCTATATCTGTTTGATCAATGTGACTTTTATTGCTGGATTTAGATTCTATGACCCCAAAAACATATAGTTAGGCACCAAAATCACAGATGTATCATTAATACTAAAAATGTTATTCGCCAGAATGTATTTTTACGTAATGGCGATCATGAATATAGAAAAAATGTTAAAAACAAGTGCACCCCAATATTGCTAGTATATCATATCAGTATATCCCATGATATGCATGTTAAAAGTCATAATCATCTATCATGTTTTATTAACATATAAGTCCTCATATCTACAGACTCCATATACAGGTTACCGGAAATCCTATGGGGGTAGGGGTCGGTAAATGTACCATAACTTTTTTATAAAGAAAGCCAGAGGATTCAAATTTGGTTTATATGAATCCTAGATGATTTTCCCATCAGATACATATCACATATGATACTTTTCATGTACTGTGTAATCATAGAAAAAACTTTTTCAACAAAATTTTACTGTATCTCAAATTCCGTGAGACGGGCCCCTAAAAATATGCATTAATTTTTAGTTTAAACAGACATTTCAGAATAAATTTTATATTTGTTTTGTTCTAGACACCCATAGGCATGTAGCAAATGTAATTAAATAATCATCACTGCTTTCTATAACATGCATTACACCATTTTCTGAGATACAGCTTATTTCTTGATACATAGAATTTTTCTTAGGTACCCATTTTCAATCAAGCAGTACGCTTTCTTCCACCAACAGCCGCACACAAGAAATTGGTTTTCATAATCTATGGATATAGCCCTTTCTAAAAATGTATAACAACCTTTTGGTACTTTTCGGGAGGAAACATTGGAGAATTTTAACCCTATTGTATCCATCTAAAACATAGACAGATTATAAATTGCTCTTCTATGCTGCAAGGGCAGCCACTTAAGTTTTGTAGTAATATTATCACTCAAGTTTGAGTTTGGTCCATAATTATAGTCATTCATCACAAAGCGAGCTGCTCTCCGCTGGACAGCCTCTAACTTGTTGATGTTCCGTGACGTGTGAGGGTTCCACGCAGGTGAGGCATATTCTAGATGGGGACGTATAATGGACTTGTATGCATTTTCTTTTATCTGTGGACTGCACATATGTAAATTTCGACGACAAAGGTTCAACAGTTTTGTGGCCTTACTGCTAATGGCATCAATGTGCTCATTGAATGTCAGCGTAGCTGCTGTAACGCACACAACGCAGTGCGTACACATTGTTTTTATTAATTTTCTATCTTGAAATGATACGTGGATCGCGTAAAAATTGTATTTAGCGTCATTCATTGTTTTTGTCAACAGATTGCCCCAAATGCAACCATTTTACTCCAATTTTCAAAAGATTTCGTACCTACGGCGCTCGCTGGAGTGGTTTCGGTACTGTTTTTCAAAATACAGTTGTGCATACACGTCAGCAAAATCCTGCCTACGCCACTGTAATGACAACCTGTTATCAAGGATTACACCCAAATATTTATCAGATGTTATTTCATTTAGAGCTGAAAAGTTTCTATTTTGGTGGATTAATGGTAAGTATGTTTTGGGCTGAGTGCTTTATTTGATCTGAAACTTGTATGCCAGTAGACTCTGTGGTGGGGGTAGACATTAGGTACTTGTAGTTGAGCTTATGCTTGGTTTTTCTTGTTATTCTAAGGGTCTTGCATTTTTTCACATTGAAACTCATTTGCCATGTATCTGCCCAATTTTGTAATTTAAACAAATCTTCTTGTAGTATGTGGGAGTCGTTTTCGGTTTGTATCTCCCTATAAATTGCACTATCGTCTGTGATAGAACAAAATGGATCATGCATATGGCAAGTTGTTTTAAAAGAACAACACTACATAGACTCTTTCTCGTCTCATAATATGACTCGCATGTTCGTTGATAACAATTGACAAAAAATTACTAAATTTGTTAATACTAAAGAACGTTACATATGTAAAAAAAAAGAATGGCCCATAATGTACCCGAGCAAGTAAATTTAAATTAGTAATGTAATTTATACCTATTGTCCATTTTCTTTGTTTCACTGAAAACATTATCATCTTTGTCCTGTTTAAATATAATTCGGGACTCCTTATTTGAAGAATGCAATAAATTATATGTATATTTACTTTAAAATAAAATAGTAAAAAAAGAAAAAAACTGTTCAAGTGATCACTTAGTTTAGTCTAGTGTAATCATAACATTTGCCCAAGTGACTTTAGTTTAGTTTAGTTAAGTTTTGGTTTAGTTTAGTTTAATCATGAAAATTGTCATTTAGTTTAGTTTAGTCCAAAAATTAATTAGGTCGCCCCAACTCTGTTGGTCACCAAGCACAGCCTGCAGGAAAATTCTTAGCAGCTAACAACCCCCTTTATATGTCCTTTGTCATGTTTGTGGACGTATAGAAGGTGTTCAATGGTATTTATGGACAAGTCATATGGTGCTCTAGATGTGGAAGAATGGCTTGTTAAGGTAGTTCAGTCAAGTTATGCTAACGTGCACAGTCGTGTTTGTGTTTGCACAGTCGTGAATTTTGTTGTTTGGGGTACATCAGGTTTCTGTTGTTAATCCACTGCTATTCATCATTGTCTTAGAAGCCCTCTCTAAGAAGTTCTGAATAAACTTCCCTTCCTAAATCTTGAAAAGTTCGTAAACGTTTTGCAGTTCCTTGAAGGAAGGATGCTTGAGCAGCCTTTGTCTCTTCATCAGCGTGCGTAGTTGTTGTTATTGTTAGCAAAGAAATATGGTATCAGCTTGTAAAGTGCTTCACAGTACAATTTGAAATCTGCTTCTCTGAACGACCGTACAAGTAGGAAAATGGTAAGCTGCATATTAAGAACCATATTCCAAAAAGCAAAGTGAGGACTGTCTCGCGCTCTCTGATCAATCCATTCATCAAAATCAGTATCATTTGGGTTTTCAGAGAAAGCCTGCTTCATAAGTTTGTATAATACACATGCTGTCATTTGATGTGCATTAAGTGTTTTATTTACATTGGAGGCTACCTGGAAGGAGTTTGCAGATGGAATACCCGCATCTTCCAGTGTAGCTACCCACCCACTACCGTCTAACAGTGTCCCTAAAGAACGTAGGGCCGCCATCTCAATATGCAAACCACCAAACATGATCACAAATTGAGATTCCCCATAAGAATCTGGCCACTGCCACTGTATTTGCTTTGCCATGGCAAACAATGGTTGGTCGGCAGCAATGACAGGCACCTGACCAGGATTCAAGGAATTTACAACCTCTCTGATTTTCTGCATACAATGCTTAATAGTTGCAACAGAATGAGCTTGATCTCTGAGTAGAGGCAAAAGTCCATTTTAAAATGTGGCTGACAGCAAAGACAAAGGTACTACTTCTAATACTACACCCCAACACCCCATTAATACAAAAAAATAATTCTATATTATTATTATTAGTTATATATTACTATTATTAGTATTACTTTCCCATGCTCATTAGGTGTAATAAAAAGAGTTTGTGCTTAAATACTTACTATATATGATAATGTTTTAGTGATTTCAAAGTCGACAAATAAAATCGTATTTAATGTACTGTACACACAAAATTGAAAATATAAGAAAAAATACTTTTATTTTTGAACATACTGTACTCAAAATGTTTTGTAAAACTACCACAGTATATATTTTTATCCTGACATGATCATACAATATATAATCATGATTTATCCTACCAAACAAAAGGACTGAAATGAGCAAAATTGAAAATACCTCTAAAACACGTTATTTTAAAACGATGATTTTGATACTATTTTTAATTATTGATCAATTATTTTTTCATATAATGTAGAAAACACATTCTTGTACTAGATACTCTTTTAAAAAAATGTTTTATCACATAACTTATGAAACAATAAGCTTTTAGTGCAAAAATGAGGCGGCCATCTTGGATTTTGGCGGCCATTTTGAAAAAAATCAAATTTAAGAATGCGATGGCCAATCGGGCCAAATTTAAGAATGCATATCAAAAAGAACATATATGCCAAATTTCATGCTTTTATATCATTTGCACGATTATTCTGTTAGCCGCACACAATTTTATTACTGGCCATACAAACATCATGTTCTTTGACCAATGGATTTCTAAATCTGTGAGACAGACATAATGGACGCAGCTACGGAGACATAACGCACGCAGCAACAAAGACAAACATACGCAGCAATAGAGAACCATAATGCACGCAGCAACAATGTGATGGCGAGATTGGAAGTGAGTCGTGAAAAAAAGAATCATTTGTTCCCGATTTTTGATGGTAAGTCAGTTTTCTCATCAAAGTTGATGAAAACAAGCTCGCGGAGAACAAATAAACCCGTAGAAGGTGATTTCCCATAAAGTGCAACACTCAAAATGCGTGAAAGCGCCCCAGGAAAGTGATTGCAGGTGAATTTCTAAAAATAAAAAAATAAAAACATGGCCACGCCCATCTCTTTGTAATTATATATAGACTAGTTTCCCCGTCTCCTACAGAGACAATTTTGAGGGGAGTATATTTAGCCTTGATGAAAATCCATTCAAGTTTGACCAATTAGACCACTGGATTTCTAAACCCGTGAGGCAGACATGACGCATGCAGCAACAGAGAAACATAACGCATGCAGCAACAATGTGATGGCAGAAGCTGGCCCGTCGTACACAGGCATGTGAAAACACAATGCAATTGGCTAAAGCATTGGAAACGCACACAGCAACAGAGAAACATAACGCACGCAGCAACATTGTGATGGCGAGACCGGAAGTGAGTCGTAAAAAAACCCAATCATTTGTACCCGATTTTTTATGGTAAGTCAGTCTTCTCGTCAATACTGATGAAAACAAGCGCATGAAGAACAAATAAACCTGTAAAAGGTGATTTCCCATAAAGTGCAACACTCAAAATGCATGAAAGCGCCCCAGGAAAGTGATTGCAGGCGAATTTCCAAAAACAAAAAAAACAATCATGGCCACGCCCATCTCTTCGTAATCATATATAGACTAGCTTCCAGACATAACGCACGCAGCAACAGAGAAACATAACGCACGCAGCAACAATGTGATGGCGAGACCGGAAGTGAGTCATAAAAAAACCCCAATCATTTGTACCCGATTTTTGATGGTAAGTCAGTTTTCTCATCAATACTGATGAAAGCAAACACACGAAGAACAACTAAACCCGTAATTGGTGATTTCCCATAATGTGCAACACTCAAAATGCGTGAAAGCGCTCCAGGAAAGTGATTGCAGGCGAATTTCAAAAAAAACAAAACAAAAAAAAACAATCATGGCCACGCCCATCTCTTCGTAATTTTATATAGATTGCTTCATCCCAAAAGGTAGTAAGTGTATGATGTATCAAAATAGATTTTTCAATTCAGTCAATTATGGTTTTTTATATATTCTATATATTCTAACGGTGTTGGTATCTGTTGTTTTATGTCGTTATTTTTTCCTCTTTCTAATTAAAGAATATTATAACATTCACTTTACAATACATGAAAGACATATTTGCATATAAGGTATATATAAAAAAGCCACAATAATTATTACCATTTACATTAAACAGTAGGCCTATACATAAAACATCAAATTTGTTTTGGGTGAGCAATTACTCGTTATAGTGATTGATTGATTGATTGATTGATTGATTTTTATTTATTATAGTGACATAGTATATACAGATCATAATACTTTTGATTATTGATAAAGTATACCCAGCCCTTCAGGGCTTATTAGTCACTTACCAATAAAACAAAATTATTTAATTTAGATTACAAACAGTGTAACGAAACTTTATACAATAATTACATAGATCTAGTGATGAAACATCAAATAATAACATTATTATAAACATTAAATAATAATTTAATTAATCATGAATATAATAACCCATTCTGCTCTTCAGCAAAAATGTTTAACTCATTGCAGTACCCAACAATTCTGTTGCTTATTAACATACTAGAGTAAGCCTTTGAAGTACATGATACTAGACTTATTCCTCTGTAGTTAAGAGGTACATAGGGGTCTTTCTTTGAACTTTTGGGTATAGGCCTAATAATGGCTTTTAAGTTTTAACCAATCATGTGGGATCAATTCAGTATTGAAGCATTTGTCAAATAGCCGGAATAGTACAATTCTAAATTCATTAGATTTAATTATTTCATTTGGTATGCAATCAATACCAACAGCCTTTTTACAATCTAATCGATTGACCACTTTTTCAATTTCATCGAATGATATGTTTTTATTCAACATAAAGTTTTCAACATCTTCCGGGGATAACATATTTTGCTCAATGATGTCTTTTTCCCTAACCTTATCATTCAGGAAATTAGTAATCAAAACCGTCATTATTCGGAATGTACAATGAAGCAAAGACAGTTTTCCATTTATCAAGTACAGCATTTTATATACAATATATTTATCTACAATATAATCCTCACCTATTATATTCATCAAAATATTTATCGAAATATGAATTTTGCAATACTTTTTCATCTAGCAATGTCATTATTTTTCAATTGATGTGTAATTGCTTTATCATTATTTTTAATCAAATTTAAGGATTGAAATACTTTTTTGTGACTAGCCTCTGCCCCCCCCGCTTTCTCAGTAGAAATGGTGCGAGCTAGCTAGGTGCTAGCCTAATACACACAAAAATCCCCGCTTGAATATTCATTAGATTTAGCTATTTGCACACAAATCATCCTACCGGTAGGTTTCAAAGTCTGTTCGACACAACAACTTGCAGTGATGGATCCATAGGGGGGTGGGGGGCTTTGGGGGACTTAAGCACTGCCCCCCTCCCCCTCCGTGGTCTCAAGCACCCTTCTCTCGAGTGTTCAAATCTACCCTTTTTCCTAATTTTTGTAAGTGCCCCCTTCCACACAAAATACTCTCAAGCTCTATCCTTCTCTTCCCACCCCCTTACCTATAATCATGATCCCTCCATATACTCTTGTGCCCCCCCCCCCACACCTTCTCTCAAACCTCCCCCTTCAGCCATATAATACTCACAAGCCCCTGCCTTCTCTCAAGCTAAGCCCCCACCACCCAACCCTAAACGCTATAATCACACAAGCCCCCACGTTCTCTCAAGCCAAGTCCCCGATCCCACAATACTATACACTATGATACTCACAAGCCCCTGCCTTTTCTCAAGGCAACCCCCCAAGCTGCCATAAGCCCCACCCCCACCCCCCCCCCCCCCCCCACACATTCGAGCCCCTCCCCGCCATATACTCACAAGCCCCCCCCCCCAATTCTCTCAAGCCAAGAACACCCTCCCCCAACTCACGCCCTCCACCCTCCACCCCACCCCCTCTAAAAACAAAAAACAAAAACAAAACAAAACATATACTCACTAGCCCCCGCTTTCTCTCAAGCCCCCACTTTCACTCAAGTTACCCCTTTTCCTCTCAGACGTACACTCAAAAGCCCCCCGCCCACATTTTCTCAAGCCAAGCACCCCCCCCCCCTCAGCCGTACACATCATATCTCAAGTTCACTCCCTCCATATACTCAACCCAACCCATTCTCTCAATCTCTGATGAAAATGTGTTTAATTATGTTTTATTTTATTTTGAAATTGTTGTTCTTATGTTTTTATCTTAGTATAATCATGAGAGTTAAAGTTATGTCTCTATATATACTATATCGAGTCATCAAAATCCCCTTCCTCGGGTCCCTGCCTCGAAAAACAAAAAAAATTCAAGCACCGCCCCTCTTCAAGTCCTGGATCCGTCACGGACTTGCATTTTGCACAACCGTAGCACCGGTAGCAGACGATTTTTTTTTCACCTTTACCTATGGACACCCCCGCAATCGGCACGTGTAGTGGTCACGTGAACCAACAACCGAACCAACAAGGTGGATCAATTAAGTGTTCTGTCAATCATTGCTTAGTTGTACTGCAAATTCACGGTTTTGTACTGGACCAAGGCATGCCATGGGTACTGGAACTGGTGTGACATAATATTAACTAACATTTGTATGGATATAAGCCCTTTTGATTGTGCAAGGATAAAGAAATAAGACGTCGTACAAGCACCGGATACAGAAGCATTTCATTGGCCAGCCATATTGCTGTTTGGACAGGTATGCTGATGATTTACGACGTTGTGTTTACAATGTGTTGTGGGGATTAAAAATAACATTATTAAGCTCCAAAGAAGATCTGCATTATGTCACCTGCCACAATTCACGTATTCTTCTCATATGCTGATGTTCTTATAGGTGTATATGTAGTTAAATTGTTTAAAATTGAGTAAACATAAATGGTCAATGCTGTCAATGGTCAATGTCAAATAATATGGGCCCCTGTCGCAATAAAGTTAGTATTATATTGATAAATGAATATGGTATGGCTATCCTATGGTCCTTGCTGGGTTAGTAAGAATAAGGATTGCTGACCCAGCAAGGACCATAAAGTATACCATATTTATCGATACTATATGTACCCCTGCCTTTTATGTCAGGGATCTAGCAATGGTAATATGCACAGACCATTCTTCATTCCCAAGTCATGTACAACATCTTGGTCAGAACCTAAATTTCTTCAATAGCCTTCTTCAGTTACACCAATTCCAGCCATCCATACATATGCACATATAGAATTATTAAATATGGTGGTAATAAAAATGTAACCATAGAAATCACAATTAGAGCATATTGTCATGCGCTATATGGCTCAGCTATATGACCCTATATGGCCTCGATGTCCATACCAACTTACAATATAAGAGCAAGTATAGGAAAATACCAGTATCGACTGTTCTCCGCATCTACATTGTAATTCTAATTATTTTGCCGGGTTTAAATTTTAGGGGGGGTTATTGATATGTTTTATTTGCATACACATTACTGCATTTTTTGAAAGACTGCATGTGTATGCAAATTAATACATTGCTGTTCTAATCTTGGGACCTAATTCCCAATTTAGGCTTGTTTAAAATGTCACAGAGACTGGAAAAATGTCATTTTTATAATAAGTGTTCAATATTATGTAAACCAATAATTATCACAATGTAGATGCGGGGAAAAAAATAGCTTATCATTCCTATAATTTTTATCTTTATATTCAGTACCATTTTTTAGTAATGATAGAAAATGTTACTTCATGAACTTGCTGTCAAAACATCAGCAGACCTCTCATACCCATATAACATACAGAGTGGGAAAACAGCACTAAAGATCTTAAAAGATTATAGTAAATTAACTCTTTGGCAGTCCTTATTTGCAGCAATAAGCCTGAAGGGGGAAATTAAGTACTCAATTAGACAGCATCTTCTAAGTTAAATTGACTTTTCCTTGTGGAAAATTTGCCTCGTTTTCTGTAATGTGAGTAAGCTGAAATTTATTTTTGCAGTCGTAAAAACTAAAGGAAATCCAGTGTGACATGTAGGATGATGTTTTAAAGGGTTACCAATTTTACATGGGTACATATGCATGTATAAGATTATTCGTTGAAGAGTCCATCATAAATGAAATCATGATTTGAATTTTGAATAGAAATAATTCTGATATGTTGTCTCTTCAGCATGATCTAAAGACCTTGTAAATGATATGAATGCCACCAGTTCTAGACTACTGAGTGTTACAAATTTGAAAGAGCTTTTTAATATTTTAGCCATCCCATATCTTACAGTTGAAGTTCTAATAAGATATGTACAGTGGTATGTACAGCTACTGTCACGCACACAACGCAGTGCGTACACATTGATTTAATAATTTTCTACCCTAAAATGATACATGGTTCGCGTGATACTGCATTCACTGTCACTGAAGGCATGGAGAATTTTAAGTAATCTGTTGTCCATTTTGATACACCTTAACACAGTTTCAATAAACAGCCTTGAGGAAAAAGCTTTGCGTCATACGTGCGTATGTTTTCGGTTATAGTCTATCAATTGTCCTATTATGAACAAGAACTAATTGTCCACAACATACTGGATGGAAATGAGATTTTAATAGATAGTAAAGATGTACAAGCACTTTAGTTTGACCATGTTATTCCATTATTGCTCATTATTTTCCAATGTGTACCACAGTCAAACTCAGCTTTTATAACCCGTAAAATTAATCCGCATATACAATGATATGAATGGATGGAACACATACTACCACTGATTGACCAATACTAATTATACAAGTATAGGACAGATAGTAACTGAAATAACAGCCAAAATACTATATTTATGGTGGTTGTTTTCCTTTAGCAAACTTTATAGATCTACCAATAGCAAACTATGTACATGTAGATCTTTTTGTCAACAGATTGCCCCAAATGCAACTATTTTTACTCCACAATTTTCAAAAATTTTCTGGGGGGAATTCCCCCCAGACCCGCCCTGATGAGCTTCGTGGCTACGGCACTCGCTGCAGTGAGCTTCGTGGCTACGGCACTCGCTGCAGTGCCTTTGGCACAGCTTTTCAAAGTGTAGTTGTGCATACACATCAGCAAAATCCTGTCTATGCCACTGATGTATCAACCCATTCTACTCACTGATTCTACTTAAAATTATTAATTCCTACTTTTCAATAGTATGTAAAGAGATTAATGAATTTTGCGATAAGACTTTGAATGACATGGACATCAGAATTTACACGGGTCTGTAAGTTTTGTCTTTACAGTCCGTCATTGTATTTTGAAACAAAACATTTTATAACATCACGTGGTGAAGGCCTGTTCCTTGTACTAATGAGGCCTACTTTTCAGTGCACACGTTTATGTGGCCCAAAACACAGCAGTTGTAGTAGCACACTAGCAAATGTCAAGAACTACTCATTATGTCATGGAAATTTGGCTTATGTAAGTGCGATAATAAATGAAATGGTCGCACCATGTGTTTGGCTTTTGTTGAGTTGAGAAAGTATTAAGAGACTTGACAATTCAAAGTCAAACGAGGAGGGATGAAAGCATTACTTCGTCAGTGTTTGCAATGTAAAGGGGTTTGAAGGGAATGGCTTATTCTCTCAATCCAAGGAATCAGAGTTCATGATAAATATATTCAACTGTACCAATTATCAAAAGCAAATTTATAAAAAGATAACTTCATTTGTCATCCTTTAGTTGTATCATGCCTGTTTGTTGCTATGCCCATTTTCCAGGAGCATGATAAAGACTGCGTCTGATTTGCATATGAAACCAGCCTAAAATAGTTTGTGTGCAGTTCTTAGTCAGATAGTGTGAATTACATATGAATGTCATTTTTATGCTAATGAGTACTAGGCATTATTGCTCATTGTTGCTCAATCAATATCTAGCCCAAAGTTCAGAAAACACATATTACAGGTATTGTCCAAGATAATGAATGACCTGTCATACTATTAGATAATTATAGTATTGTTTTCAAGCGAATTATAAAATTGTAGTAAGTTACTGGTAACGCAATTTTAAATCAAGATAAGTTGCTGTTAATGAATTATTTAATAATGTGACAGTACATGTTATGAAAACTTACCCATTGTGCTCAAAACGGCATACAACATATTTTTACTTTAATATTGATATTTTTATGTAATTTTTGCTGATTTAGATGGATTGTGAAATTTCTTTGCTAAGTTCCTTCAAACATAATAGATTTACTGATTATGTGCTATATATACAGTTGTGTGAATATGTTCAACTGTATATATTATATTAGTTGATTCGCATTGTGAAGTAATTAATGTTTTGGACATTAAGGTCGGTATTGTATAAAAAAAAACGAAAAAAAAAAAAAAAAGAATTTATATATATATATATATATGAATGAATTTTCATGTGCATGTAGTAAGTTGACAGGAATTGTTATAACTGCACGTCCTCTGTGATATTGTTGCGTTAGGCCATAATGGTATGTAGTGTTATTGTTATTTTATAAACCATCAAATAGCTGCATAGTCCAATGTTATAAGCCAGTTTTAATAACACATCGTCTGAATAGCTGTTGGCTGAGACGATTACAAGTATCATGTCACATGGCTCTGAGAACGTGCGTAATCCATATCATGACCTAGATCTGCCAGTGCAAGGTCAGGAGGTATACCAATCAATAAGGTTCAGGCGGTGTGATCGCTGCAACACTAGGCTTATATATGAATGTGTTGCGCTTTAAATATCTTAACGATTATGTAGCTGTGTTTAGTATGTAAGTAGTTATGGTCAATATTATCACATTTGATTATACATGATTTTAATATCACCAGTGTCTGCGTCATGTTTTTCAGTTAACAATGAGATTATCACAGTGAATGGTCAGTCGTCAACTAACTTATGATGATGGTTACCCGAGTTGATTGCATAGCTATTATTACTTAGAGCTGATAATTTCTTGAAGTAAATTTATGCTTCTAGAAAAGATGAAAATTAAGTGCAATAGTGAATCTGTTCTGAAGAAGGCTGCTTTTTTCCCTGTTTTCATAGATTGATTGTTTATGAACAAGCATAATAGGACCACCTGTAAATTAAGACCACCTCTGTAATGGGATCAATTCTTTGAGAAGACTGACTTTACAATACGACTAACTCTATAATCAACCATCTCTATGATAGAACCACTGTAATGATTAGATAGATTTTGTAATGGGAGCACCCATGTAATCAAATCACCGAGTTCAATGACAACCTCTGTGATTGGACTAAGAGGGACAATTATACCTCAATATAATGTAACCTAGTCCCTTCTGTAGGGGCAATGTTTCCAGCCGAAAAGTACCAAAAGGTTGTTATACATTTTTAGAAAGGGCTGTATCCATAGATTATGAAAATCAATTTCTTGTGTGCGGCTGTTGGTGGAAGAAAGCGTACTGCTTGACTGAAAATGGGTACCTTAGAAAAATTCTACTTACCGGTTTTTAAAAATAAGCTATATCTCAGAAAATGGTGTAATGCATGTTATAGAAAGCAGTGATGTTTATTTTATAACATTTGCTACTTGCCTATGGGTGTCTAGAACAAAACCAATATAAAATTCATTCTGAAATGTCTGTTTAAACTAATAGGGGTTGGAAGTTACCAGAACAGGAACTACAGTTACAACCAGACTAAACTCAACTGGATTATGGAGCGAGCGATGATACAAGCTGTCCCAATGTTATGCTTATGGGAGAAATTGCGCAATACATTTTGAACGCACATAGCTCAATAAAACTAGAGACTTCAGCAATCTCACTTACATACATCACAGATAATATATTTTCCTTTCGTTCGATAGTAAAATATACTATAAACTATCACATTTAGTATATTTAATTAAGTTGAAACAGTGAAATCTTTTGCATGATCATAAAAAGTCTACTGACAATATCAGCAGGCGACGACGGGTAAAAAAACACCTCACAGATATATTGGATCATATCTCTCTTATACATTGTCGTATTAATATATAATTTTGATGGAAATAATCTGCAGTAAGATGCGATTCCATTCATATACATAAGTCTATGTAATTGTTTTAACTAAATAGTTTAATTTGACCATTAATCACATTCATCGCCACGCCTAACACAATGCGTTGGCGTTTGCTGTCAAATGTATTGCCTATTACTCGATTTTGTCCAAATCGGACTCGTTGTTATATATTTTATTATTCATTATGATGAAAATAAGAAACTAGACAGTCTTCAGAATGTGTACTGTTAATATGAAAACGTTCGGATGAAAATCATATGAGCTACTAAAGGATTATTGTTCTATGTTAACTCCGAATCGACTGACTAGACTCACGCCATTTTCTGGTCTGACGAAAACGTGTTGGTTAGCATGATCCAGTGATCGCTACATTCGCGTTAAGTACCAATTTAAATCACATCTCGTTGAAGAACTTCCGACCGCTATAATTAATGACTATTTTCGGGGGCCATCTCACGGAATTTGAGATACAGTAAAACTTTGTTGAAAAAGTTTTTCTATGATTGCACAGTACATGTAAAGTATCATATGTGATACATGTATGTATCCGATGGGAAAATCATCTAGAATTCATATAAATCCAATTTGAACCCTCCAACTTTCTTAATAAAAAAGTTATGGTACATTTACCGACCCCTGCCCCCATAGCATTTCCAGTGACCTTTATACGGAGCCTGTAAATATGAGTACTCATATGTTAATAAAACATGATAGGTGATTATGATTTTTATTATACATATCATGGGATATACTGATATGATACTCTAGCTATATTGGAGTGCATTTGTTTTTAACATTTTTTCAATATTCATGATCACCATTACTAAAAAATACATTTCGCTGATAACATTTTTGATTATTAATGATACATCTGTGATTTTGGTGCCTAACTATATGTTTTTGGGGTCATAGAATCTAAATCCAGCAATAAGTCACATTGATCAAATAGATATAGGAAAATCCAAGATAGCAGCCACCGAGATGGGTGAATTCTGTGATTGCCTTGAACTTTTTAACTGTTAATGGCATAAATATTATTTTGTTGTCCAACAACATGTTTTTGGAGTCATAGAATCCGAACCAGCTAACTAAAGGCAGATTGACTACATAGATATACCGTATCCTCATGCATAAAGGCACATGTGCCTATAACCGAAAAATCGCTATTTTGGGGGTCTCCCAGGGGTCATGTTTGATCTCTGATATAGGCCCATGAGCCTTAATACGATCACGGAGCGCACCCCACCTCCAACACACAATACATATTATTTACCAAAAGTAACTTTCCTTGGTGTATATGTCACAAGATACAGTATATCGACAAACACAACAAACTCGGATGGTACACATCGGCATTCATTATCGCTCAGCTGTATGCATTTTGATAAGTTTTTTTGTGTCAAACACCTTGTCATGGCATTTGTCACTTGCCGTTCTCAAATATTGGAGCATATAATTCGGTAGTAACATAATCATAATAATCTATAACGAATGCTTGCCAGAAAATCAAATTAACCTACCTATTTATGAAGAAAAAATGCACATGATGCTTCCGTCTTAAGTGCGCATGCTCAGAAATTTAAATGCCCCGCGTAGTCTCGATGAACAAGTCTCGTGCTGGCATGCACCCACCAAGTATTATAAGAGTCTGGCTGAACGAGGCTAATGTCCTGTGTCGTGAAAACGAAACCAAAATCGACTACTGTCGTCAAATCGTTCGCTCATCACGCATCTTCCTCGGGCGATTTTAGAATTGAAAAAAAATGTAAATTCTGTCTTGAAACATGCTCTTAGTCTCTGTTATAGGCCCGTGGGCCTTAATATGAACACAGGGCGCACTCCCAATGTTAGGCCCGTGCGCCTTAATGCGCGATTATACGGTAGGCAAATCCAAGACGGCTGCCACTGAGATGGTGAATTCTGTAATGTCCAAAATGGCCACCAAATCCTTAAATGCCCATATCTCCATCAATACATGTGTTAGAAATGTCATTTAGGTGTCTATTGTAGGGTTATCAGCTACAACTAATTCAACTATGTATCTTAGATAAAGTAGCATGGCATCTAACATCAAGTATTAGAAAAATGTTGATAGCAATCATCAAAATAATGTCAAAAGTTAGACACTCCTTAGTAATGACAAAATGACATAGTAACCAAACCTTAGTGATCATTCAACCCCTCATTTTTGACATTTTGGATCAATGTATTCAAATTGATCTTGTCCCCAATCATCTGATAATTGGGAGTGATGTCTGGTACCTTGAAAAAATGTCTGACTTGTAAAAGTGTTGTTGAAAAAAAATGCTTAAAATAGTTTCTGCCCTAATAGTCAAGTTTCTAACCATAACCTGGGGAGAAACTGAGAAGAAAGGTAATAAGAAGCTATATATTAGATAAAAATTGATGTCTAATCATTTATAATGTGTATAGTATTCTAATATAGTATTATCAAAGAATAATATGGAAAAAATGCTTAAAAATAGTTTCTCCCCAGTTTCTCCCCTAAAATTTGAGTTCCCCCCTAAAAAACTAGGAGAAACTAAGGGGAAAACCTGCCAACCCTGCACCCAAGAAAATATGAATATTTATGAGCAAAAAGGTATCAAAGTCTTCAAAGATGGACACCAATTTGCAGAAGAATGAGGAAATGTTTTGATTATTTCGTTTTCTCTGTTTATTTTAATAATATCGTATCATACATGTATTATTGTAGTTTCATCGATTGAGCAGTTAAAAAAAAACGCGATAGCAGTAACTTTGTTTTGAATTGTTACGAATTGTTACATTTTCTTACTCCTATTCTAATTCATTACGGTTCTTTGTCCTTCTGACTGTGTCAGTAGTGTAACCCTTAGATTCCCAAATCACCATGGATCACGACCGACAGGGTGACTTTCATATGAACATAGCCCTCTTTTTCGAAACAACTTTTCATACAGAAAAACTTGTCATGTTGACACCATAGTCATGTGCGACCACCAAAAGAGTATAAACAATATATACTGATGACTTTTGAATATATGTCGTGGTATACAACTGCCTCGGTTCCCTGGGCTGTTACAAAGGCAATGGAAATGATAACCAGTGTAAGAGATGTTAACCACTAGGCCACTGTTGTACAATGCATCAGGAAAGAGACAATTACATAAGGTTTAAAGATTGTCAGACTTTCGAGTCAGACCTGCTCATTTTACCTGAAATTTGGTAGTTTTTACTTGTTTGTGTCTATAACTGTTTTTTACAACTCTTGTCACGTGAGAAGAAACATGTACTCCCTTTGATAAATCTTATAGGAATTAATTACCATTTCATGTTAGATGTAGTTTTTCACTGACTTCTTAAAATTGTTACTAAATATACCCGATGACAAAAACAAAGATGATGAAGTCCTAAAGTATATATGCTCTGCAAAGATGTTTTGAAATCATCATTTTCTGAAAAACAATTACACAAATGTAGACTTTGTAAACCATAAATGCATAGCATTGGCTAATCCAGTATTTCCAGGCAGTAGGATCTAAAAGAGGTTACTGATACGATACAGAATGTATAGTGAAATGGCAAGGATGTACAAATCAAGTGATATTTTGGCTTAGATGTGCATGTAAGGTGCCATACTAAAGTTATTCTTATAAATCTAAAGTTTTGTATATCTCGAGTGATATTAAATGTGTAACTATTGAATTGACCTGATTTTGTTGTCAAGTTGGAATATTCAGGTACGCTATGATTTGTGGTTAAAATGTATAGGAATTGCATGTCACTGTGTACGAAGGCGGAAGCAACGCATACTTTGTATGAGGCGATTCAATAGGTGAGCACTGTAGCACCAGGTGATAAACGCTACTCACCGAATTCGTCATGTGCATGTGTTCGTGCACTGGTTAGTGATTGTCAACAACTTTGTTCATTATGTAATTTGAAAACTAATGAGACTCAAGTGTTTAAAGATACGCATGTTGGCTGTAATCTTTTAGCTTTTGATAGTCGTATTCCTGCTGGTTTTGTCATAGGTGGCATTGGATTGTGATCGAATTGTTTGTCTGTTCAATAATTGCAAATGACTGAGTAATGTGATTCATTGGTCGATTGTATTGGTAAGTGGATATATCAAGGATCCTATATTTCAAATATATACATATTTATAGACTTCACAGATATGCTAATTATTGTGATGCGTTGTTGATTTGCTGGAAGGAGATTTTTTAAATACATTTTGAAATGTACGGAAATTTGATTTATTTATTGCCGTCCTCACAGGATTTATATTGTATTTAGCTTTTATGAAGGAAATAATGAAGTTGATTACAAAATAGGACAGAACCAAAGCATTAATATCCACTCTCACTAGTGGTGTAAAATCACAGTATAAAAGAGGATATTTATTTCCGGGTATGTTGTTTTAATCAGATTTAGTTTATTAGACATTTTATTTATGTTAATTATGATGAATTAGAATCTGTAATAATAAAGGATTTTTTTGTATTTAGTAATGTAACTTGACTACTTGAGGGCGTAGGTTTCTCACTTAAATTTGAAACATTCAGAATTGTACATGCTTGTGTATTGGCAAATTTTTAAACTCAATTGCCAGAGATAAATATTAAACCTATTTGAGTTATGGTATTATGATGACATTCACAATCTTTGATGATTACAAATATGTACAATCATGCATGTTTAATTGTCTTTTTAAACTCTCTAAGAGACAGTTTGATTTTGTGCGAAAAATTCGTATGCAAATACTTTGTATTTTTTGTTTCACGTTCTGGTGTGTCAACAACAGCTATAATTCAGTATTTCGATATAATTGTCATGAGAAAAAACAATATTTTGATATAATTGTCATGAGAAATAAACACCATTCTGATATTTTAATTATATTTGTAAGAACAATTATCTACGCACCAAACAGGCATTTTCTGCTTCAAATTTGAAGTCTCAAATACTGCTATTTGCCTGCGAAAAACCATCGATCATAGATCGTTCGAACCGTCATGAGCCATTTTTGCTTTGAGTATGTAAGGGAACAATTGTTTCCGTTTGTGCAGAATTTCTGAAGAAGTCAAAACGCTAAGACCACAAATAGATGTGTTCGTATTCTAAGACTTAAAACAAGTGTTAAAACATTTTGCTCTCAAATGAACTGAACCGTCTTAGGAAAAGCAAATCTTTGTAATGCGACTTTAATGAGCTTAGAGAATCTATATAGAATTTGATGCCTATTAGATGATAACGGCTATTTATGAAATACAAGTATGCATTCATAAATTTATGTGTAAAATATCTTAGGCAACATTTAATTTAAAAATTCTTGCAAGATTTGTAACTAGAACAGAATCCAACAGTCCTAATGTACAAAAGAACCATGTATTGACATAAGTTCATACAATGTAGTTTAAGTTGTTTACATGTAGCAACAGATGATAAGTGGCATTAAAAAGGTCAATCCAAAATGAATAAATTGTAACAATCATCTTGTACCAAAATCCATTGTAAAGCCGTTGTTACAATCTGACTTAGGGACCAATCATAAATAACGCTACCGGTGGGGGGGCAGGGGGGTCCATTTTTTGGGGCTCGATAAAAACGTTCAGCGACAGCGGAATCCAAAGGAATCGGAAAAGTTGGATAACTACCCCACCTTTTTGGACGACCCCCCGGTATCATTATTTATGATCGTTCCCTTAGCTTCGAATTCCTGATCAAACATCATGAGCTTAGATAGGAGTTTGTAACATAGTTACCAGATCGTTCCAATCAGCAAAACGCTTGTTGTTTGGTGGAGTATTCTAGTGTTATTTAAATGTTTCCTTTACTGCCTGTTCAAGCAACAAAACGCTTGATTAGGAATTCCAAGTTTTTTAAGGGTTTTGAGATAGGTCCTGCATCCACCATATGTATCATAATCTTGGGAATCAGTGGGATCTGTCTTTAAATTCTGTGGTTGTTGAACGTCGCTTGCCAATTCTGCTTATGTAGATACAGGCTTTATCTGAAGAACAAATGCATGCTAGCCATAGCAATTTCACACCTCTGTGAATGGTAAAATGTACGAAGACAACTCACGTAACAAGCACAAAGAATGTAGACCGATCAGGCATACATCAACATTATACACCAGAGCGCATTGGCATTTTCGGAGCATACCCTGAAGATTCCTTGGGCTGTCATGATGCATGTAAATTTGCAACATTGTAGATGACAACTGTAATAATTGCTGCAATTGTTTGAGACTTTTGGCTATTGCGCCATAAGTCGGGTCGTGACCAAGCTTTAGCATGAGTCAAATTAAGTAAAAATGGTGGATTTATTGTCTCAATGCTTTTTGAATTGGATAACATTTTAAGACTGGTGACTGATTTGGGGAACCTCCGCTGGTGATGACTCACAATGGGCCACTGAATTTTTAGCCATAATCTTCAAACAGTAATAAAATGCTTATTAGATTTTAACTTCTGTTCTAAGCTGTACTTTGGAACATTGTGTAAGCAGTAAGTTGGTTCATTTTGAAGAACATTATGACATTTCTAACTTGTTTTTCACAATGCGCGCTTGCGCTATGGGCCATTTTGGAATGTTCCAGATATTTAACTATTAGGAAGGTTGCATCATAGATTATTTTCATGTGTTGTGTTTATGCATGTAGCATGTGTACGATAATGTGTACATTTTGTACTAGGAGATAACTCATAAATGGTATTTTTGTTATATACCTATGCACAATTAAATCTTACAAAAACAAGTGTAATCTTAATGAAATGTATGTTAATTGAGCTGACAATTTAAAATTGGGCATTGCATCGGTTTAATTCACAAAAGATAAGAGTTACATGTCAGTAGATAAGATGAGAGTAAAAGTGAGAGGAATAGGTTGATAGCTTCAGATCAAAGTGAATAAATCCACCACATTTTGGATAGACTTCAGGATTTGAAGGCGATTGCAACAGACAATCTCACAGGTAAATCTAGAAATGTTTTTTCCCCAGCAGTAGGTGAAGTACATGTACTTATAAATTCTCTTAATATCGCCAAATATCTAACCATGAAACTATCAAACAAATGAGGTATAGCTGAGTTTTGAAACAGTCTATTACAGATGAAACTCATTATGCGTGTTTTTTTTTTACCAGGTTAACAACTATTGCCCAGGACAGAAATATGATCCTCAAGAAGCAAAGTACAGGCACCATTTTGCTTTTTTGACTTTCATCACGTTTCTTTCACATTTTCATCACGTTTCTTTGGTATTTTGATGAGGCTTAAACATGTGCAGGCTGTATAGACCCCTACACGGGGTATGAATAAGTAAGCACATAATTCCAAAACCAACTGGTTATCTGTGTTTAACATGTCAAATCAGTGCCCCAGATAATTAATACAGCTTAATAGTCTACAGGACTAGTATGGCAAAAAAGGTATTAGTCCTGCAAAAATGTTACTCGTTATTACATGTTCTACAGATTCAGAATTTGAGGAGATCTACGTTAAGATTCTTACTTGCACTCTTGGTTTGGGACTGGGGTACTGCAAGCGTTACTTGTTCTTTGTTGTGTGAAACACTGCATAATCAAACCTTTTTGAGTAAGAGCATCAAAGGTACAAAATGACACGCGTGAAAAGGATCGTAAGTTAATCTGACAGAATCCTTATCAATCCAATTTTACATGTACATATCAATTTCTGTTAACATAAGAATGGATAAATTATGCTCTTTAGAATGATAATGTGTCCACCTCCCCCAACCCCCACCCCCTTTTTTGGGACCAAAGTACATCATGGTGTATATAGTGCCATATGCAATGGGCATATGAGGTATAATGTATACATGTACATGTATATGATAGATGTTTATTGTACATGTCACTATTGCCATAGACAAATGACTGATTAGCTGGATGAAAGAAGAAAAGTGACTTTGCTAGGTCCATTCCTGGTTTCTTGTCCTTTTATTAGAATTTGTATATGGACATAATAAAAAGAAATCAAACTAAAACTAAGCTGCTGTGACTGTACTCAATAATGGCCTTGTTGCTTTGGTATGTTTTACCCCATGTGGAGGTCACACTATGGAAATGGCAGTTTAATTAACGAGACTGTCGCAAACCTTTTTGATATTAATATGTTATGTAGAACCAGGAGAACCTGGATAGAAATGACTGATACATGCATGTATGCAATAAAATGAATATACATGTGATGTAGAAAGCAAAGTAAAGCCTTCATGTATGTAGTCATAGTCACATGGAGATATTACATGATCAAGAATATTGTCTTTTATTAGCTGGTAGAAGTATATTTAGTTGGTGATCACAGATATTGTGAAAAATTGAGCACCGAAAGTAAAAACTATATTCTTAGACACATTGAAATATGAATTTATTTGAGTAATGAGTCACTCTTCTGTTGTGCCTATAATAATTGTGTTTTTTTGATAATTATTTGTTAGATAAAATGGAATTCGTAATATAAAACTGTGGAGATCAGCACTCCAGCTGTCTTGTGGATGAAATAAATGTAAGGGGCTATCGAGTAATTCTTTATGTGTTTCAAAAAAAAATTTGTGTTTCAGCGTAGCCTGGTAGCCTCAATCATGGAGCGTCATATCATGAACTACGATGGGCTGTCAGCCTCTGTCAACAGCATTGGTTGCACCCTCTATGACGGGACGTTCTACATCGATGAAGACGCACTAGGTGAGTTGAGGATGGGACGGGACGATAAAGGCCACATCAAGTTCTATTTTCGGATCATGTGCATTTTTACCTAAATGTAATATAAATATTTTATCAGATTATGAAATTAAAAGATTATTAACTTGTAACCATCAAAATTTTTTTTAAGTGAGGGTGGGTGATCTCTTTTTTTATATGGAAAAGTATTTCCTGCTATTTAGAGTGCTTGGAACCATAGTACAAAAAGAAACTGAATAACAGAAAAATTCAAAGTATTATTTCTTTTGCCAGTTTTGCAGACATGATTTTCTACTGGCCTATAATCCAAAAATATAACTTGATGTTGCCTTAAAGCAAATGAAGACTTTTGATTGAAAGCTTTACAAAGTTAAAATGCTTGCTTAAATTTACATGTAAACTCTTGAATCCTAAAAGTAAAAGTCTTCTAATTTGACAAATAAATGTATAACATGAATGCCCCATGTATGTACATTACACAACCAATGTATTACTCAATGTAATGAAGTTATGCAGTCACTTCTGTGAAATGTGCGACTGTGCGTCATATAAATGTCTGTCACGTGACCACTGGTAACCAATCTAGTTTTTACCTGTAATTTCATTTGAAAGGGAGCATTTATAGAGAAGGAGACAACAAACAAATAGTTTGTTCTCTCTCTCTCTCTCTCTCTCTCTATCTCTAATTTTTAATTTTAATTTTTAATTGTTCACAATGATCATAGCTTCATACTAAGTTCATACGGTTTTTTGGTAACGTGTAGCCATCAAAATTATTTTTAGTGAGGGTGGGTGATCTCTTTTTTTATATGGAAAAGTATTTCCTTTCATTTAGAGTGCTAACCAAAAAACCCTATGAAGCTATGATCATTATGAACAATTAAAATTAATACAAGCTCTCAATTGATTGAGTACTCTATAAAGTGTAAGGATAAACACATTCATAGTAAACCTGCTCCAAAACATGTAGAGCACTCTTAACTCCAAGCACCGGCACAATGAATTTAGCGGATACAATAAACCTGGGATACTCAACAAAAAATATCCCCATACCCGGTAAGAATGAATACTTACAAAAGCTCATCCAGAAAACTGAAAAATTTGTCTAAAATATCAGATGGAAAACATACTTTTTCTTAAAACCAAATGAAAAACCCAAGCAAAAAAATACTTTCGGCTTCCCTTACACAAAAACAGCACAGAGAATACCAGAGTTAACCACGTTCGAAGATGAAATGTTAAAAATGATACAAAACATAAGGTTCAGACATCCAAATTCACAATTCCAGAATCAGCTTGCAAAAGACGTTAATAAAATCATGAACAACAAAGAAACCAAAAAACCCTATGAAGCTACGATCATTGTGAACAATTAAAATTATACCAAGCTCTCAATTGATTTGTAAGGATAAGTGTAAGGATAAACACATTCATAGTATATATATATATATATATATATATATATATATATATATATATATATATATATATATATATATATATATATATATATGCAATAAGCATGAAACATTGATGTACCAAATAAACAAATCCAAATGGACTAAATTGTTCAATTTAATTTATTTTGTTTATATATATGCATTGCAATGTATATACATATATATATATATATAATTATATATATATATATATATATATATATATATATATATATATATTTTTATATATGTAAACCATCCTGGCCATAAACACATATAAATATATATAGGATGCAGACACAGGAAAAAACATCTCCTCACTTCCTTAAACCACCAATCAGCTGACTATATTTAGGATGCTTTGCGTTCATATTGATAATAAGCTCATGCGCTCCTGTATATTATCTGAGAACAAACCAAATTTTCAATGAAAGAGGAAAATTTTTAAACTTTAGAAAGTCATATTGTTTATGGTGGAAGTGCGTACTAGGCACAGCTATTCTACATACTAAATCATCGTTTTATTTCGATGCGCCACTTTTTTAGGAGCTTTTCATAACGCAAACAGTATGGTTTGTCGTTATGGACTCGATCTATGTTCAATAAATGCTTTTAATATTACTGGATTTCTTTTCAATATGTAAATTTGCCAGCCGTTGATCCGCCATATTTCTTCACCAACAACAGACAAATGAAATGTTATATTTTCATTTTACGGGCTCTAAGGATCTCTACCTATCTTAATATGAATGGCATAAATAAAGTCAAAATAAAAGAAATGATTTGCTGTTGAAAATCTACTTCAAATGATAACTATCGTGACTTTTAATGGCTTTGAGGAACATGCCAGTGATAATGGGTGTCTTTCTTTGGTTTACTCGATAGACAGTCTAGCCAGGGAGTTCAAACTTGGGTGCGCCCTGTTTCTCGAGAATAAGAGCATGCGCTTGATGTCAAGAACAAATTTAACTATCAAAAGGCCTCAAAACATCGTGTTTTTCAGTTATAAGCGCGGCGCTTTAATGCACGGGGATACGGTATATATATATATATATAATTTATTTTGTGCCCCGATTGATATGTACCGGTAAGCTGTAGGACTTACAGCGGCACTTTGTGAGGTAGAAGGAGAGCACTAAAAAGAAACATTAAAACAATAATGATATTGAAATCATGATATAACCAATTACATCATTAACATAAATATATAAAATTGTAGATTTGTAAACAGAGTTATTGGATTTCTTTTATATCGATTCATTTTAATTTTGTGAAAATCCATTTTAACTGACTGTCTTAATATTTTCGGACATCTATCCATGTCCATTGTCTGAGACTTCTCCTTATTACCAGGTGGTAGGATGTGACAGTAAAGGAAGTCAGTCAGTGTCAGTCAATCGATATATATGATTATATTTTAATGATAACTCATAGAATTAGCTTTGTAGATTTCATTTTGTGAGTATACCGGTAAGCTTCTTTTACTCTCTGTTGAAGATTACTTGAAGATTTCTGCTAATAAAAACAATTACTGAAATATATGTATTCAGTGTTACTCATTTTGTTTGTGATTTGGAGTACCTAAAATGATGTCCTGTAAACTAATGTTCTTTCTCAGAATATCCGATGCAGCCCTCTTGAGAGGCCTTATTAATCTACAATCAAAAACTATATGTGGGATGTTTTATTGTTCGCCACAAAGACTGCACTTACTACATTTCTTTTTCAGTTTCTCAAGACTTATATTACGTGGAAGGATATTATTCAGAATCTTAAAATTTGTGTCAGCTATTTTGATGTAACTTATTTTTACAATCTTATTCTATTCAGATAAACCATATAAAAATCATATTTATGTGTTTCCGGTGCTTGCGGATAACAAGACGTGAGAGAGAGAAGTTTGAAAACATATAAAAATCAATATCCTTATTGAAAAACGCTTGCCAATATGCTTGGCATTTTGGTTCTTGAAGTTCTGATTTTATTACATATAGGTATAGAAGAAATTTGACTTAGGGGCAAAACCCACAGCAATGGATAGCCGCCGTACGGCTGCCGTACAGCAAATCTGCTGTACGGCAATCATAAACCCACAGTAAATATTTGCCGTGCGGCTGGCATACGGCTCTGGAATTGGCATACCTGATTTCCTTAGAAAATCGTGAGTTGCCATAAGGCCCTGTTTGATACCAATACGTCAGTATGGGTTTTCCCAATAGAAAAGTCACTAAAGCAATCCATACGATGCCGTAAGACGCCGTACGGCTCGTATGTGTCAATTGCCCCCCATGGCGATCGAGAAATCTGAGGTACTGCAGCGGTCAGCTGACGTACGGCGCCATGCGTCAAAATATCACTGTATAAAATTCATTGGAGCAATCCGCACGAAGTGTCCGTACGGCTACCGTATGTCGCTATGGGATTTGCCACTTAGCCTTTGTAACATCTGCACTGCTACATGTACTTTTTCATGAATGATTGCACATTTAATATCATTTCGCTCAATGTGAGCCAACTCATCAAAGTGCTAACATAATACACTACAACCTGGAAAAAGTTTAAAGAGCTGCTTCCAGTTCTTTCGTCTCGCCACTTCTCACACAAAGACGGGGACATTGTTTACAGCACTTGTGTACGGAGTGCAATGCTCCATGCTAGTGAAACATGACCCTTAACCAAGCCAAACTTTCAATGTCTGCAACGCAACGACAGGGCAATGATCAGACAGATCTGCAATGTGAAGCCAGATGATGTTGCCACCACCAGTTCAAGTAAGCTTTTGAAGCTTCTCGGCCTTGAGGACCTTGAGCTTATTCTGAAGGAGAGAAGACTCCAGTGGTATGGCCATGTGGTGCGGTCGAGAGGGGCCATCAAGACTGCATGGGATATGCAAATAACTGGTAGTCAAGGAACTGGTAGACCCAAGATTTTATGGCAGCAGGTAAGAGAGAGGGATAGGAAAGACTGGATTCTCTCAACAATTGATCCTCTTGAGAGAAACACATGGAGATATGGTGTACGAACAGCCATGCGTGCAGCTAGCCAGCTACCTGGAAGGGGGTCCACTGATGTGGACGTTAACCCTACACCTGCACATTAATCATGATGATGATGATGATGATCTTTTAACCAGAAATGTATGGAAGCTGGATGGACATGTGGACATTCTATATATTTGGATGAGAGAGGGGGGCAGGGGTGAGCTAATGTAAGAAACCACGTATCATCTTATGTACACAACCATGAGTGACTATAGATGAAAGTAGAAGATATTTATGAAATACCTTGTAGGACAACTCATCTATCACTTTGGGTTGAGGTTGTTATCGTAAACCAATATTACTGTGAGGATAATTCGATTGAACATTATTTTATGAGATGTTAGACATATAGCTATATATTGCGATAATATTAATTAAAACACACGCTTTTGTTTCTTGCATACTAATGTTGTGGTTAATGTGGGTAACCACACAAAGTTAATATGCAACGAATGCCGTGTGCGCTTTGATTGTCGACCGCTCGTGTTGAAAGAAGCCTGACAAGTATGATTCCATATCTAAGTGTACTCGTGGAAAAAAATGCGAATATGGCAGTGCATTCGGTAATGGAATTATTCAGATTGAGGATATTCGGATATAAGAGGTTAAATTGTATATATTCAGGTATGGCATGAATTGCAACTCCAACCATTAATTGAGCTTTGATAAAGCCTTTATGTCTCTATTTTACCATGCTGTTCTATTAGATGCACACATACACATTCTTTTAGACTTCTATAAAATACAATTCAGTGAATCTTTGGGGTAATTACACAATCATACCAACCAGAAGTCACCGAAATACTGCAACAGCAAGAGGTTTGCAGAAATGGCTATAATATGCATCCCAGTATGAATATGTAAGGTACTGGGTTCAGCTACTGATCCACTTTCAGTTAGACCTGATTATGAGCAGTCCATGTAGCTGGCGAGGAACCTGAATCGGCACTGTGTGGGCACCATGATAATAGCTCACTTAGTATGAAAAGCTGTCAATATCTGGGTCAGTTGGTAATAGACGTAGATCCGTATTTTGAAGACGGGCGGTGTAGCCCCAACAATCGTTGAGTTTTAACCATATTAGATAGGTGTTAAATATCAATCTGGTCAAATGTAGAAAATTCTTGCTGTTAGCGACAAGTGGGATTAGGAAGAGTTTCACCGCTCGTTAAATGTTGCCATAATAATGCCATTAGTGAAAATTGAGATATTCTTTTAATTTTTTATTTTTAGATTTTTTAGACCATACACGTTTATTCTTACTTGAAATCTTGTAACAGCTGATGGAATTTCTACCAAGCTGCACAAAACATTGAGTGATCATCTTGCAAAAATGAGATACACGTAGAAAGAAAAAGATATGAGCTGAAGGTTATTGAGTAAAACATGAGAATTGAGGAAACTCAAAGTTACAACTTCCCATAATGTAATTGTATTGATATGTGACACACTGACATTAAGTTCAAGATGCATGATTTTGCTCACTAGCAGTGGCTGGTGCAGCGTGAAGGTGCTGTAGCACATTGGTTACAAGGTTTGATTTGTGAAGTTTGTATTTGTGCTCAAAACTCAGTCTGAACATCAACACTGTTGAGCAAACTGATTCTTGTTTAATCTAATGAGGTTTTCCCAAACTTGTTGGTATGCTCAATTCCAGTCAAAGCGACTTGATTTGTAATAAAATTAGAATGGAAGATTGTCTTCAACTTGTCAATATGGTAGTAGGAACGTGCTTACTTGTATTTGGAACTGGGTGGGAAGATGAGAATTGAATTTTGTTTATTGATATTTCTTTTTCCTTCTTACATATAAAGTATGAATATACACTTCTGATTGGGTAAGAACATTCCTTTTTTCGCCCAATTCTTTGGAAGTAAGTTTTCTCTCTATTACATGGCTATAGAAATTTTTCTGAATGGTAATTAGTAGAAAGAGTGATATTTCGGAATTGTAATTCACTAAAAAACGTGATAAGCAAATTTTGGTGAAAGAAGAGAAAGTATGAGAAAGAATGGGAAAGAATGGGAAAGTAAAGAGGGGTCGTCCTTATACGATCAGTTAGTTTGTTTGGTCAGGCCAGTCCTTGTACTTTTGATCTCCGAATTAGTTCATTGATGTAAAATCTACCACCAGAGTTGAAGTCAAGAAATTGTGATGCATGTGCGCTGTAAGATTGGATTGCGTCTAAAACTTTTCATTTTCTCATAGGTAAAACTGTGCGATAAGCAGTTGTGAATTGTCCATAATGCAGCCAAACTAAAGCGCCGAGTGCTCATGGTAGACTGCAAGAGGATGAGAGTTTAGTCTAAGTATAGCAGCTTTATAATGCATATATAATAGCGATTTCAACTTACTAGTAGGCAAGTTCTTTTCATGATGGTGGTAAAAGTCTGCTGAAGTGTTGTTTTAAAATGTTTTAGATATTGAACCACATCATATAATTTCCCCCCGATTTCGTAATATATTTTAGATACAAATCTAACAGAAAACAGCAGCATATGTACATTTATGTGCACTGCTAGTATTAAAGCCATGAAGGTGACATTACACTATATCTGGGAACTTTCTTGTATATATTTCCCGTACTTTCCTTACAGTATTTCTTGTACTTTACTTACAATATTTCTTGTACTTTACTTACAATATTTCTTGTACTTTACTTACAATATTTTTTGTACTTTACTTACAGTATTTATGAAATGATCTATGATTTATAGGACTTGGGTATATATTATAATATGTTATTAAGTGATAGGCAGAGTGGACTAGTGAGTTAGCCTGAACTGTTAGGCGATTTGGTGCCGTATGGTTGTGGGTTTGAATCCGCCCAGAGACTATGTGAAATAGTTCTTACCTGACTTGCAGTCATAAGTCTATTGACCTAATAACATATAATAATACAGTATTTATGCCCATTTATTTACATTATTTCCTGTACTTTACTTACAGTATTTCTTACTTACAGTATTTCTTGTACTTTATTTATATTATTTCCTATAATTTCTGCAGTATTTCCTGTTCTTTACTTAAAGAGCATTTTCTGATTTTTACTTACAGTATTTTTTGTACTTTTTCTACGTTATCTCTTACTTTACTCAAATTCACTGTGCTTTACTTACAGTATTTCTTGTACTTAACCACAGAAATGCTTCAGTTTGTCCAGTTACTGCTGTATTGTATGGCCTGTAAATAGTTTCATAATTCATTTATATAAATCAATAGGAAAGTACAAGAAGTACTTTGGTAACATTTTTGAAGCCAACTCCTGTAGCAGGGATATTTGAGGAGTGTGTATTATGTACATAGAGTAAACAAGAATTTGATGGAAATTATAAGCTCCCTATTTTAAAACCGACGCAGCAAAATGCTTCAAGAAAACTTCAGAAGAGATGATCCCTGATGTTGCTGTGTGGTATTTTGGGACTGTTTCTCATCTTTCCAATGACAGAAGGAGCCATAGGCTGTAGTAATTTTAGACAGGAGGAAGCTGAACTTTTTTGGGAGGAGGATTTGTGGCAAAGTTTAATTTCCTCTAAAAGCGGGTGGAATTTTAATCATGACATGTTGAATTAGTAATGTGATTTTGCCTGAAGGTAAATGGCATTCTGCATGTCACATGAATGGGCAGACGTTGATGCTCCAGAAATAACCTTAGATTATCATATGATGTAATTCATAGTTTTGAAATATTAGAATATATGAAAATGGGCTTAGTTGTTCAAACTGAAACGTGAAAAGTAGCCAGTTTTATCTTCTAGAATCCATGACATTTATACTTACAATTCTGACTGCGTCAGAAGGAAACAGAAACGTAAGGAAATTAGAGGAATCAGGGTAATATTACATAACAAATTGTAAAATTTTGTAAAAAAAAATATGACCATCATGGTTTTCTTGGAACTGCTCAATCGCCAAAACTCTGACACTTACGGATTTAATGAAAGGAACAGAAAAAATTGTGAACGGCAGAATAATTTCTGTTACTTTCCGACATTGGCGTCCATCTCTGATCTTTTATTTACATGAATATTCAGATTTTTTCGGTTGTTTGCTGCACTAAAATAATGACAGCAAGGCTGAAAAGTGCGAATGGTTTTTAGACACCCATTTAAATGCAAAATGGCGGGTGTGTACATCTAGTTATGAATGTTTTTTTTCACCACGGGAACCTCCATAAAATGCGTAATTTAAACGTAGAAAAAGAGAAACCATGTAAGTTCAAGCGAGGCAAGAAGAAAACAGTAACTTGCGGAACCAACAGGTTTTTTGTTTGTAACAGTCATCAGAATGAGAAGAAATCGTAGCGAAACGTAAACAATCATAAAGTAATTCTTTATATTTTGCTTGGGTGTCCTTCTGATAGAGTCAGTACTGTATACAGATTGAACGTAGTTGTTTTCTCTAAATCTGTGTGCATATTCACGTTTACCAATGATCGCTTCAAATTTCACCCTAGAGGGCTATTATGCATAAGAATAATACCAATTTATGGAACTCGGATACCATGAATATCAGATGTTGACGTCATCAAAATTTTTATCTAAATTCCATTGGGAAATAGTCTATATCATGCTGGAAATAACTAACATGCCCAATTTTTGCCCATAGAATCTTGTTAGAAGGCATTATCATACTTAAACCAACATAATAAAGTTATGATATTTTATTTGATATCTTCAAATTAAATGGCTTACCGTAAGGCTGTTATAGTGCAGGTATTTCCGCACCTACAGTGTAAACATTGAACATTTGGATGGTATTTTACATTTTGCTCAAAGTAACCCTCAAACATACCAATTAGATGTAACTTTGTGATGATTTAGGTTCAAATATTGGAAGTATATGTTTCACTAAGTCTTATTTGTTTTCTAAATGTTAAATAAGTATGACATTTTAACTTGAAGTATGAACAATTTCAAATGTAATCCATTGTCTCTAAATTGTATAGTTGTAGTCTCAATACGTATTTAGAAATTATTTACGATACAGTGAACATGATACATACAATAATTAACCAACTTGCATGAACAGCGTAAACAATATGCTCCATTCATAAAATGTTCCGTGATTCAATAGTGTCATTACATTACGACTACGATTCATTCAGCTAATGGAATTACACGGTTAACAAGGTTTAATGAAGAGAATACTTTTTACATGTCCCATGGGATGTGCGGAATAGGAGCCTATAAGAAATGGTGGGGGCGGTGTGATGAAAGATCCCACCCACACCATGGCCTTGATTCTGTACAGCTGGAATTGAATTAGATGTGTATGGCGGCTGGTGTAGTCTGATATTCACATTTGCAGATAAGGTTGACATTTTAGGGGTGGTTTAAGGGGGCTGGAGTCAACATTTATTGTACTGTGCAGCTGGAAGGAGGGTGCCCATGCTTAGACTGTCCTACATGTATATGTATGTAGGATGTTGGATGTGGGTGTGTTACTGATCAAAAGTTCAAACTACCAATGAAGGGTACAATACAACTCATTCATATTACAATTTTTACTAGGTGATTTAAATTAAACAGCAGTCATAGCTTTCACTTGACCCATCAAGACTTTTTCAGCTTGTTCATTGGAAAGAACTGTGATGTAATCTGAAATCAGTATGTGTTGTACATTGTATATGCAGCCATTTACAGTAAATATTTGCTGTAACTCAAATTGTGTCCAGGATCAATGCATAAGGTTTCTAAATCAAGTGTTCTATAATATTACTGTAAGATATGCAGTCATGCAATGCTCCTGGGCACGCACATTTAAGGCTTTGAGTGAATCATAATTATGTAGGTGATTGGGGATAACAAAGTGGGAATCCAGATGCTTGCACTTTGATGAAGGCTGTGACTTTACCATCCAACAGTTTAAATATGATCTTTGATAGAATAATGAGACTTCCCTAATGCTTGATAGTGTTAACAGTTGCATGAAACACATTGTCTTCTTTAATGGCAAGAATGTGCCTCTTTTTGGTCTCATCTCCCTCCTCACACCATGAGAAGAGCAGATCTGTGCATAATTGACAGCCACAAGTCGTTATGAATGTTACACTGGTGTAGTAGCCTACGCCATACAACTTGTGGAGTTAAGTTGGAACTGTGAGGCAGTATTGAAAAGATTGAACAAGCTCCTGTTTTACTTTTCAATATATTTTCTGATATTGTAAATTAGGGTTCATTCCCTCATATATAATGATTTCAACCAGTGACTCAAGTTAGCAGGCGAAAACCATGTCTCAACCAACATAAGTTAAAAAAACGTGCATCAGTTTTAGCAGGGAAAAGTTGCTGCGCAGTTAACAATATCTGTCTTATTAACTGTGCTAACATACCCCCGTGAGTTTATTTAACAAAAACGTAGTTCCTGGGTATATGTCTCAATGTATTACATAATCATATCATTAAGAACAGAGACCATGTACACAGGAAGTGTTCTAGGCTCGTGTTTTTCCCACTGTCCTACCATGAGCATTTAAAATTTCATTTTAAAAAGGAATAATGGTTACATGAATTTGAGTCAGACTAGTTTGTTTTAAATAAATACTAGACCAATTTGTTTGTGGCTCATCATGATCTAACAATGAAGAAGTTTTGCCAGATGGCTGACTAAATTCTCCATCGTGGTACGAGCTCAGTACTTTGCTAATATTTACTGTCATAATTCAACTACCCAAAACATCTAAATGAGAATCATCTCAGGATAAAGTAATGATCAAGTAGAAACTGGCAAGGAAGAATAATTTTTAATAAAGAAATCAAATAATTAAGTCATGACATAATATTGATAAAAAAAACGTAGAAGGGTTCGTTAGTGAAATGAGATGACCCTAGAATTTAAAAAAACAAATGCTATGGTATCTATTTAAAAATCAGTGTTCTGAATATACATTTTTTCTCATAATTATGAAATTATGATTAACTTTTGATAATCAGATAATCAGATAAATACAAACATATTTAATGTCTTAAAAAAAGTTTGCAGTTAGTGTCTAAACTTCATATAAGACAACCTCTATTATCTGACCATTTTGTGGGGCCCCAAACCTTCATAATAAATAAAGAAAAATAAAGAAAAGAAAGCAAAGCAAACCTCCATTTAAACCCCCCATCTATTTAGACCACTTTCCGCCACACTGGTCATAGGTTCCACTGTATCTCATAATCGAATGAAGGATGCAAATTAGTGTGCGTAATCTCCCCAGCCGCAGGGAATGAGACTTGCGTTGGTGTCTCCGTCCCGAAATCCTTCTACCGACGACACATTTCTCAGCGAAACGAGATGTTGATGTAAACAAAACGCCTCTGAAAGGAAGTCGTCGGTGGTTGCAGAGACGGGATGTAATGCTGTTTAACAGTGGTGTAGACTGCACCTCACTCACTTGTGTTTGTAGCATGCAGCGTGGAATGTAAAATGTCTGGTGTTGATTTGATCAAGCTGTGTTATAACTTTTCGAACCTTAAATAGTTGTTATTGGATTGATTGTGATTGAAACCAAATGGATTTAAAGTTAGTCTTAACATTTAGATAGACAGTAGTGACATTGATACACTTAAAATGGAATATATGATCCTGAGATTCAAATATAACTTTAGCAACTTGTAAACCTTGTTAAATGTTGCATTAGATCTATGAGTTCTGTTCACAATAGTGTACTTTTAGATGTAGTAATTGTCAGAGTCTTTTGAAGGAAACTTTTAATTGTGCGTGTTGTGGGCAAAATTTATATTGATGCAAAATTGTTAAGTTTTTAATAACTTTGATAGTAACTTTGATATTTCATAACGTACCGGTAAATGATATGACATATCGCCCCTCTGCATTTCGAATGGTGCTAAAGAATTTTGCAATGCTTTTGATTAATCTGTGTCAATATTTAACAATAGATATTATTTTTCAAAGCTAACGATTTCTTGTTTAGGTACATTATATTCTAGGTTTTGAGCTGTTTCAACTATAATTTTGTTTTTGTGATCAGGAACAATGTTCTATTCTGGCAATTCATGGTCAGTCTGAACTATCACACCTGTGTGGGCTTTTAAAAGGCATCTTTCTACTCAGCTCTTTTAATGGAATATTTTGCTTTTCATCCTTAGTATATCTATTTGTCTGCAACCTCATATATTTCGGGCTGATAATTCAATTCACAAGTTATTGAATCATTGCATGGGGGAACGCTAGGATTTTACAACTTGTTTTCCACATTCCTAAAACTGTTATGATTGTAGCCTCAGCCTCTTACTTCTTATAAATTGAGAGGCTCCTAACCCCACAGTGCCTCAGCTTCCTGGATCTATCTTTATGCTACATGTAAGATTACAAAGCTGGACATAGAAATTCTGGAATGTTTATCATATGCATTTACAATATGGCTTCCTCTTCATGATGGTTTGATCCTCCAATGGTCATACTCAGCTTGTTTACAACACGTACAACACATATACCGGTATGTCCTCAGCCGTTCAGGTGTTAACCTTCCAAACATCTAAATCCTTCTTGATAGAGGCAAATCTTGATTTATTCAGTTTCATACCATTATTTTATAAAGTGGCAGACTATGATTTTGTGCTTGTTTGTGTTCCTTTGTTGGAAAGAAAAGCTAAGATTGAATGTGAAGAAAACGTTGATGCAAGTTGTGTTTGTAAGGTCAGTTGTCTGATCCAGTAACCAGACTGTTCATTAGCCAGGATCAACATCAGCAAAGGGTACAGCTCCGTAAACCTATAGATCTAGCAGACTTAATGCTGACAAGGCTTTGTCTCAATCTGCGAAAATGGCTGTTTTTTCTTTCTTTCATAATAGTTTAATTATCTGTTCTCTACGGATCATACGCTATTATAAAATGTCAGCTGTGTCTGAAGGGTAATGTTTACTTATCCAGAAAGAAAATGTCCACGTCTGGTGTAACTGCATAAAAGCTCCTTTACCGAGCTGTTAATTCTCCACAGGATTCAGTAATGAAATGTGATTATTATCTATTACATGCGTCATTCCAGATTTCGGAAGACTGTCCAACTTGCAGTATAAGTGACATGTTCTCTTATACATTTTAATTATTGAAAGCACAGCAGAGGCTCATTACACAATGATTGCATCTGTCTTAAAAGCATTTTTCAGTTTTCATGAATATTGTTACGTGTAGCTTTTGAAAGTGCTGTTAATGGTGTTTGCTTTTGAAAGTGCTGTTAATGGATTTCCGGAAAGTTATGGAGTTGCTTTTTTATTGGAGGAGGAGAAATGAGGCAATTATGACAAGGACTACGTGTGGGTTATTCAAGTCATTGGAGGATGTACTTGTGTCCTTAAGGTTGGAACTTGTAGCTATTGTTTGATGCTAAGTAGTGTGTGGACGGTTCGAGAAAATTGTGACCGGTTAATCGGCTCTATGTAACCGAACCGTGACCGATTAACCGTAGTACTGTAGATCTAGATTCATAACACCTAGTTTTTAGTACGATACTGCAACTGGATATATTGATTGGACACCATGTATCAATTAGCATTTGAAAAAAAATCGCGTTTTATGCATTTCGTCTTTTACGTTCACCAGCAAGGCAATTTGAACTGACAAAAATGTTAAATTATGCAAAATTATTGAAATATATGGATATATATATATAGCTTGGGCATGAAAATAATCATCAAAATCAAAAACTGGTTTGTCAATGTAGGGACCGGTCATGCTTAGAAAATCAACCGTAGCTGGTTATCCGGTTAACCGTCCACATACTAATGCGAAGTATGTGAATGATAAAATGCAAATCTAATGACAAAGTATAATCCGTCGATGAAGACCACATGAGAGCTGAAGTAGGGAGTTATTTTATTATTGAGGTCCTTAGTTAAAACCTATTTGTTGTTATAGTACCCTTTTGTTATCGCATTGTACATTGATAATTGGTCTCACTGCATCTTAATGCTGTTTGGTCAGAGATTCAGGGAAGAAAAGGTACATGACGATTTGTAGCCTTTGTGAGTATATTTGGGGGTTTTATGCTGCTTGTTGTGCAGAAAGAAATCCACAAAGGAAAGTGGTTGAATGGAGAAAAAGTAATGTATGTTTTACATATTTGAATATTTAATAGCTAATTAAGAATGTCAGTTTTAGTTTCAATTTCTGACAAATTGACATTGTTTTACGCTTAAGCGTTTTTGCAATGGTATTTGTTAATTTGTCGGAAAAATCTTTTGATTTTAGCCACGAATAGCTCCACCTTCATTCCTTCCTGAAGGATTTGTTTATTGTAGATTCATAAAAAGGTATCACTTATCTTTGCAACGCAATTTAATCAAAGTAGAAGATAGCGGATATGATAGTCTATGAGGGAGATTTAGGTAACATAATACAGTTATAGTGTTGGCTTTTAACTGAACAATAAAAGAAGATTTGGTATTGCGCAACTGCTGTATTGTTGTCTGTTGGTGTTTTATTTGTCTCTCATTCACGTGTTGGTGAACTACTGCTTAAGGAAGCCTCTGAAGCCATGTCACCTTTTTGTGAGACATATCATGATTAGGAGAAATTGACATACAGGTTGAACTGTCTGACAATGTTTGGACAATGTTGATGAGACTCATACTTTTGACCTTTGGATGAGTTGATCATAATTGTACAACTATACTTAAGACTCCTACTCTTTTCATAACTTTCAAAAAACCTGAAAGAGTAGCTTTTAGAAATCTCATGGATTGATTGATCCAGGTCTGGGGTATCAAAATTGTCCTCAAATCTTTTGAAACTGTAAAGATAGAATGCATCTCTTGCCAAAATGCAGGATCCATTCCCATATTGTAATAAGTTAAGAATGATAACAGTGGAAAATGACCTCATGTTGCATGTTGACCGCAATATGCCAACCTGGTTCCCTCATTTCACCCATATTTATACAGCTTTCCTTCACATAAACAATATCTACAATGGTACCTTACATGGGGTATGGACACCGAGTATCCAATTATGAGAGCAATAAAGAAACTTATGATGCAGATAATGTTAACTATGAAAGTTGGCCAGCCCTGGCAAAATGTGGCCCAATCTTGATAACATGGCAGGTCTAAAAACTTTGTCTAAAGCCTAGTGCACAACAGGCAGTGTGAACATGTTGGCAGTACAGTTTGTCAGTTCTGTGATGTCTATGGATGCTTGTACCACCTGCATACTTGCTCTGTACTACCTACCTACTGCCAGGCTACTGTTAAATTGACCATAGAGGAAGTTTGGCATGTGAAACTTTCCTTACTGTCTCCGTACTACCTTGAAAAACATACTTTCGCCAAACGTTCACTGCACTTATCCCAAGATGTCTATAAGTTTTAGCAGTAAAGAAGCAGTACTGTCTGTTGTTTCCTAAGCTTTAAGTATATCGGGAGATATTCAGTGAGTATGCGACAGATAAACTTGTGAATTACATCATGGACCCTGAAATTAGAGTGTGTGTCAAAAACGTGACTGCCGGTTTTTACCCCATGTATGTGCCTCACAATGACGTTGTTTTTGTGACCGATTTGTTTGCATGGCGGTTGTGGCGCAGATGATGAGCATGAATGAAGCAGCAAAGTGACACTCGAAGAGGAAACGCTTGAAGCGCAGGAAGACAAAGCTTCCCAACAACAGCGCTTAACTCTTTTGTAGTTGTAGAGTGGAGATTAAACTGTTCATAACAGCCTGATAAGCTGTTGATTGAAATTACCTTTTTAAGACGTTACTCTGTTTGGAGGAAGTAGATAACTTTTGAGAGTGTGTAATACTTTGCTCTTAACCCCTCAATTTTCCAACAAATATCAGTTGATCTTTTTCGTTAACTTTGAAAGTAGACATGACCTGATGACCAGAATAATAGTATAAAGTAAATTTTCTGGATTGAGAACTGCTGCTTTTTGCTCATGACTTATCTTTCTATGGTATTGGATGGTGTATTGGCGCATTTCAGTCACATGTTTTTTCAGTCTGTTTCCTTTACAGTAGAATATATTGATCATATCTACAGTGTATTTTATTTATCTAAAGCAGTGTTTGGCATGTAGAAATTCACATATGGCACGTGGAATGTTTTCAATCTTGTGATCACTAGGTAAAGAGACTGGATTAGGGATGAGTGTGCTCAATATTCACTACCTCTCACGCACGCAAATAGTTCTGTTACTTACATGAAAATTCTTTCAAAGTATATATATCTAACCTGTGTCGCTGAAAGAGTTACTCACATCATTACAAAATGTTTTTTACTGACTACGTTCATTGAGTGAGAAAGAGGCTGTGGTAATGGCAAAGGCATCTGATTGGTCGACGCTAGGTGGGTGTGAGCGCAGTTCTTGTGTTTTCATCACAGCATAAACAAATTCATTCATATAGGTTCACGAGACTTTTTCATGGATGCTGGAGTACCACTTAGTTATTTGTGTGGAAATAATTAAGATTTTAGATTGCTTATTAATGTGAGTCTTGATTATAAAGACTTTTTAGTGCTTAAATCTGAACATTTGGAAAAACTCTGGATTTTTGACAGTGAAACCATTATTTTCGTTGTAATAGATTTCCTTCATCTAATAGTTATTATGATTTCAATATTTGTGTTTAAGAACAGGATATTGGTTAGCTTATATTCATGAAGAGGATATTTACGTTAATGTACACGCTTTGTGATAGCTTTTTTGGGTTGATGTTTGAATTTGTATTGAACAGTTTGAACCATGTTTTACGTGTGGGCTTTTGCAAGAGTTGAAATTCTTATGTCATCCTGGATCTTTATTGTTTTGTTGGGCTTTTTATCATCAAATGTAATTCATCTAATAATTAACTGCGACATGATTATACATGTATGGTTTTATCACCATGAATATGATCAGTTATCAATTTCTATTTGTTTCAGTTTCTCAACAGTGAATAAACATTATGTGGACTTACATGAATATTAAAAAAACTTTTAACGGAACTAACGAATGATTGGAGTTAAAAGCAATAATGATAGATCTATATAAAATTTTTGATTATCAAGGGAGTGCACTGACTATAGCTGAAGTATTACATAAGACTTAAGTGACTATATATTACAAAGGAACTATTTTTGTGAACGATTTTTGTGTGGGAGTTATACGGGATGCTAACAGGATGGTTCCTTTGATTTATATGACACTTTTTCATCTATTCAAAACTTTGAGAGAATCTGAGTATTGCTTTGTTTGGTTTAGAGTATTTACTGGGAAAGTGCATGTCATTGTTAAGAATTAGAATATTTCAGAAAGTCAATAAATTCGGTTAAAATGTTTTCCAAAAGAAGAACACATTGGCCACACTTAAAAAGATGATAAATGTTAGACTTACTATTAATGATCAATTTGCAGAGGTATACCACAATACATGGTACGTGGCATATATTGGGGAATAAAATGCTATTTGGTAATCTGGATCTGGTTTGTATATATTCCCAGTATTCTAAAAGAAATTTAGCAAACATCAGACTCACTCAAAGCAAATTTTATTATCAGTGCTATTAACTGAACAGGAACTTATGACATAATGGATATTGACCATAACTGGATGCTGCTCTGGATATTTGAAGGCAATTATAGAAGGAGGGTTTGAAAGCATTCATATAAAGTCTATATGAACTCTTTTATGCTATTACACAAAATGTATATGATGTATATCTCTGGATGTACAGCATATACATTATAAAGTGACCAAGTTATGAAGTGGTTTCATTGATAGATGGATGTTTCATCTTATCTAGTTTACAAAAAAAATCTTATCTGGCTGTGTAGCATATCTAAATGATGATGATGTTGATAAAGAACATATGTTTACAGATAATACTGACCTGAAGACGTACGAATGATGGAATATTTGGAACAATTGAATAGTTTCATGTCAAATGCTTCATGTCAAAAAAGAGCAGTACAGTGTCAGAAACACCAGATGTTAGGTTTGACTCTTAGAATCTTTACACTTTTACATGATTCCAAAAAAAGAAGCATATGAAAGAAAATAAAAACGTTATGCATGTACATGTACATGTATTGGTTATTTACAAATAGTAAGCTCTACAGTGATACGAAATGCCTACGAATAAGCGCAGCTACATATTGACAGCTGTCGATTAAAGTATCACATTGAAAACAAAGTGCACATTTTCCTATCTTCGTAAGAAAGGAAGTCACTTTTGCCTTTGTGCTTTTTTCTGTAGAGCTGAAGATAAGCGCTTCAATTGTCACAACTTCCTGATATGCATATGATGTAATCATAGCTTTTCCATTTAATATCTATAGTAGTGATTAATTAATAATTGTCAAATAACAAAACCTAAAGATTTTATCAGCAAATGATCAAGAGTGCTGAGACCCTTGCAAGGATAGCATCTCTAAAATAGAAAATGACGTACAGGTAGGCCTGTGAAAATAGCAAATCGGCTGCCTAAGGTGATATCATACTTATTAGATGTTTCTGATTAAGATTCCCACTGTTTAAAACTCTGTTCTGTTGAATCTTCATGGTACCTGCTGTGTGGCCCAGGTGTTCTTAATCCAGGGTCTAGAATGACGTAGATATGGCTGTGTAAATCTTACAGCCTTTCCTCTAGACTTTGAATCATGACGACCATTTGTAGTAACAAAAAAGCGTTTTTAAACGCTTGTTTTCTTCAAAGCAATAAACCAATAAAAACAGATAATGTAGGCATTGAATTTATAATCAGACTCAATCGTGGTAGACAAAATTAATGATTTGTTTTGCCATAAATAACCTAGTTTAGTTTTTGTCAGTTAGAATCTAAAACAATAAGCACAAACTTTTTTGAGGCACCAGAATGTTTGGATCTATTCAAGACAAATATATCCAGACAATTGTCTTATATGTAGAAAGTAGATTTCGCAATGATTGGAGACTTAAATCAAGTTAATTTGTCTGGTTTGGTGTACGCGATTGAGGTAATGGTTCCTCATATCTGTGTATGTGTGTATGTAATGCATTTTTCATACTGATTGCCTTTACAAAAGCAATTGATAATATATTTATAAAGCACTAAAACTGTTTTCAATAGCAGTACAGTGTCAGAAACATCATATGTTAGGTTTGACTCTTAGAATCTTTACACTTCTACATGATTAAAAAAAAAAAGAAGCATATGAAAGAAACTAAAAACTTTATGCATGTACCAAGAAAAGAAAAATACGTCAACGAGGGTATTGTAATATGTCAAATTTGATCACATTGAAGAATGTGATAATGACATGAATGACGTTTCTTGTTGACTGACAAAACTTGCAGGAAATCAATGATATTGGACATTTTATCAAGGCATGTCGTTTGTGAAATATTGGATATTAAATTTTTCACGTCATATTGTGCTAAAATAACTCAATTTAGCAAATTGATATGTAATATGCTGCAATAATACGCAAAAGTATAAATTAATTGATAAAATAACACGATTTGTGCTTTCAATGAAGCTCATCACAAACATTATTACGTCCTTTTATCGTAAACTATTTAAGAAAAAGGTTTATATATGACATCAGAGATATCAATCCTACAATTAGTTTGCTTATACGAGGTTATGCGTACATACGTGTAGACGTAGAGATAATTTTTGGTGCTCAGTCTAATTTAATGTAGGTTCAAGCATGATATTTAAATAAGAACATGAAAGTGCGAGAAAGCCTAAAAATAACGTATTTCTGGATGCGTCGAATGTTGTTAGAAGTTCTCAAGACAGAGCATGCAAAATTGTGGAAAATTCCCCCAAATCAAAGACTCTGGATTTTTCGCTAGATATTGATTGGTTGCCTAAAAAGATAAAACATTGAAAAGGAGGCAATAATTGTGAATAGAATGTAATCTGTTTGGGCTGGTTCCCGCTAGAGGATGTCTTTATATTGTGTGATATTGGATATTGAGAAGAAATGAAGGTGAGACCAAATATGCACAGTGATGTGTTGCACCCATTAGAGGCATAAGAATCATGTCCTCTGTTTTGGTTCTCCATGTACAGTAATGATCGTGACGAAAGGAGCCTTTTGTTTGCTTTGTTTCGTTTCTTTTCTATCTGTTTTCTTCATCGAAATTCACATATTACGTTCTATGCAAGATGACAATTCCGAATTAATGCTCTTCTTACGTTTTAAGTGAAATGAAATTCCTATAAATATTCTCTTCATGTTCTTGATGCTCTTCTTTGGCTAGATACGATTAGTTCCGAAAACTTCAGGCAGAAAAAGAAAATTATTCATTGGAAAAGGTAATTTTTTATGAATTTCAGAATTACCACCCATCTTCAATCCTTTAACTGTGCAAGATTTTTGCTGGTATTTGCCATAGAGTTGTAAAATAAACGATACAGGTTTTCTCTATTTAAGATTATGATTATTATCTTAGCGGGATAATAGATATCATCAGCGTATTTAGCAAAACCATCAATTTTAAGAATACATTGTTATGTACATGCATCACTGCAACAAATGGACATGAACCTTCCTTTATATAAATGAGCCACAGCGGCGACAAGTTCCAAAAATATTCAAATATTCTATTTCAAACGAATCCTTCCCAAAGATGTCTGAAAATATTCTTAAAAAAATATACGGCATTGATTTTTTTTCCGTTTATTAGTATCAATGTAATAAATTTGCAAAATGCACGTGAAAGTAGAGAAGGTTAGAAGAGAATTATTTCGGAATCAATTGTATTAATCAAAAAAAAAATCTTTATTTTTAGAAGTTTTGGCACTACTATGTTTTTATTCTATGCAATTCTTTACCATAAGCCAGTTCGTTGGTAATTCCAAAGAATTGGCCGAAAAAAGGGGTCCTTCCTTGGCAATCAGTACTGTAGCTTGTGCCAAAATTTTGCCTCCTCAAATTCAAACCGTTTGGAGATTGTGCACTTTCATTACCCTAGTATTGTACGAGTCTACTATTGTTACCTTATAGATACATGTATAACATCCCAATATGTAGTGTAAGCTTTCTGTGTGCTGACCTATTCATGGGAAGTTACTGCACAAAACGAGAGTCAAACAAAACTTGCTTGGGAGACAAGCTGAGTAGATCTTCCTATTGTGAAGCATTGATGCTTAATTGTTGTTATTGATATGAATCATATCGTACTGCAGTTCTAATGAGTCTATTGGAGACACTTCCATTATAAAAGGCGTTCATAGTGCGTGGTCCTCCCAAATGATAGCTTCTAAGACTGAGCTTGTGATGTTACTGTGACACGCATATATGTAAAATACATACAGGTTAGGCAGTAAACTCCCCAGAGAGTAGGAAAAGTAAATATAATGTAACAAGGATGTCAATGACCTAGTGGAAGAAAATGGAAGGTACAATACTTGGATAGAACACAGTAAAACGCTCATTACATTACTTCTTTGGTCTGAGCAGTATGGTGCACTGTTGTTGGGGTGGATAGCCTAACAATTTCCGACATGTGGTCTCAAATATATTTGAGACGTGCATAGGCATATTAAACTATAAAGAATGTGTATTTATATGTTCTAGGACGTCAGAGTGCATACATGTAGCTACACTAACTCAGATTTGACTTTATTGGGGACCTATGTGATTGTTACATAAGAAACTTATATTAGTGCAACATTATTATACTTTATCTGTATATTCTGAAATATAGAATTACTGATCAGAAAAATTATGATCTGTTATGTATGGTATTTCGAGATGACATGTAATTCTTCATGATAAATTAATTCTTTCTATATGAAATATAATTTTGAATCACTAAGAATTGCTATGAAATGGAAAATCTTTGAGATTAGTTCCTTGAAAGTATGAATTTTATCACTTTTCCAAAATGAAAACAAAATCAGAAGTTGTGGAAAATTTTGAAGATTTACGAATATTTTAACTCTGATCCAGCTAGAAATTGAGGGCTGAAACAGCATTTTACTCATGCAGCAGGTAACGTCTTACCTTGTTTACCTTCTAGTCTCATAGTTCTCCTTAAATTGAATTTAATTATGATGGACATGCAGTTGTCATTTTAATACCCTCTTTATTTATTTAATTTAATTGAAATATGTTAAAACCAATGTTTTACAATGCATCCACTATGTCCCTAGTTTCTAATATAAACTGCATGAGTAGCATACTTATATTGATCAAGTTCGTGTGTGAAATATTTGAATATCAATTTAAAAGTTCCCAACAAATTCTGCATTATTTTGTGTAATGATTACAACAAATTTTACAAATAATGTGACTTTTTTGTCAATATTACAAATATACAAATTCTGGTGCCATGTGACTTTAATTTGACTCTTTACATTGGTTGAAATGAACTGATTCATCCATTTTGAAATGAGGAATCGTGGAAGAAAATGACGTTTTATTTATTTGTCGAAAAATATATAATCATCCATGTGAAAATATCAAATGGAACATTATAATTTTTGGAGAAATAATAAACTGTTGAAATTACAGCAGAAGCGCAGTGAAATATAGAACAGATAAGGATATCAAATTTGCAGTATGAAATTAAAATACTCTGCATAGAATGTGTTCAATTGTTAAACATTCTGTAAAGTAAAAAAAAACTTTACTGCAGAAAGTGAAGTGAATTCAGCATATTATTTACAAACATCAACTTTCTCAGTAGCTGGTCACAAGACGCATGGAAATCATGTATTGGGAATATTTTGTATACTGCAGTCCACAAATGCAGTACAAGGAACCAGGCTGAAGGATAGTATTGCATGAATATAGCAGTGAGTTTGCTAACATACTGTATTGAGAAAAAGAAATTTCTAGCAGACTCATATTTTGGCTAGAGCTGAAGTCAATATGATAATAGGGCACACGAAATGACTGTATAAACAGTACAAAACATTGACTCTGAAAATAGCACTGTTCTGGATGATTCTGCTGTTACAAAGACTAAAAGTGCTTTTTAATCTCAATTCCACAAGTGTGATCAACGCTAAAAACATACTAAAAATCAGTTATCTCCAATAGCTAGACCATACTAGGAACCGAACACACAAGTTTTATATTGAGCTAGATACATGTAGGGCTACATTGAACAACTAAAAGCCTCTAGCAGGATCTAAACCAACTGAAGGATTAGAGCAGCCATCAAGTGACCTAGAAAGTGCAGGTCACACTCCCAGAAGCTTCTTGCAAAATTAGCACCTTCAGCAGGACCATGGGCTACATTGAGAAGCTCCTTGATGAGCTTCGCCAGGCTGTGGCCAATGCTCGTGCACAGCACAAGAAGGAAAGTGAGGAGGCGCTTACCACAGGAAGGGCTCCTGGTGGTGGCCGCAGGGGCAGCCGCGCAATCACAACTGAAAGTATGCAACAGTGTTAATCTCAATGTCGTTTGCAGATGCATGTGTACTATGTTATAGAAACTAGGCTGGTAGTTTGGACATAATACATGTCCTTGAATAAAACCATGTTTTTGGTCAAACCTATTTAAATGTTTTTGCATTTTATCTTCATGATCTATTTAATTTTAAGCATGATTCATTTGAATAATTATATTTGTCTACTTCTAACAATCTTGATTTGCAGATCACATGACATATATCATCTAGAGTACGATATGTGCTGAGAATCTGATGTTACGATATATGTTTTTCTAGTAGTTCTAGACAAGGTCTGGGAGCTATGCTACAAATGAAATCAATAGCTCAGAAACATGTGATATGTTTTTATCAAATATTTCTACCATATTTTTCTAGAGGTGCTAGAGGAGATCTGGCAGCTGCTAGAAAAGGAGGACAAGAGCTCTCTGCCAATTCGCCGCCAGCTCGCTATACTCAAGTTTGGGCCAAATGTGAGTACACATTGTATGCATGAGTTATGCATGTAGATATCGCCAAATTCATCCATCCGAGAGTCCACCTTCCAAGGATGGACCAATTATCAATCTAGACTATTGAAATCCACTCTGTAATAATAAACAAATTTGCTACCTAAAAGTCTATGAATGTTTGGATGGTATGTAAGGTGGTATTTCCATAGCCTTTTTCAAGATGAAGATTATCATTACATGGTCAGGATTAGGTGGAAAAGTGCTACTCGTCAGCAGGACAAGTAACCCTCAAATATCAACTCGTCCTGCTAAACAATGTATGTCCTTCTTGCACAAAGCTCTATATTTGTATGCCAAATTGACCAGAATTGCTACTCTTTAAAGGGACGAGTCACTGACACATTCTACTCGTCCTTCACAAGTTTTTACTAGCCAATACAAGCGGACAAGAGGCTAATCCTGACCCTGTCCTTATCAATTTTTAGTAAATATTTTGCCTGTTAATTCTTATGATCATTGTATATGAGTGCGTTTCAGCTCACATGATCACATAGCCGGTGCAGTCCAAGTGCCTCAGCTTAGCGAGATGGTTCTCGTGATATGTCACACTAGCATAACAGTCTGATATGTGTTGTATCTGTATAGGCGTGTTAGCTGTGTTCTGTGATGTATGATTTTGCCAATTATGGGTATTTAAATTAAATGAAACTAAATATTAAATATCAAGGCCTTTATCTTTGCCCAATGGTTATACGTTTTATGCATGTAAAGGTAGTCAACTGAGATGTGGTCACAATTATCGTCGGTCTATGGAAATCTCTTTTACACTGCAGATTTATTCATTGTTACCATATCTATTCGTTAAGTGGTGGCTTTTAAGTGTGGAAATTCATCAGGTTAAACTTGCATCTAAAGCAAAATCAATACTCAATTTTTCTTACATGGCTTTTTGAAATCGTACGTTAGATGTCACTGAACATTTCAGCAGTGGGGCTTGTGATTGGTTGGATTTTGTAGCCAACTTCCAAATATTAAGGGGTTTGAATCACTGCTTTATACTGCATACATGTATATAGCCATGAGATATGATGATGGGTCACAATTTATTCTTCATTGAAAAGTTACAATGTGTAGTGTTTAGTTGGAGCTATTTAACTTGAATATGAAGAGAGTAAAGATAAACATTCAAAGTTTTGGGAAATTTTGAGCTCTTAGACAAGATTATATATTGTAAAGTATTTTGACATGAAATGTCTTATTTTAGACCTTGAGTTATCTGTAAATTGGAGTTATTGAGTTGGAGTTTAACAGGTCCAACAGGAATAGAAAACAATTTCAATCTCTCACAACAGAAATGGTCACACAAGAAATCTTAATTCATACATACCCATTGTGTGGCACTGTTTAACTCATCTCTGAGGTGACAGCAACCTCCGGATCTTATCTCTATCATTAACCTATTTAAACTATTGTAAGCAAAGCTAGAGTAGGTGCCCGAGGCTGGGGAGATTTTAGCATCCACCCCAATTAGTGAGGCAATTAAGAAATAAGTATTGCCTCGGGCGTAGTTAGGGTTACGTTCTACGTGCTTACGTTGCCCTTACGTTGTGGTTGCTTGGAAACAGGACAAGGAAGTTGTCGTCGTGTTTGCAAGCAACAAAACAATCAGTTTAGCTTTGGAAGTGGTAGCGAACACTTAGTAGGGAACTAGCACCCTCGAATCTTTGGATTCGGGGCCCCTTTCACTGTCTAAACTCACACCGATTGAAGGTGGACATACGCGCGTACATTTGTACGTGTGTGTGGACACCTTTAGTTGGTATTTACGTGAATTGGACGCGGATTACGAGGCTTGTTGTCGGCATTGGTGCGAAGTCCCTCCCGCGAGGGCCGTCAATCCAACCTGGAGGTGGCCTGGTAAACGTATCAGTACACCTACGTGAATATCGAACCAATTGGATAGCGCCCGGGGTTTTGTAAGCACCCCGCGGGTTTGTACAATTACACATTTTGTTGTATAAGATTTATTAGCAGGTTTAGCAAGTCAAAAAGCTTACACTATTAATTAGAGTATCCTGATCAATTGAGGTTAAGATAGGTCATGATCTAGACAATATGTCTTGTTATTGTGGTGTAATAAGATAAAATCCATATGTATTGATTATAAAACAATGATTGTTATAATATAAAATGCATGTGGGTATATAAATTCAGTATGATTACCTGTATCAGTCCGAACCTTCCACCCAGAATTGAAAAATAACATAGACAAGACACTCCTGTCTCCTAGTGAGTCAGAAATGAATGGACTGAGCACTGAGATCTCAGTCCATTTCAACTGCCAGCCACAGGAAACCTTGGTCCTTTGAGGAACAAGCAAGTACTGGGGTGGGCATTTTGCCACCCTGAAACTGAGTACATTGGTGGCCAGCCAGAGGAACACTTGATGTTGAGCAAGTTGAGCCAGTACTGGCCCTATTGGGGTGGGGTGGCCCACCTGGAGTGGGGAGATTGGCATTACCATCTACCACTTGAGTAACCACCTTGCAAGTCGCTTAGTCTGGATGTGAAAGGCTCAAGCTTTTTAGCTTGTTTCAGCTCTATTATACGGCCAGGATACTGAATGCTTTTTAGCATTTCTCAGATAGTGACAGTATTCTAAGTGTTAGCGAAGGTAGCTCGAATTTAGTTCACTAACTTTACATTTCTAGAAAACAGTAAATGTAAAACTCACTTTGCTAGCATCTCTGATAAGACTGGTAGGTATCACTTCAGTCTGTGGCTAGGCGTGGTTGAGTGGTAACTCCCGGGCGGTCCGGGTTCCGATCGGGTGAACCCGAAGACAGTTGAAACTTATTAGTGGGGCTAAGTGGGCCATGAGCGTGAAGTGGATGAGATTGCAACTTCCCTATGTTAGTGTTGATTTTGTATGAGTTGATGTTTTTCTAATCCTACTTTCTTTTAGACAGAGACCTAGGGATCACTACTCTTTCTTTTTAGCTGAAGCCCAATCCAGATATACACTCCGCTGGGTGTGACTTAAATATGCCTGGCACTGCTACCGACAGAGATGATCATCATCACAAGAACATCGCACAGATAACACGTGGATATTTTGCGTGGTGAGTTTTCATTGCACAAGTTAGTCCCGTACAAGCGGACAACCTTGTTAAGTGAAAACTGGGGGAGATTGTGACAAAAATCCCTGTTAGTGATAGGTCACTGGCGCGCAGCTCTCTTAAAGGGACTGCCAGAGTAGGTTGCCCTGTATAACTGCGCCAGTTAGGATTAGAACCTCCCACCTTGTCACACTTCAGTAGGAGTAATTCTATGGGGCTAACTCACTGATAACCATGACTGATTTTATATGCTTTACTGTCACTAATATGAAGACATACGTGGGTGGCAGAATAGTGTCTCATTATGCTATGGTTCTATTGAAATAAACAAAACCCCAGTTATAGCACTCATAAAATACTGAATGCGCATAAGTTACATATTTTCCTCATTATTTCTTCAATGAACATGTAAAGATAAAATAATTGTATTCGTTGCACAAGTCTTTCCAAAGCAAAACTCATTGACTACTGGCAGAGGATATAGTTTTAGAAATTGTTTTGTCTAATGTGTAGATACAAAGATACAGTGTATTCTCTGTGGCCTCATTATTTATATCATCCATGCTTGAAACATTTTAAACTGTATGTAGGGTGGGTATGGAATAATGCTAAGTGTCTGATGAAATCGCTTTGTGAGAGCTTTTTTCTGATTGTGTGCAGTCCGTTGGGTGGCGGAGGCAGTACCCTTGTATAAATAGAGAATGCAATAGGGATTGTACTTGGTGCAGCAATTATTGTTGGATGTTCAATTAGTTATATTTGTTCTTACTTATTTCTGTAAAAAAAAAGCCTGTTTTGTTGTATAATAAGTGAATGATCAGGTTTAGTCTAGACATAATGACAATGAGAAATACCATCATCCAGGAAGGGCATGTGTTTTAGTCCGCATATAACTTGGTGATTTGCAACCAGGGGATTAAAAATTAACTGCAACTCTTATATCATATAAAATGATAGCATCATGACATGTCAATTTTGACATGCTTTAATACTTAAAAATCCCACTCATAAAATGTTGCAAGGTGGATACAGAGTTGGAAATAGTCAGCAAATATTATAATCTAATATGTGTAAATACGATGGACAATATATTACACAATGGCTTAAGAAGACTTATGACAGTTCGATTAACTGACCATTCATTTGTAACCGACTGTCTGCCAAATCTTACCAGATGCAGGTTAATTGACTAACTGTCCGACCTCTACTGATTAGTATTTTTTTTAGTTTTGAGTATGAAACGTGGACCATTCATGTTATGGTATCAAGAATTTTATTACAGCTTTTTTTTGAGGAGGCTTTATTTTAAATTATGGTGTACATTGAAAACCAGGAAACTTTGGATCAGTTCCTCAGAACTCCTGATGAAATAACTCAAGTCATATTAATAAGCTAGTAAAGAAAATATTTTGAAAGATCCTATGATGATTTGAATATATGTTTTTATTGATGCTCTTTTGAAAAAAAAAACTCCAAGAAAAAATACATGCATAAGCTATTGAATGCCGTAGACTTAAAGCAAAATCAGTGAGCATCCAGAAAATTAAGAATCTGAAAAAAACTAGACTTGAATGCAAAATTCAATTGTTATTTGTAGAAGGGGAATAATAACGTTGTTAATTTTCCATGGGTCTTGTACAATGACAAGAATGAAACATATACACTTCCATTAATTGCTCGAATTTCATTCCCAATCTGCAGTTATATAAAAACTATATATGCCGGGCAAATTTCCCATGATGCTCTTGGTTTCCTTGGATCCTACAGTGCTTTCTCTGCAAAAACTGCATTAATGAGATGTAAGTTTCCGTTACATATAGTATCAGTCTGTCAAGAGGATCCAAAACAGTAACTTTCGAAGTCAACTTTTAAGATTTGATATCCATAGAAATGGATCAATGACTATGTGATACATGTACGTTGGGATTTCCATGTTGTTATTTGGGGTTTAGCTGAACACTGAATAGGGTGACGTTTTATGTTCTCAAAATTGAATTTGTGACGCTTAAATTGTATTTTGCTGCTTCCTGATGAGTAATTCCTGTTTACCGTTGCCAAGGAGGAAAACAAAGAATGCACTAAAACACGTAACGTGATGCGGGTGGCTCCCTGGTGGTGGAGTGGTGAACAAGCTTTTTACACGCATTAATTTGGGAAGGATTTGACTGTCGACAGTGTCTGTATATAAAGATAGCAATCAGATACTATTCACTGTCAGATCGAGTGATCCACACACATAGGTACATGTAGTTAGGATCTGCTTCATACGATAATTTGATATTTTGTGTTAACTTATAGACAAAATGATCTACATTGCATATGCATTTACAAGATCATGATTAAGAATAGTTTTGAACTTGTATGTCACACATATTTTATAGATGGAATTGAAAGTTAACGATTTTGATGTGGTTAATCTTGAGAACTCTGAAACCAAATAATCAATTGCTTACTTCAACGTGGTTATTTGTTGAATTTGTGGGTTGGAAGATATACTATGGTAACTTGTCTTTTTAACTGGCATTTTAGTGGCTTGGATTTTGAATATTGCACATTGTTATTTGTATGTAATTTATCTACATGTAACTCTACAGCATTTGATCAGGTGCATTGTTTTCATCAGGATTAGACCAGCATGGACTTAATAAACTTAGGATTAAAAAAGCAATCATCGAGTATGGATGGTGTATATATAAAGTAGATAAACATATAGAAAGCAATGAGGAATGGCATGAATTTTTATGAGTCGTTAATGTTTCCTATTTATTTTTATAAAGTTCTTTATCAAGTTGTGAAGTAAGATTAAGTAATTAGATTGCTGACCACAGACAAGTATATGAAATGTTTCTTAGGATTTTTAACTTATTTATCTTAAGGTAATTAAAGAGGACACTTGTGTTGAAATGTTGGAAAAATCTTTTAATAAATTAATAGAATTAAATCATTCTGCAAAGTTTATTTTAAATTCCAAATTAACTCTCCAGCGACAGAATATGACAAATAACCAATAAGTAGAAAGAAGGATTGACAATATGTATGCTTTAATTAAAGTCAATCGGTTTAGTCAGTGCTTATTCCCAAATGTTAATATATGAACTTATATGGTGCTGTATGCTTCCCATGAAGCTGTAAAATGAAGCATAAATATGACAAATATGCCAATGACCTGGTGTAGATGAAATCATTAGAAAATGTATGAATTAACTCAAGAATCAATCAGTTTGTAAACTTGGAAGTTTTAACACTGACAGTTTCTTGCCATTGCCTCTTGCCAGTGTTCCATTATGTTAATTTCTGGCACTGCGTTCAATAATTATGTGTTGGAGCCTTCGGTGTACTGTAGATGTGTGACCCAATCACGCAGTCGAGCTGTGATCATGTGGCCTAAAATAACAGTGCCAATGGTAGAAAAATATTGGTCTAGAAATGTCCAACAATTGTAAAAGAGAGGTCTAGATTGCAGAAGCCAAACGAGTCCACCCAAAATGAAACAAATATTGTGCCAAAAATGGTTCTACAACTTTGTTATGGGAGAAAAAACCTTACAATAGCTCCTTGATAGTGGTCATATCTTATGAAGTTGAGCTTGTATACTACTTGCAACTTTAAACAGGATCTATAGAAATAAGACCCATGCAAATTCTTTATCTATGGGCTCTCTGCTATGGGCTTAGTATTACAGGGGCACATACAAATTTTTCGAATGAGTTTGTGACCCCATGAAGGGGCCTATGTATGTCACAGTCCATGTGTAAAAGTCCGTTTTTGGAACATGTGCCACTTGAGGTGTTTCATCTCCATCACCAACACTCAGCATGGCATTTCCGGCCCACATTTTTGATTCGCTGAAAACCTCATAATAACATGTGGAATAATTAATGGAAATGACATGGGAATGGTGGTGGAGTGTTGCAAAACCAATAAATATGCACAACGGACATACAACTTAGGAGAGAAAGTTTCATTTCGAACCAGATTTGTATTGCGGTCGCCTCCGCGATGAATGAACACTCTTCAGAGACTGCAGCAGATAGTTCAGGAGTATCTGAATTAATGATTATCTATTATTTAGGCTAGTACAACATTGTTGTCATCACAGACATGTTAAGTTTGTTTCAAATTAGTGTAATTTCAAGTCACCTATCAATTAGCTGTAATATTGGACATTTGTGGTAAAGTTTTATGTGGAAGCGCATATCATCAAATTTAACATTGAATATTTGTACCAAAGAAGAACTGTGATCAATTGGAGCCCAAAAATAACGAACATTTTTCAACAACTGGCAAAAAAGATTTGTACTTCATAATAATTGTTATGGCTACAGTACAAGTAGTTTCCATGGATAATAACCAAGATTTTATGTGGGATACACAATGGCCGAAGTTAAACCCTGTGCTTGTGGACTTTTATAAAGTAGACACAGACGATATTAAAAAGGTTAGTTTGTGATATTTTGGCTTTCTCTTGACATAAATTTTCTATTTTTTAAAGTTGTCAATTTTTGTTCATAATTTTTTGGGGGGATGGAAATTACTTTGTATTTTGTTACATACTGTATGATTTGTTACTTGCTTTTTAGTTTTCCATGAAAGTTTTTCATTATTATCTTTCTGCATGCTTGATATTCGATACAACGTGACTTACAATATGCTTCAGGCCTTTATTTTTTCATTTTTCGGTTTACAGACCCGCCGCTCAAAAAACAGGATTTAGGAATAAAAATAAAATTGAAAAAATGGTATTTTTTTAATTCCGCCGCTGAAAAAATCGGGCAATAATACGAGACGTTGAATCAAATGGCAAGTTCCGACTTAAAATACTCATTGGAATCGTTTCCGATAAACATCATACTATAACAATAACGTGTCCTGGTATGTAATAAATGAACTGTTATCCATTATATTGCATATATATGTCAATATGGTGGATATTTAAAGAAGTATGAACATATTTCAAATTACTCGCCGTTGAGTTAGGCAAATACATGCCTGCCGCTGCAGCGCCGCCAGTATTATTCGGGTGCGTTGTGAAAATGTTTTACTTTTCATTTTTTTTTTTTTTTCCTCCGACGATGACAGTTGAGCATCCTGTATGCCTGTAAACCATAACATCAAAAAATAAAGACCTCAGTAAGAAAATTCAAATTCTTACTGGTACTAAACAAGACGTGGTATTTCAAGTACTTTACTGGGAATGTGACATTATGAGGAAATATGTTGTTTTTATTGAAGAAAAGATGTCCATAATTTGAATCAATCATTTCTTTTTAAATTGTTATAAATATGATTTCCTTTCAAGAAGCCATGAATATTTAAAAAAGAGTAGAATTTTTATATTTTTTATGTATAATATATTAAAACTGAAGCCCGAACAAAAATGGGGAAAAAATATTTGTCAAAAATTTTCTTTTTGAAGTGATTTGTTTTTCATAATTTAATGTTAATGATAAGTGGTATTATTTTGGGTTTTAAACTTCAAAAGTTAAACCAAATAAGTCTGTTTTTATTTACTGATGACTTATTGACTTTACTGATGACTTATTTTATTTCTCATTTTGTCATATTTAAATGGAGCGATCTTAAAAGATTTTTTATTTTCATGATAATTTTTCATATATGAAAATATTCACTTTGTCAAAAAAGTCAACAGATTTTTTTTCCAACTTGCACATAGTGAGACTTTGTAGAAGAGCATTTTTCTAAAATGTAAAATGATCCTCCCACGTGAGAAAATTCCACTCAGTCAGGCTTCGCAGATTGAAGCCAGAGCTAGAAAGCGTGTGTTTAATTTTAAAGCCAGAAGGTTTGTGTTTGAAGTAAGGCAAAAAGGGTACATTAGTAAGGATGAGAGTATATCATTGATGGACCATTTTCACTTGAAAGATCTTTACAGACTTAATACAAACATCTTCTTCTTTGGTGTTATTTATATATATTTCAAATTATGCTATATGTAGAACACATTATGCTAACACTAATTTGAAGAAAAAGAAACGAAGAGAAAGACTGTATAAAAAACGTTCGTTCAGTCTTAATGTTCATTCATGTTCCTTCAGAGGCGTACAATTCGTGTAACGTAGTTTGAAAGTCGTAATAGACGGCAAAGGAAATGCGTGTGAAGATACATGTAAGTAATTGATGTTCCTTTAGAAAAATTCGTGTAGGGCTCATTAAATTTAATCCACCCAAAAGTCTTGGTAATTTGCATCTGAACGTGCAGTCTGTCATGAATGGGGCGTGTCGTGTTGGGGATGGCGGAAGCAGTTTGTTAGTCAGAATGGAAAATGTATGAATGGAGTGCATGCTGCAAGTCATGAATGAACACGAGCGTAGGCTGGGGTTTGGGCGGAACATTGGTGCACTGTGGATGCTCGTGTACATGTATGATGGAGAACAGGTCATATTTGAGTACGATACATTTGACACATTCATAGTGTGAACAAAGGGTTCATCATTTTGGGGTCAATGGAAGAGGAACTAGAGCATAAATCTATGAAACACAATGTTCTAGACATGTACATGGACACCTATGGTCGATTTTGTATACATGTATTATACATGTATGTATTCTACATGTTGACCTCTTAACTTTGAGAGATTTTATGCAACTACACATGTTTATGAATGGAAGCTGCATTAAGCAGATGAATGAGAGTGAATTTTTGTGAATGGCGCATGTGGCATAGTCACATGTACCTACAGGCGCCATTCAGTCAGCAACTGCTAATGAGGATGCATAACTTTTGGCATTTGTGGGATTACGTTAGGTTTATGGCGTTCTTAACGAACCGGAAGTGAGTTTTTTGTGACATGCCTAATGGAAGGATTCTTTTTTATGCTCTGTCCTTACTTTGGTACAGTCGTGTTGGATGGCTTAAGGGTTGTTGTTTTTTGTTTATGCTGCAAAAGGAAGACATTTTACATTGCCTCTATTAGGAATCTTGTCGCTTTTCTTCTTAGCAGATTTTAATTGTATTTTAATTGGCTACAATGCTAATATTTGTTGTATAGGGCATTTGTTATTAGAATGAACATCGGCTTTTACATGGGTGTGAAGGCAATGACCGAATGTTCATGCAGATTTGCCAAGTATCGCTTGAAAAAGTAATGAAACAGTACATTTTATTTTTAGTAGGCTATTTTGCTCTTCATGAAGGTTTGTGTACTACATTGTATGTTTATAAAAGCCTTTAATTGAAATATCAAAACATAGCGACCAAAGACTTTCATTTAGTTTGCTCTAGAAGATAAATGTGCGACATCTTGGAAGTAAAAATGATCTTATTTTATTTAGGAAAAGTGGGTCTTGTGCAATTTCCTCTGGAATGAATTCCATTAGCATAAAGCCTTTTAAACGTGCGGGATTTCATTCATGCTTCTGTGTAATTTTCTTGATGGAATTTACATATTGGGAATGAATTAGAACAATGTTGCAAATATAAAATAAATATCAATGAAATGGTGAGGAAACTCTGAGGACTGATAAAGTACAATTACATTGGTGATCCCATTAGAGAGGTGATCCATTACAGAGGTGGTCTCATTACATATGTGATTTAATTACAGAGATTGTCCCATTGCAGAGGTTGTCCCTTTACAAAGAAGGCCCCATTACACAAGTGGTCCTTTACAAAGTGTTCAAAGACATAATTATAATATGGACAGTAGAGACATAGTTGTATAATTGAATCAATATACCTATTAGATAAGAATTCACCATGTAGCCTTTAATAAACCACCAGAAACATGATAACTGCTCATATATTAGTGCTTATGAGAGTTGTACCCATGTACCACACACAGCAAATATATCATTGAGTGAGTTATAAGACAACTGCTGCTGCAGCTGCTGTTGCTGCTGCTATCAGCTGCTTACCTCGTGGTCTCAGCAGTTAGCACATTCTCTCGCCATGTGACTTGCTGCTATATATAGACACAGCACGCTTTTGGCAACCGTCCTTTCCAAAGTGATATAAGAACATGCATCGGTCTTTTTAATGATGTTTTATCTTGTGTGTGGGATTGTCTTTTAAGTTTATTGGGTCGCTTCAGCTGCTGAAGCGAAAGCCTTGTGTTTCATTCATTTGTCACGAACTATGTATGTTTTATGTATGTCTCCGGACAAGCTAGAGCGTTTACCGATGAACCGATTTTGTTCAAACTTTCACAACTAAAACGTATGAGGCGACGCCTAAGTGATTTGATTTTGGGCACTTTGCCAATTAAAGTGTGCTTTCCACAGGGCCATTTATGGTCCATTTTTGTCATTTCTATGAAACCCAGCAGCAAAAGTCTACTTGTTGCTGTTTGCTCTGAGCTATTGCAAGATCAGTAGCATGACAGAGTCACTATTATTATTACAGTGGTGGCACACAGATTATTTGTTGCTGATTACAACTAGGTACACAGTAATTTGTACTTTTAATCAAGATTTCCATAACATTTTAGTAAACATCTTTATTGCCCATAGGTCATCATTGTTCTAGCGACACTGTGCGCTCTGAGGACTTTGATCTAATTTATTTATTTTTCTTTGGGGGGTGGGGGGTTCACATACTCAGTACTAGCGGCTACTAGCGGATGGGCTTTAAGGACTACCTACATGAAGCTATGAACCATTAATGCCCTTGGGCTTTTCAGTTGAAAATTTTTCCAATACATGTATATGGGGAAGTCTTTGGTAAATGCATATGGAGATCCAGGGGGATGGTTGCAGGGTGCTCGAGCGCCTTATTGTGTTTCTTAACGTATATTTATGATCTCAATTACATTTTGTAGTAGATTGGCCCTAACATGAGGGCAAATGTGTCATACCTGCGATATTTCCCAACTTGTTTTAGTGTTAGATGCAATTTAAACACCTTACCGGGAAATCTAGTTGAAATATAGGTATCAAACGATCATTATAATTTCTTCTTTCATAGGCAGATCCAGGTTTTCGGAAAAAGGGGGGGGCGCACTTAAGGAAAAGAGGGGGCACACTTAAGGGATTTCATGAAAAACCCTATGAAAACGAAGTATTTTGGTGGGAAAAGTGGGGGGGAGTGCGCCCTCCCCCTGCGCCCCCCCCCCTGGACTTATTAGTTTGAGAAATCTTCGAAATCCAGCAGGATAACAATTTTCTTAAAGAATCAAATGAGAAATGTTGCTAAAAGATTTAGATTTTCCAAACCTCAAGTTCCAAACCTGGATCAAGATGGCATACATAGATTGCCATACGGGTTCTGTATACATTGAAACTGGAGAGTTTGATAACATACATCTACTTCAAAATTTAATTAGGCAGTTCTTTTTGTTTTTGCCAGTAATGGATTTTCTCGATGCTGATCACTGTTTCATTTCCTCCAAACGGAAGTTTCCCCCAGATATTGAGGAATTTAAATTACTGTACTTATTGGTGCTTTTACGCAGGATTATTGTTTTGTGTATTATCTAATGTCTGTGCTTGAAATTGCTTTTAGTGATTAAGTGCATGACGATTTTGTACATTAATCTTTAACTTCTAATTCCTTTGAAAGTCGAGGTATTTGCTTTCATAATTAAACAAAAGAAAATTTATCGCACCATACCTTCTTGCAGAGTGCTTGCCATCTTGGTCCCTTGTGCTTTAGTTGGATAGTATTGAATATTCTACAATTATTGTGGTAGAGGAGGTGAATGTTTCTGGAAACAACTTGGGAGAGCTCAAACTACTACTTTCCAAAATTCTGAAAGTATTTCTACCTCTACCAAGTTGCAGCGATTTTTCTTTCAATCTGCGCGTTAATGTCATCTTTTCTTCTTAACTACTGTATATAATTTTTAGGTTATGATCCATTCTAATGAATACTCATTGAACACCTATTAGTTCTAATTGAATGTATTTTCCCTAAATGTTTATGTCGCCTTTCTTAACTTTCACAACAACATTGTAGTAATGCTTTTTTTCTTGCTGTGAATGCCCATGCTGACATTTTGTTTCAGCTCCCAATTTTGAAGGCAAAACTACTTGTTATGGAATTTTGTTACATTTTCTTCATTCAATCACATCTATATTTCAGGTCCTGATCCCTCTACTGACCCAGCTTCAACAAGACAGTGGTGATACAGAGGATTCAGACAAAGATGGCGAGAAAGAAGAGGAAGAAGATGATGAAGAGGATGAGGAGGAGGGGGTGGAGGAGGGTGAACTTGACCGCGAACAGATCTTCTCTGTGGCTCTCAAGTGAGTGACCAATGCATTATTGTGAAGGAATTGAATCAGCTCATGTTTCATGTTTCATATCTTGAACACATTTTCAGCACAATGATTACCATAGTTGGACGTTGGTGTTCTCATTCTGACAAGATTACTTTTTCCACTGACGCATTACAAAAGTACTTGCGTGTGCGTCTGAAAATGCCTGTCAGAATGATGGCCCCCACAATGGTGACATCTACAATGAATGCTCAAATATCTGCAAATATCTGCACATTTGGTGTAGTTTATTTGTAGTTATGCTTCATGTAAGTTAGATCCAAACAAGAACATCTCTTTAAAAAGAGCACTGCCGTATTAAGACCATTGTTTCAGTCCCCATCCTTCCTAAAGAAACCAAGTTAGGAACTTCCATGTATAGACCGTCTACATGTATATTGAACAGCCTCTGAGTGACTTCAATGGAGAGTGTATACTGTACAGCTATGCACACTAACATACCTTAATAGTGTATGTAGGATAGCTCTTATTATATAATTGAAAAAATATGGCCTTTCAGTTTACACGGTTTTCTTTGGGTTTATGTTGTGTTCTGTGACACATTGAAGCCACTATCTTGTTATACAATGTAGATGCTGCTCTGAGATGTACATGTATGTCGTGATTGAACCAGTCCATTATGTATGTTATTAGATACAGGGAATTTTTAAATACAATGGGTTTGTCCAATTGTTAATATGAAAGTTCACAAAGATAGCAAGGAGGTCTTTTTTTTTACTGTAAAATTAGTTACCTGTATCAACAAAAGGCACTTCAAAAGATTTGCAGCACGAAGCATCAATGTCACAATAAGCATTTTTCATCATTGATAGAGTCATGGCAAGTCCTGGATGAATTTTTGGCAATTATTGGCAAATACTTGTATGATTGTTATGAGCAATATTTCAGTAATAAATAGTCTTTATGATTGATAATATAAATGACAATAGTGAGGAGTTTAGCAAATTCTTTATAATTTACATACTGAAAACTGGAATTTTTCTTTAACCCTTTACCCCTTAAATCGGCCTAAACCGGCCGGCTGAATTCACGTGTTCGGTGTCAAAAGCTTCGTCATACAAGTCATTCGTTTGGGGTATAGCAGCGGTGCCATCGTGATTAAAACTAGATAACTATATGTAAAACCGTATGAGGAATCGTCGTGTATAATTTATTTTAATGTTTAGCTTTTATTCTAAGAGAATATACAGAAGTTTCATTTGACAGCATTAATTTGCACTTCGAAATGGCGCCATGTTTGCCATATCGCACCAAATGCAAAAACACCAAAGTTTGATTGCATTTTAGACATCCTTATAATGGTTCAATCTTGATGAGAAATACATATTCGTGTTCCTAACCACTTAAGCTTTATCATGATATATAAATCCGTTCCAAAAACTCCATATAAATGTTTTTTTTATTATTTTCTAAATTCTGTGATTTATTTACTGTGCATTTACGCTGCATTTACCAAAGTCCTATACCGATCCGAACAGGGCTTCCTTTTACCATTGGAAATGTGATGCTTCATTTCAAAACAATTGTGAAATTGGGAATGAGGTAAGCCAAAATGGTTTCCTTGTATTTTGGTGAAGAGATCATTGAAATACAAGCATTTTTTATGGAAATTATGGCAGTTTAAAGTTGGTAACGCAGCTCCGACAAATGGAAAGATTTTATGCAAGCTACGCTGCAAATATTTGCAAGGATACAAGGGATGTCATGTAATAAAACGTGAGGGGTAATGGGTTAAAGGGAAACATAGCTCTCAAGCGACATTACACGTAGAGGAAGTGCTCAAATTATTGGCAAAGTCAAATATATTTGTATTCACCTAACAAATATTGATTTACTGTCTACACTATGTTCGATTGTAATGTAAAATGTATGCGTTACCTTGGAGATAGTTTGGAGGGTGCCAATAATTTTTGTGATCATTTGTGACTTCCCTACTCCTATTTCATGCATTTTGAGACAACTGGTGTTCTATACTCCAAATTGCTTCTGTATTGTCAGACTATAGTGTTTCTAATTCACCTCTCGATGTATTGACAGACTGTTGGTGTTCCTTACTGAGCCCATCTCCGCCATCTTGGGGCAGTATCCAACATTTGCCACAAATGTCAAGGTAAAAATTTCGAATGCTCACATTATCAAATGAAATGCTAAACAACCTCATCTGAGCATGAAATAGACAATACCCTCATCTAGAAAATTACAAGAAATAATTGCCAGAATCTTTCAAAGGTAATTAAAATCTAATAATGAATGGGAAGTCTGTGAAAGAAATGGTTTTGAACTATTTTTTGTAAATATTAGTATTGCAGTACATTATGTTGCGGGTGCACTGTCCTCACTATATATTTCACTTATATTTCAGCTGCAGGAGGATGTGGCCGTCCAGCGGGAGATGACCATGCTGTTCCGAGACATCTACAGTCACTTCCTCAAGCCAAGCATTCACAACACGCTGTTAGCAGCCATCAGCACAATCTGCAAACTCGTGAGTTGGAATTCTTGCATTCAAAGACGTCTTGGTATAGATTAAACAGATCCAATTGCTAGAAAAGCTTGAAGTGGATGGTTGAGAAATAAACTGGCCAACCAGAACACACCACAAATTGATTGATTGATTAGTTTTAAAAACTACCAATCATAACAAAAATATTAAAGTGTGCAACTGAAGAGTAAATGAGAATTTGGCAGCTTCTAGAGTTGATATACATCGGTAGACTGACAGAACAGGTCAGTAGCATGAGATTAGCATATATCTTTGAAGAATGTCTGTTAACGTTGCCATGGTGTTTTGTATATGTTGTCATTATGATTGATAGCATACCATAGTGTTTGTTGAATATTCCGATGATGTTTTCAGCCAACAACAACGCGTCCGCTCTCAGATTCGGACATCCAACATGTGAACTGCTTCCTATATCTTTATCGCAACATCCTGTCCTACACAGCAACGGGGTCAGACAGGGTCATCATCATCAAGTATGTAAATTTATCATACATTGATGCAAGATTTCTTGCGTTATCATGCTCTATAACTGCCTGGTAACCCGGAGAGGGTTATTAAGAGCTTGTTCGAAGTGACATGATACAAGAGGCATCATGCATGTTGTCATTAATTTCCAGGAACACCAACAACGTTCTCTGTTCACTTTTAAATGAGTTTTTTTTTAATGAGGTGCTGGTGTAAATGTCGGATCTAAAGTGATTTATGTAAACAGTGTAGATTTGTGAATTTATTCATTAGATAACATTTTGATAATAATATATTTATTGTTTAAACACAGTGTATGATATATCAAATAACACATTCGTGCTGAATATGTCGTTCTTGTATACGGCTCATGCATTTATCTTATCTAGGATGAGTCGGATAAAATAATGCGTTCGCCAAATACAAGAACGACATATTCACACTCACGTGGGACTTGTGGGACATGAAATTATGGAATATAGAAAAAGGGCATTGAATTGTTACGTGGGATAATGGTGACATTTTATTCGATGTGAAAAATGTCATTTCGTCTATTATTAGTAAACTTAATTTCATAGTTTTGTGAATACGAGAGACCTGCATGCACTACTGTTTGTTTCAGAATGATGTTCGCTGCAGGGTTTGAAAATTTCTGCCGCTTCATCTTTACGTCTCCACAAAAGGTAAAATTTATGCATATTTTCAAGGATATAATATTGCACTTTCTCTGTGACAAGTTATGCATATTCTGATAGTTATTTTTTGTTCATAGAATGCAGCAATTTTTTAATATAAAGATTTTCCGAATAGCATAGACTGTAGACTATGAATTAAGATGGTAAATGAAGGTGTACATTTTATTTATCTGCTTTTTGTCTCTGAATGAGTAATTATAATTCCCTCTGTAAGTTTTGTGTAGAAGGTATGAAAATAATATTATTGCTGAACAAGTAGTAATTGATATCATGCTATTTAAATATAAGATTCAATTTATTGTATTTAAATGTTTGCCTAGCTAATATGTACAATGTAATATTCAAATATAAAATTAAACTTTTGTCCTCATTATAAAATACACAAATTATACTACTGGAATCGTACGCAAAGTTTTTTTGTATGATTGAGAAACAAACTCATTTGATTCTATACCAAACAATATATTATTAAATGATAACTTAAATTAGGCATCACTAAAGCAGGAAATTGTTGAACTAATATATTTTATTGGCTTTCTCTTGGTTTATTTTACAAAAGACATATCTATCTAATTTTTTCACTTTTGTAGCTTTAACATTTGTATTTTCTTTGGGACAAGTTTTATTAAACCAAAAATATACTGCAATTTCCTTCCCTCTGTTTATATTAAATGATATGCTCTTGATATTAAAAAGGCAATATTTCTTAATATACATGTACCTGTCAATTTGCTTTGACTTTTGCAATAAAATCTTCCCTGGGAAAAACGATTGATTTACAGAAAACTTTGATTAATCCTTTTTTTTCAATTAATCAATTTTTTTTTATTTCTCTCTTTGCCTTCTAAAGATAGAAAGTATTCAACTAGATAAACAAAATGCAGCTGTGCTTGCTTTCTTCATTGCACAACAAATTGGTAGAAGAAGTGCGCATCGTTGTATTATTATATAAACCTTATTTTTATCTGAATTATAGGATCTTCTCAAACTAATCCCACAAGCAATTAATTGCAGCTTATACATGTAGTAGAACTACTTTTATTGAAACCATACGGGGAGCTTAAGTCTTCTCAATCAAGATTTTGTCTCTTTCTTACAGTTTGCTACCTTGAAAATTCATCTTATTTTTAAGGGAGTCTCTTAAGTGCTCTTAAGAGATGCTCTTTAGTGCAATTTGAAATGTATTTAATGAAAAAAATAATAATGGCTTGCTTTGTTTTGGTACGTGATGTATTGACTCCTAGACAGTTGGCAGGTGCCATCCATAGTGACGTTTTAATTTCCTGGTGTTACCCACTTACACAGCTTCACCTATTCTACTGTAAACAAACTAAAATCCTAGAAAATAGGTGACATAGAGCCTGAAATCCAAAAACATATTTTACAGATATAGACTTAGTCAATTTGTATAAAGATAGTGGTAATTTTCTCATTTTTCAATCATTCTTTAGATAAGCACCATAGATACAAATACAATCCTCTTAGTGTGTATTTCATACTATTCATACAATTATTTGAGTCAGGCTTCAGCAAACCACAATCTTTTTTTCCGCCAAGTAACTTAATGTTCAAGATTGCAAGCAAAACGGATTTAATGAAATTGTATTAAAAATCAATTACTTCACAAATTAGTGATTACTACGAATTAATAAATATCCTGCTGAGACGTTCAATGTGCATAACACCAGTAGTCACGTGTGGCAGACGGTTACTTTTTACCTTGATTAACTTCTCGGGCCTCCTGGTGGGCTTCTGGGGAATTAATCGTGATGCGCCCATGCCTGGGAAACGAGGGCCTGCAATGTCTGCAAAGATTAGATGTGATCATTTGTTGACAGTAGGATACAAATGAATCTATATAACTGAAAGACATGTTCTTTCCAGAAATTTCAAATAATATATGCGATGCGTAGTCAGTAACAGCAATGCATCTATGACCATAATACAACTTAGAATCAAGTTGGGTGGGGTTAGTCAAATTTCATTTGGTTGTAAATTAGTTTGACATAAATAATAAGCCAAGTCTCTTCTGCAATACCAAGTCAGAAATGTATATTCTACTCTCATTCTTCACTCGTCTGTTTTTAAGATGTATGGTAATTTTGAATTTAGAAGGTTTTTGAATTTTAGGCTTCTTGTCAAAATTTAAACACCAAATGATCAAAGAAACAAAGAACAAAGTTAAACAAAATCAGTGATGAGACCTACCGATCTATGCCTTCTAATACATGTAGGTTTTAAATATATTCTTCTGTACATGTACCCTGGATCTTTGTGTCTTTTCAGGCTGTCTGGAGCGTGTCTTTGGCTCAACTGCTGCCACTTCTCTATCAGGACAAGGTACGTAATGGGCGTATTCTTGTTAGTGAATGAGTAAGTGAGCAAGTTACAGAGTGAGCAACCAAGCTATTCGCCATGGAGCAAGTAAATGAGTTACTAAGGACTGCCAATATTTTCTCACTCATTTTATTGCCACTGGTGAAAAATTCTAGTTTTCTCTTTGCAGTGTGACGTTTTCTCTCCGATCTTCGACCCTCGTGATGTTTGTGACGCCGATGCGAACCCACTCCCCGGCAACACTAGTCTGGAGAGTTCCACGTTGTGTGTCACTACCGGTGGTGAGTACAATGGCACCGTTATTAACTAATCACATGTACAGTTTTGTGGCTAATATAATGAATGGTTGTTGTGTTGGAGCTTGAAATAAATCTTCAATTTTACTCTTCAGGATATCAGATGATGATGTGTTCGTGTAAATCAGACATTTTTTGTGGTAAATTGTAGCGTATTTTAGGCTTTATTATCTGCTGCAATTGTAGACGATTATTTGTAACATGCACTACATGAGCATAACAATTAAAAGATCCCTTATATTATTTTTAAGTTATGATACTTTAAAAAAACTTTATTCATTTAAGTTTTATCTTATAAGTAAATACTTATAGTTTGGCTACAGCATGAATACCCAATTGTCATACGTATTATTCTGCCATACATGGCTCACCATCTAAAGCATTTTGTCTCAATAGAAAGTCGTGATTCAAACCTATGCTGTTCAAATAAAAGCTGCGATTGGTTATGTTTTCATAGGAAACGAATCTGACATCAGTTCCTCAGATACAGATTTTGGACGAAATGTGAATACACCGACTGAACCATGCCAGCAATGCCAGCATTCCCCAATGTCAGGGGACTCACAACAGGCTTCCCCCATGAGAGGGGAATCCCCCATGATGGGGGAATCTTCGAGCAATGATTCCAAACAACAGCCAGCAGCAGAAATGTCGGCGGAATCGAAGAAAAATATTGCCGCTGCCATTCATCAAATGCAGGTGTGTTTGGGATTTGTCTATTTGAAATTCTGGCTGCCTGTATTTAAAACTCAATTAAACATGAAACTAATCAGTTCCATTGTTTTCTTAAACGTTCTCATAAAACCAATTTACTACTTCCATAATATTCATTTTTATCCCACCCTTGTGCAATTTGTCAATTTCTATGTTATTTATGTATAATGTTTTGCAAAGAACTTGTAAAAATTTTCACTAGCACAGTCAGCCTGTACCTTTTTTGATGAATGAAAAGATAATATACCTGTTCTGGGCTACAGGATAGTCTTTAACATCCATAATGTTTAAGTGGGCTGTATTATGATTCGTGTGCTATTGTGCCATGAGGTGGACTCTGCGATTGCGTCCGCAACCCCCACGTTGTCAGGGTCGTCGTCAGACGGTGACATTGCCTCCGACGACATCATGACATCAGTGTCCTCCAATACCGACCAGCCCTCATCGCTCGCCGCGCGACACTTCTTCATCAAACTTGAGCAGAAACTCGACGAGAACCTGCAGATGCTCTACGTCAGGTAAAACGCTTTCTTCTACACCAGGTCAAATGGTTTATTTTATGTCAGGTAAAACACTTTCTTCTATGTCAGGTAAAACACTTAACTTTACTTCAGGTAAAAAGCTGTCTTTTACGATTGCAGATATTTTCTTTTACATCAAGTGAAAAGGCTTCCTTCTACAACAGTTGAAATGCTTTCTATCTCACGTTAAGTGCTTCAATGCCATGTGAATCACTTTTCTACAAGTAAAATTCTTTCTTAAGCATAGGTTGGCCAACTTCTTGACTTTTACTAGTTCTAAATGTCCACAAAGAGGACGTCTCTCTGTTAGATGACCTGAAGCTAGCGCTCTTGGTAGATGCTATAGGGAGGTTCATCTGTGATCAAGGTTTTTCTCCAGTTTACCACAGTCTTCTCCCTATTACCGCATAAGATTTCAGCCTTCGTCGTTGTGTTTTCAGGAAGAATCTTCAGCATCTGGCTGAACTTTTCGTGGAGGAAGGTTTGGCTGACCTGCTCCACACACTCAAGGTATGGACATATGATTTATTTAAATCTATTTTATCAAATATATGTAATACTTCTGAAATTACTGCCAATTTTGGAATATTGTGATATTGTACACGTACACACAACAATGCATAATCACTGGCTGTCATAGTTAAGTGCTGCATTTAGAACCTCCGTTGTTATCTGGCAAATTGCTAACAAGTGGACTAGGTGGATCAGAGCCGAAACTATTTACTTTTCCAGCAAACTTTTTCAATTTGGTCCCTATTTTATGTTTAAATAGCCAAAATAACACTGAGGCTATCTTTTACTAGGCCCCAATCAACCATTTATTTAAATATACTCACTTGGTTATTATGGTAGTGAATCCCAACCCACGTCGGACTACCTGAGTAGCAGCCATTGGGGGCTCTGCTTTCTACAACTATTTACTATTTAATACTGCTTCATAAAAAATGTGTAGTGAATATGCATTAAGAACCATGAAAAATTCAAAATGCGTTCTCATTATATGCAGCAGTTCAGAGAGTTAACAAGACTAGACCCATGTTGAATAACTACGTTGTGATAAGCTGACAAATCAATTTCTTTGTAGTCCCACTACCTGAGCGGTAACAAGTCGGGCCTGTCCTTCATATACTTCACCTGGATACTGCAGTACTTTGTCAAGTTTGCAGTTGGGGCAAAACAGCTTGAGCGACTCAGGTAATCTATCTACTCTATTTAATCAGAGTTCAAATTTAATATTTTTATGCACTGGCAATGATTGCTTGTACTGAATGATAAATCTCCACGGTGAAAAGTATGAAAGCTATTCTACATACCACTCACTACATACAAAGTTATATATGGACGCATTTTGTGAGCTCTATTCTACTATTTTTTTATTTTTGAAAGTATCCCTAGTTATGAAAGCACAGGTCAATACGACAGTAAGCCTACCCTCTTCAGTCAATCAAAGAGAAAACTAAAACAGAACAAAGAAATTGCCTATCAGTTCTATACTTTCCTGTAGTAACTGCGGAGCAAGTTGAGAGAATAGAGTTATACAAGAATAGAAGCATTGCATACAAATGGTGTATTTTTGTGTTTGCAGTGAAGTGGTGACTGTGGATGTGGTCGGTTTCCTCGTCTATCATGTCGTCTCGCTGCAGGAGCAGAGTCTCCTTCTACCCGCCAGCCAGGCACCTACTCCAGCCGCCACCAGGGAGTGAGTACATTATGTTAAAAGGGGGACATTATGTTTGAAAGGAGGCATTGTGTTTATTGGGTGTGCAGGGCAGTGAACAGGGCCATGGGGTCATAGTGTTATATTGAGTCCACGTTTGGGGCTACAGGCCAGTCAGGAACCACTGCGATGGAGTGAGTGCATTATGTTTGAAAGGGGTCATTAGTCATTTTGTTAAATCGGGTGGTATGTGCTATATTGAGTCCGAGTTTCCTTTGCCAATTAACAGATGTACACCAACAGTCACCAGTGTTTGAGTAGGCTTACATTGGGTTCATTTGGCACATTGTGTTGTAATAAGTGCGCTGTGTCTGCAGGCTTTACTGTATGATGTGTATGGCGTATACTGTACATTGCAGCATTTTGATAGAGTGCCTTGACTGGAGCTATCCTTCATGAATGAAAAGGCTGTTAGACACACTGCACTGCTGTCTCATCCAAAGAGTTGCCAATATCCCTGGAATAATTTCTAACGGTTATTTTATGTTTTGCTGCAGGTTGCGCATGTGTATCGGTGCGCTCTCAGAGGTCATTGACCTGGTGGGTCAAAGGTCAGAGGAGGATAGCCTGGATCACCCGGGGCTTGAGCAGTACATTACAGATATCCGCCCGCATATTGTGAGTACAGCTTTTCATATACGTAGGAGTAGTTACCCTAAATGTTCAATAAAAAGCCATGGACTTTTAAGTTTAAAAATGGAATACTTTACAGTATATACGTGTGCATTATGTTGCAGGTGATGCTTTGGTAGGGTTAAGGATAGATTTTCTGAATGAATATTATGTTAAAGGCATTAAGTACTCTGTCTCAGGCCGGGTACATTGTACTTTAGGCGTTGATGAGATTGGGCAAACTGTGTTTATACCAAGAGCATGTTATGTTTCAGGGATTGATGTACCAGAGTACATTATGTGTATATGTTGGGTACATTATGCATATACTACATGCAAGTTATAACACACAATGATTGGGTGTGTCATATATTGGGTGTTGATGTGCCAGGGTACATTATGTTTTAAATGCATTATAACACAATATGCTTTCGACATGTAAACCATGAGCACATTATGCTACAGGCATTGATGCGGCCGCTGCGTGAACTCTTCCCCCTGCTGATCCGCCACTACAACGTCGACGCTGCTGACGCAGAAACGCCAGCGGCAGCCCCGATCGATGTGTTGGCAGACATTGTGGCCCTCAACCACAAGGTGCTACTGCTGCTTGAGGCTGCGGGCGTCAAGGATGACGAGGTCGACATGTACGAACACGTCAGCAAGTGAGTGGGATGCAAATTGTCATAAAAGAACATTATTGTGGTCGTTTCATTGAAAATGACAAGTGTTAACATGGAAAGCTGTTCTCATTTATTTTTAGTGTTTTTTTAAGCACAAAATGTTTGAAAGTGGTAAGGATGAAAAGGTAGACATGTACAAATAATATGTTTTTGAATGAGTTATTGCCCAATACATGTCTCAAGGTAAATTCCAAATGAGCTTGTATTTAGATGACTGAAATTTACACAAACTTCTTACTTTATGTGTATTTCTCTAATAAAAAATAATTCTTCTCTAATGTTTATAATCTTCAAATAAAAAAAAAAAACATGTGCATGAACACCCTCTGTTGAAATTACAATAACCACCTGCATGGTTCTTACATAAAGCGTCCCTTTCTATTTTTCCAGCTTCGCGTGCCCGTCCATGATGACCAAGCTGGCGCGTTGTCTCGGTGACCTGCGAGACGTTGAGCCGCCGGTGATCGACGCCGTGTTCACCATGATGCACCACGTCGTGTCCAACCTGGGGGCTCTCGACAGTGTCATGCAGTGGCCCATACTGCAGGCCATGTGCCGACTCGACGAGGACGTCGTGTTTGCCAAACTACGGCCGGTACGTTGTGGAGTGCATTGTGGATGATGAGCTGTTACTTTCATAGGTGGTGTGCGGTGTTGAGTGTTTTCTGTCTGCCTGTGAACTTGTATGTATAGCTGGATATGGGGATGTGTGTGTGTGTGTTTGTATGTGTGGTTGCCCATGAATGTGGCTGGCCTTTTGTCTTAAAAACTACAGGGTTTTGTTATGGATTTAGGGTGGATTTTTGATGAAGTGTGTGTATATCTCTGTATGGCTGTTTGTAAGCATGTTTAGATGGTTGCTTGGCTGGCAATTTGGTCTGGGTTTTGATGTGTCCTTGTCTGACTGTCTGGACTGCTTATTGTGTATCTGACTGAGTGGATGACTACTTTTTTGTATGTATGGTTGAGTTTAATTGCTAACTTTCAATTGATAACATATATTTCAATACTGTGAATGTGCATACTTTGAAAGCCATATTTCTTTCCATATTTTAGGACCACTTGGACATTGTCAACTACATGCTCCGTCAACTCTTCACCAATCACAACTACGTGTTCCTCAACTCTCAGCTCGACCCAAATCGTGACCCTGAGGTCACTCCTGCAGAGGCCTTAAGGCTCACACAGCTAGTGTGGTGAGCACCATGGATTCTTCTTTTGTTTCAAATCAAAACGACGCTAAGAAGGTTTAAGCATTAATCATCTAAAAAAGGCCTGTAAAACAACGAAAAGAGAAATGACTATTTGCTTGGGTTATTCAATAATTTGATGAAACAGGCTTTGAAATGTTAGGCACCAACTTTATTTTAACAGCTTTCATTTAATATAGCTATGAAAATAAACCTTCTCTCACCTGCCATGCTCTATCCCTCGGTTGTGTAGTGAGGTTGAGCCTCGAGCGCGTGTGCTTCCGTCAACCAGTGGAGGAGGACGAGGAGGAGGAGGAGGAGGAGAGCAGCCGATGCAGACGAGTGAGGCGAAGTCCACCGCCACCTCCCCATCTGCGACAAAGAGTGCAAAGATGTCATCAGCTTCGGGTGGCGAGGCTAGTGGCGGAGCGGAGGTGGCAGAGGAAGAGGACGCCGAGTGGACAGAGGATGAAGTGGACTTGTTGTTTAAAGGTCAGTTTTTATGGTTACCTGATCATTTTGTGGTTATCGTGTTTTATATCTAGCCTTCACATATTAATATATGTCAGTTTATGCATGTCATATTGGTACTCAGTAAAGGTCGACATGCTCTTTGAAAGGACTAGGTTATGATTGCTTCTGTGGTGCCTCTCTTTGCTGACTTGATGGAGTTGGAGTCTAGTGTTGTGAAGGTTGTTCAAGCATAAAAGACGATTACGGTAATGTTAGCACGCACGCCTGCACACTAATGACCATTCTGTAGAAAGGTAGTTCAAGAGGTCATGAGTTTGAATCCTCGGGATTACCCAAATAGGATTTTGAAGGTTCCTTGAAATTTTGATTAACAATAATCATGTAATTTCACCCTGACAACTATGACATAAGAGGATCCTTTTTTCAAAGTCTATATAGTCCTAGAGACTTTGAGAAAGAATCCTATAATGTCAATTCTTACACCCAAGACCATTAAATATACTATGTCTACGTAAACTAAGCATGTCCTTGGTGTTTCCAGTGAGCTGCGAGGAGGAAGACACAGACAATGTCGACAACATGATAAAATCCCTGAAGAGCGCGGGACTCGAAAAGTCCACATTCCAGGTGAGAAACTTTTTTTTGAAGGTTAATATAAACTTCTGGTCACTATGACAACTTCATGATAACAAAATTCAAACAACAGTTTAATTCTTGTCAACTTGGACATTGTGATTCCTATGCTTTGCTAGGTTAAATCAATTTTTACCTGGTTGCTCAAATTTCAAATGACCTTACAAAATACTTGCCACCGACTGATGTCAAATCTCTTGCATCTGTCCAGACCCTTCTCAAGCTGCTGTCCCTGGATCTGATTCCTGAACTAGGCTTCCAGGCTGTGGTTGCCAAAGATGCAGAGCTGGTTGCTGAACTACGCCGGTAAACAAACATTTTACAACTTATTTTAGTAACATTTTATCTTCCTTACACATCACAAAGTTATGGTTTCAGCCATTATCTATGGTCTTTTGATTGCATACTACCTGGGGAATTGAGACAGGCAACATAGATGGACAGGGATGTCACTTATAACCAAATGTTGATAGGCTTGCGTGTATGGAAAATAGACTGTAAAATTCATACATGCATACATACATATACATACATTGGGTTTCATTTATAGGTACCTTCAACGGGAGGAGCATCGAGCCGCTGAGAACCATGGCAACCAGACCGTCTCCCTTGACGACGCCGTCACGGCTGTCAAGGATGGGTGTGAGAAAAAACACGTGCAGGTGAGAGGAAAAGTCCGTCTTATTGACTAGAGGAAATGTGTCATGCTGAGTGGACCACCTGCCAAGTGGGGCGAGTGGCTTTCAAATCACGCTAGCAATACTCAAATTATACGTGCGGTCATATTGTTGGATTCGTGCAGTATTTTTATTGAGTGATTATTTCTAATTTTGCTAAAATTGATTATGATTCACTATCTGTTGCAAGTGATTTTAAATTCACGCTACCCAGCAGAAGTTTACCTAGCTTGGGTGTGGCAAGTGTTGAGTTTCTGCCATAATGTATGCTTGGGTGTTTTACAGTTTGACCTATTTGACTGGAGCTTGAACTAGGTAGACGAAACCTATGTTTGCAAAGTGGAATAAAGCTTGTGATTACCATTCTGGTAGACTTAAGCGTATTTGTAACTCTATTCTAGGCTGCAAAAGTAGGAATCCATGACTAGCCCATGATTCAACTTATGTCAATCTGTACTCTCTGAATGAAATAGTATTATGCAATTCTCACATACTATGCATATTGCAGCATCATGCGCTACCAATAAATATGTTTTCATCCTATTTTTTGGCACTATTTTCAGTGGCTGCAACAGCAGCTGATGGAGGTGTGCTATGTGAAGCTGGGAGGTCGCGAACTTGAAAAACCGTACGCCGAGGACCCTGTGTTCTTACACCACGCACGTGAGTCACAATGATCATATATACGTACAAATTATGTATTGACAGATTTGTAATGAACAACTCATTTATCATGTATGAGTGGTTCTGTAAGCAATAATGATTCAGTAATCGTGAATCCTCAGTGACATCTAGTTCTGCACAAGTCTAAACAACACAAACAAAATTTTATAAAAATACTTTTGGAAATATTAAACAACCAAATTTATATTTTGATTGCTTTGTGAAAATACCACTACATCAGTTCATGAATTACATTTACGAAATCAGTCCATAAGAATCTTCAAATGTCTGTATTTTCCAGTTCAGAACAAGTCACTTTTTCACATGTTCTCTACTATCTATCTATTTCTCACGTTCCTTACAGTTGCTCTGTCACATAGCGCACGCAGCAATAAACTATATTTAGGCATTATCTTTTCCACAGTCCAGCACAAGTCGCTGCCCCTCGTCTCCTATACAGCGTGGCAGGACGCCTTCCTCGCCTTGCCTGCCCTGCGCACGTTGCTGGTGTCCATGGGCGCCGTGCTGCCTATGGAGGGTGCCACCGTGTACCCGCGGCTGCCCTCCGACTGGAACGCCGTCGATTTCTACGTGCTTGTGCGACGCCTCGGAGACACTGACCATTGTAAGTTCACGTTCTGGGCTCGTTATGTTGGTTCGATTACACTGATTATTGTAAGTTATGATAAGATTGAGAGGTCGAAGTTGCCAGTTAGAAATGCACTTTGACACCTCATTCTTGGAGTAGGTTGAACTTCAGAAAGGATACATTTTGTTATAAGTTTACGAAGTGCAATGCGCACGAGTGGCTAGAATCCGTGATGCATGACGTGCTGGCTTTCGAATGTAAGTGGAATAAAACTGGCAAGTCAACATTTTGATGATCTATAGGCTAGTGAACGGAAATCTGTGAATAAACTCATTTTTTGTGAATACGTTTTTCAACATTTACAATCAAACATTCTAAAATTTTTTGATTAACATAATGTATTTATATCATATACCAATATCTGCATTAAATATATCTTCAATGATATATCATGAAATGTTTGACAGCTCAATATAGAAAATAAAATTCACTTGGATTCCGTTGCCTAGTCTAGTAACTAAAGATGCCGCACCTATTGGTGATGACAAGACAGGTTTGAAATAATTTTTAACAGCTGAACATTTCTTACTCCGTGCTTTTAACCAATAATTTGAGAATTTTTTTCAGTGAATGCTTTATAGCTGTTATTTTTCACTAGTGAATGTGAGACATAGAATATATTAATACATGTATTTCTGAAACTGGAATTTTTGCTGAATTGAAGCATTTAAGAATAAAATTAAGTAATATAGATGCGAACAGAAGCATTTTGACGCATGCAAGTGATTTATGTGTATAATATAAAAGGATCTCACGTTTATATTAGTGTTGAAATGACAATTATTGCATTGATAATATTATAATATTACGGTTCTATGGGAAACATTTATTGCTCAATTTTTATGATAAAACAACATTTACAGTTTCATGAATCTATAAGCGTGTACATCGAAAATGACAGTTATTAACTTGTTTAGTTTTTTAATTCAGCATTTCCAAATATTGCATTATGTACGAAACTAATATGTTCAAAATAAACTTAGTCAGTAGTAAAAACTAGTAGATCATACCCAAATGGTTATTGTCAATTTAGAATATCCTTCAATATTCTGAACTTTTTACCTTTGGATAAATATTGTTATGCTCACCATGCACGTAAGCATGAACACATCACGTATCAAAGTAAAGTTTTGTGGATGTTGTTTTATCACAAGTGTTGTTAAAATAAAAGCTTTCATCTCATGTGTATATTTTTCTCATTCCTTGGTTTTCATTGCAGAAAATGCACACATCGGTGAAAGTTTTTGTCTTTACTCATTTAATGCCTTTCATCCAGTATACTTGATTTGCAGGTTTTCTATTTGCATGTGATATTTCTCAGCGATTTATTTTCCGAAATCATGGTGGTTCTTAAAACGTCCAATGGTGGGTTGCGTCATTTTACATCCGAATGCGGTCTCTGGTATAAAGAAGAAGTATTTTTAAAATTAAATTTGATTTAATTTTAAATTTAATTCTCCATTTAAGACTATCTTATAAATATTTTTTTCAACTGCTTATCCTGTTTGAAACTGTATCAGAAAAAATATATTGCGTGTGTGTTAAATGACAGTAGAATATCTTACAGAATATCTTATTCCTGTTTTTAAACATTTATTATTTTTTTGCACAATAATTACAAAAGTTTAAGCAAGAATCATTGTTTTCATACCACTCTAAATAGGTATTAGGGCAATGCATCAAAGCTTAATTATTTTTGTAGTTATTGTTGATTTTTTTTAGTGTAAAAGAATGTAGTCTCTAGATTTAAATAGCCTATGAAATAATCTATAAAAGTAATGCTCATGCTGCTAGCCTATTATCCCCAGCAGCAGAGGTAGCCTAGGTTGTCACATGTTCGTCCTCAATCAAGTGGTGTCCACAGTAACCAGAAATGAAGTTTTGAAGATATGGACGTTTTGGTCAGTTTAATCCTTCACAAACAAGGTAGGTATGGAGACCATGACGTCATAGTAACAGAGACAGTATGAAGACAGCCAAGTCTTCATGATTTCACAGAATACTTGGAGTGGACATTTAGAAGTTCATACCAGAGATGATGTTACATTTATTTTAGATTTTTTATACGAAGTCCACAGATATTTTTAAGATAATTGAAGTCAACCCTTTAAATGATGTTATGAGAAAGATTTTTTATTTTTAGATTTCTAATTTACAAGATTTAGCACATTGAAGTCGACTCTTTAAAGACTTAACACATTGAAGTCGACTCTTCAAATGAAGTTTCAAGAAAGATGTTAAAATATTTTTTAGATTTCTGATTTGCAAGATTTTTAAGAGACTGAAGTCAACCCCACAAATGACGTTTAGACTACAAAGTTTTTTTTACAAGTGTTTTGAACAGATTTGAAAATATATTTGAAGTCGACCCTTTTAATGATGTAACAATCTAGAAGTCAACCCAAGTAAATGATGTAATACTGCAGAGAATATTATATATTGGATTGGCGTTTCATTAATTTAAAACTATTCAGCCGTTTTGATGATGATACAAAAATGACTTTTTGTAGATACTTTAACTACCAAGATTTAAAAGATATAGAAGTCATCACGAAAGTAATATCATATAGCTTCAGAGAATATTTTGTGATAGACTTTTAAAACATTATTTGAAATTTCCCCATTACATAATATATTTGGATAATATATGGAGCCTTGATGCATGTGTGCGGCCCATTCAGCATCACCCAGATAGAATAAAATAGATTGTTTCTTTAGATTTCTGTAAGAGAAAAGAAATAAACAAAACCTGAAAAGTTTTGTTTCAAAAGCTTGAAATTTTTAAGATGATAAAACAAATTATTACAACCTTTTCAATAAAAGTTAGGATGAGAATTTTCTTTTCATTAGATTAAATTCAACAGTTGAGCTGTTTTTGCATCGAAAAATCAGGATGAATTTTATTTTAATTTAAAAATGTGCCATTAGTAAGAAAGGATTATTATCACAATGTTTATTCATGGTAGGATGTTTATTACAAAACTGTTTACTCATAAGTTTTCGACATAATGGCATTATCTATCGAGATTCTGTAAGATATACAGTATATGAGTATGCGTGTTGTGTGGCTGCTTAAAAATGCTTTTTTGTATGCATGAAAATTTCCCACAGCTTATATATCCCAAATTGCTCGAACTTAGGTTTCAAACAATAGTATTTTCCGAATGTTCATAGCAGCAAGAAATGTCTATGAACCTATTAAATATGTCAGTAAAAAAGTTTTAACCGCAGTAGATAAAAACTCAAATAACGAAATACACTATGATATCCAGCATCTACTTTCATAGTAAAAGTTATCGTAAGTTATGGATATTGTCAGTACAAACGTTTACGCTTTTATCATTGCATGTGACACTTGATCAAGATTACGTATTCTTGAGCATGCATGTCTATAGAACAACTAAGGGAAACCAGTTCCTCTTACTATATTAAAATGATAAGAAATATAGAAAAACTATTTCCGTATTAATGAATGGAAAGTAATGGCCTTGATCTAAGAAATATAGAAAAACTATTTCTGAATTAACGAACGGAAAGGAATGGCCTTGATCATGGGACAATTTCCATAGTAAGGTGCGTGATCATGTGTCCTTGTGTTTATAGTGTCGCCCCTGAAAGTCGAGGAGAGTGACCTTGTGAAGGACGCGGCGGCAGCACGGCGATTCCAGAAACAGAAAGCAGAGATGACGACGGTGCCGGACACAGCAAGTGGAGGAGGAGCATCGGAACTCAGGTACATGTAATTCTTCACAACACCTGTCCACTACTACAGTAACATCTGTTTACTTAAATTCTGATAAATACGCAAACAGAAAATGAAATAACACATCAATGTGTGATTAGTCGAATTCATAGATAACAAGAGCAAATAATCATTTCAGTACATGATACTTTCTGATAACTAGAAATTTCAGATAATTCAAATTTTTATGTACTCAAAGCAAGTTTGAGTTCAGCAGATCCAACACCATATTGAGTACTCATCTGCTGATGTTTGACGTATCTATCGTTTTATTCATACCTACTTTTGAACACAAAAAATTGAAGCTATACTTACATGTAGAAAGCTTTCTACGAAGTTATCACTCAGCCTACAGCTGCTGAATCACCATGAATTCCTTTTGTTTCAATGTTCCAAGGCCCTTAAAGTTTCTGAATTAAAATGCTGTGTGAAAAGTGTAATGGTAATGCACTTGTAAAACCTTTTTAGATAAATGTCCATCGTACTCTAAACCCCCTGTAAACTGTTCTGATTGTGAACTTTTTATTTGTAACAATTGCGATATTATTTGGCATATGTACTTGAACATGGGCACTTGCACTTACTCTAAAAACATACAGTACTGATCTTGTCAGAAAGATACAGAAGAAAATATTTGGAATTATGCTAAGATTCCTTACGTTTTTCTCCTATTTCTTCTTATTGTTGCGACTATTACGAACGAAAAAACGTTCTGTTGCTTCCACAAGTTATGAGGTTCTTCATAACTTGGCTGAAAATACGTTTTTTCTGTTTTCCCCCTTGTATTATGCATTTTACGGATGTTCCCATAATAAATAGAATATTTTTAAAAGTTCATAACCATGCCGGACATTTTGACAGATTTTCGTTTATTTGGATGTCTGTATGGCGTCCGCACTTTTTAACCAATCGGCACTATCGCTGTGGCGAAAATAAATGTGAACGCTCGAATAAATCCGAATATTAATGAGCAATAAAAGTATCAAAGATAGATGCAATGTGCCGAAGTGTAAGAAATTATTCTGATTATTACGTTTTTTCTGTTTATTTTGATAATCGTAAGTATTGTAGTTTCAGTGATCAAGCAGTTAAAAAAAAACATGATAGGCGTAACTTTGTTTCGAATTGTTACGAATAGCTACGTTTTCTTACGCTGCTTTCTCTAATTTCGTTACAGTTTTGTATCCTTTTGCCATAAACAGTACTGTACATATACCAATGATTGTAATAAATGGTATTATTCATGATCATCATACAATATACATGGTTGACAAGTATTGTTATTTCGTGTGGAGGAGCATTGGTAATATTTGTGTTCTTTCCATTTGATTACAGTGACAAAGATGTGGAGATTCCCCAGAACCTGTGGCCACAAGTGATCAGCATGTTCAACAGAAGCCTCAAGGTTGAGTAGCCAATCACAGCCTTCAACACAGACTGTGGGACCCAATCACATTATTTGATAATGAGGGAACCAATCAAAGCATTTCACAGTGTTCAATAGAGAACATATCACAACATCTAATACAGAAATCCAATTGCTGAGCTCAACAGAGACTTCAAGAACTAATCCTGACATTCAACAATGACTGAAGGAACCAATTACAGTTACAAGAATAGTGAATATTTTCATTGTAAGAATGGATTAGACTACACATGAATAGACATAATAATCCTGGATTAACATGGACAAGACACACTTAGTTGTAACTTTACCTTTATAGCTTGTCTAAAGGGTATAGTGTATGGACGTATGTTCTGCTTCTCATTTTGAAATTCTCAATACGATTAGTTCTGACTCTTAACACATGCAAATAGCCACCTTCTAAAAGCAGTTGCATCTCTCAGATTCATGGCGGTGTTATGAGTCTATGACAATTGTCCTGTTAAATCACATGCTACATGTATATTGCATATAGAAGTGGATTGAAAAGTACGTAAAACTGGAAAGACAAGGGCATGATTTCAGGCGACTTTTACATTGTAGATGTTATATATACAAATTTATATATTTTATTATCGTACAATTACCATGGACATTGTGTTCAATGAGTGACTGTACTAAATATTTTGTTCAATGAAACAAACTACTATATCGCACAATGTTCATGTCAGAGTGCTGTCACATTTTAATTGAATATTACTATGACTCAACTGTAAACAGGCTAACCTGTAGAATTTATTTTCATTGTGCAGTTTGTAATGATAAATATTGTGGAATTGTTGAAATTAGTTGGTCAATGTATGTATTACTTAGTATAAAAGATCGAGTGATTTGTCAAAATGTCCAGTGATGTGTCAAATTGCATTTACAATGAGGGGACATCACAGTTGGGGTGTTTACAAGGTACATGTATATGATGAGCAATATACTACATTAGAATAGCAACTTGCTAACAGTGTTTGAAATAGAATTTGCTGTTTGAAGTAAAAAAAACATTGGACTCAATGTATTTTGAGATGAGTTTAAAAGTCATAAATTGTTTATAAGACAACTTAATGCAACTTAAATGATTGAATGTGAATGGTTAGATTGATTAATTTCTTTATTTTGACATCCATTTTTCAAATGTAATTTCATCTGCGATGATTTAGGTTAATTTATAATTATAACTAGTCATTTTTCAACTCTGATGAAAAGTGGCAAAATGTTGAGGGACATTCTCGTGGCTAAGGATTTAATAATATAAGGTGTATATAGAATATATGTCCATGTATTAATATGATCATATAATATATTTGTATACATGGGAAGGACATAGTGTCATATAACAAAACACATAGCAAATTTGATTGCTATTTTAGGATTAATATATATGATAACTGATAATAATTAACTTTCAAACGAGCACAAACAATTACATCAGGATAACAGTTATTCATGGTAGAAGATGGATTTGATGCATGTGAAAAACTTTTGGTTAGAAATATACAGCTATTCAAATGCCCATGCACTTTTAGCTATTTTAGAGTATTTCCCATATACGACCATCCAAGCGTTCACCCCTGTGGAACCGCCCACCACCCTCTCTCTGCAAATAATCTCTGCAATTTAACCCAATATATTTCAAATGAATATTGATGGAGATTATTTATTTACTGAAAGGAAATCAGCTAATTTTCATAAGGTTTAACCACAATTCATGGGTCTCTGTGCACCAATCAAAATGAAGCTTTTATTGTGACTTCTAGACTCAGGTTTTATTGTGACTTCTAGACTCAGCTTTTATTGCGACTTCTAGAGTGACATCCGACTAACCGCCCACCCTCTATGTTGCGAAAATCGCATTCTTATCACCCAGAGCCCTTGGATGGTCGTATACGGTATATTGGAACTACGATGGTCCAGATTTTGAAATTGTCCGAATTTGGCAGTGGGCCTGTACATGTGTTTGGTCCTTTGGAGAAATGTACATGATGTGCATAAATGTATGGATAGTTTGGTTAATTATAAGCAAAAGAACCACTTTATAGGTCTCTTGTAAGACATAAAATGGACGACCATTTTTGTTGCATGTTGCAACGATAGATTTTTTTTTTAAATTAAATATTTCAAAATTTGTAAAGGTAGCAACATTATTTGAATAAACATGGATTTCCCTTAATGGTTTTTAAACAATGGTTCATAGAATGGCAATGTGTAAAAAAAACTCTGATGAATGTTGAGTTTTGTTTGTTAGGAATATCGATTTTTAAAAATTGCTGATGTATGAAATTAATAAGTATGTTGAAAGATGATGGTAAAGTCACCTGCACATTTATATAAAAAGCACTGGCTACATGGTATTTGTAAAAGTATTGCATATGTTATAGCCTAGCTTTGCTTGTTTCATAGTTCTCACATTGTACTGAATATGATAGAAGATAGTATGTTTTATATTTTTTATTTTACATTGCATTGCATAACTAATATACTTACAGTATGTAACTTGTTTTACAGAGATTGAATTTATTAAGAAATGTTATGAAAAACACTCTTGCTGAGTCAAATCCTATATAGAGTAACAAGATGTGCAGCATTGGTGCATATTCTGTGACCAGTTCCCAAGTTATGAAATAATTGACTTACTTGCACTATGTGTGTGTTTTGTGGGATTGGAAAAGTCTAGGATAGCTACTGAAACCTCTCAGCCAGGCTTCAAGTTTTAATTTAAAGTTTGTTGAAATAACAATAGTCTGATTAAATTTGTGTGAAATAATTCATTCAGAACCATGGGACACCTTATTATTAATCTGATTTTAAGTGCATTTGAAATTTACAATTAATATTATTTATTCAATAGTTCAATAATCAAAGCTGTTTAAGCATAAACCAATGAATTCTGAGCGTTTAAGCTAAACTCATTTGTGAATATGTTGAGGGCAGTTCAACGAAATGAAATGACAAAATTTATCCGTAATATGTATTTGAGCATTGAGTTTTATTGTAATTGTGGAAAGTGGTTTGAAAAGTGCATTTAAATGGAAAGAGTAAAAGGTTCGTTTCTTAATAAAGGCTTGTATATACTGTACATGTATACCCTTCTATGCAGAAGGTTCACAGCGAACGCAGGCCATATACATGTAAGACTCTCAATGTTCAGTGGCAGAACAAAGAATTAAGCAGACTTCAATGTTAGCACCTTACCTCTGCACTGCAGACTTTCATAATCTTGCGCATAGTTTGTATGCTTTTGGTGAAGGAATTGTAACACTGTGTTTGCTTAAACATTTGTTAACTTTAGCATTTAATTATGTTTGCGCCTAATCTAATTGTGTATGATGTACTGAAGAAACAAGCCTCCGTAGCATACCTTGTATCTGTGATTTGTAGTACTTTTTTTTGTTGATTATATAAAACAATATCATAATTCTTATAAGATTCTTACAAGACTAAATGATCGACTTTAAAATATTTTGATTTCTTTGCATAAAAAACGCTTTTTCAACTATCAATTTTGAAACTATTTAACGAAACAGCTGGCATTGTTAGAGTTGAAAAGGTTTCAATCAATTGATGAATGTGTAACTGTTTTTAAGGTTGTACAGGTTGACCAAACTATCATGTATGTGATCTTGTAAAAATTGTAATAAATATGTATTTAAGTGGATGGTTTAAATTGCAATTATTATTATTACATATATATATATATATATATATATATATATATATATATATATATATATATATATATATATATATATATATATATATATATATATATATATATATATATATATATAGTATATAGTCATTGGCGTAATAATTATGGGGCAAATATCCAGTATAACCATTGAAGTCAAGATTAAAGTAATACCATATACTCTTAGTTTACAACTAAATGGCAAAACCCACAGTGCCCCAAGGGAGACGCGCAGCAGACGCAAGCTCAAGCTGCCATTCGGCATTTCACTACCCGCACTTGTAATAGTGCCACAAAAAAGGAAGTTATTAGAATTCAGTTATTTTCATGGAGTTTAAACTGATAAAAGTCTGAATATAAGAAGGTAAATAACAAAGGCATCACACTGTGGTCTCATGGTATAAGCTGTTTGTTGAGTGGTGGCAGCTCATCGAAGTCACTTGAAAGGATAACTTGTCTCAAAAGCATGTGTAACTAAAAGGGAGTACTGAATTTCCAAGCCTTCTCACTCCAAGCAAAGAGCATTACCAAAAAGCATAAACTATCTCTGCTCCAAGGTTGAGTGAGTACTTGAGAGATGAAACGGCTTTAATTACAGGTATGCTATAGTGAGTAATTTGTTAGATTGCCTCGTGGCACTGTGGGTTATTTGTGGGTCTTGAAAATGTGCGGTGCACCTATAGGGATGGAACAGTAAATTGTTAGTAATTCTAATGGGGGGGGGGGGTGCTGTTTTCAAACAATTTTCTAGGGGGGGGACTTAAAATCATTTGCCATACCCCTACTGTACAGCAATAAATAGTAGCTCCTGCAGTTCAACACCCTCATCCCCACTCCTCCTCTAAAATTACTACCATCTTTATCAACCTCCAAGTTTTTTAACCAAGAAGGCTAACAGTCGTCTTGGTTTCATTAGGTGGAACCTGCCAGGTTTCCCACAGAGACAGAAAAAACAGCTTATATATCCCTAATACGATCTGGTCTGGAGTATTGTGCGCCTATTTGGAATCCATACCTCCTAAAGGACAAAATTATGTTAGAGGCTATTCAAAGAAGGGCTGGCCGGTGGATGACCGCCAATTATGACCCTCATGCTAGCGTTACGAACATGCTAAATGACCTTGAGCTTGAGCTCCTTGAGAAGAGAAGGAATTCCCTTATCACTTTGATGTTCAAAATGTTGTAGGGTCATGTGGGCATCCGCCCAGAAGATATAAATATCACTTTCTGTGACACCCGCACACGAGCTGCTCTCAGCATGAAGCTGCAGCACCAGCGAAGCTCCACCACACAGCACTGCAACTGGTTCACCACTCCTACCATCCCAGAGTGGAATATTTTACCTGCCTCAGTAGCAAAGGCTGGCTCTGTAGCAGAGTTCAAGAGTCAGATCACATCGCTGGCTAACTAGCCAGTCACTTGCAGCTGCATTATACTCGCCTGTGGTAGTCTGCAGATTAAATACCTAGACTTAGAGACCTTTCCATACGCTCTGAAAAAAAACATTATGGTAAGATTTTTCGGGCCCCAACCATATAAATTTGCTGGAAAATGTCAGCACCTCTGCCCCCCCCTCCCCCTAAACCTACTACACTAATTCACTAAAATTACTACAATTTTTTTGGTCCGCAGTTATCCTAAATACTAAGGCCGAAAATGAGTAAGAATCTCCAGTGGTGAAAATCAACAAATGACCTGCCATAATCAGTATTCAAGAATCATAAATTTGTATCCCCTCTTCACCGTAGTGAAGGCAATATATATGGTGTGTGTGTGTGTGTGCGTGCGTGCGTGCGTGCGTGCGTACGTGTGTTTGAGCGTGCGTGCGTGCGTGCGTACGCTATTATGTATTCCCATTTACATTGTATATGTTTAATCATGTCTTTTATTTTCATGCTTTTATTTCATTCTTAGCGCTTCCATTTTGTTACATTGTGCAGTACATATAATTAATTCACAAAGGACTTTTCTTAAAACCAAAGACTGAACAATTAATGGACGGCTTCAGGTAATAGAGGAACATCTAGCCACAAATGACGCCCACGTCTTCGGCGTGTCCACAGTTCTCCTCGCCCCAGCCGTTGTGTGGACACTCCCACAGCGCCCCCGTGTGAGTGCCGGTGCACATCACGTTGTCCAGCCACGTCCAGCACGACCCACGGCCTGCCGGCAGTTGTGCGTCCCGCACAAACGTCACACTCGAAGGCCTGCAAGTAAGAAGGGGAATGGACGTCTCTAATTCAGCCATTCATGTACACATTTGCTAGTATTTTATGTACCTGAAACTTTTGCAATGAAATCTTAGTAGCAGGTTTGGTCTTCGTAGAAAGTACGGATGCTATTTGAAAACCATGTATGTAGAAGTTACTTATTCATTTGAAATAACTGATAACATCTTCTACAATAGATCTTTTATTAAATATCTTAAAGCACTAGTTTACAAATCAATATGCATGGAATTTGTTGGTGTAACTGAACGCTTGCTAGGAGTATTAAACAGATCCAACAGAACCGGGGTAAAAGAGTTACTATCAGGTCAGAACCAGGACTTCAGAAAGATGGTTGAGGACCTGGAGACATTGGACGAGAAGACAGCAATCATTAGGTTTTACTGTGAGGCAGTAAACACTTCAGTAGGGGGCTTGTTCGAGGCGGCGTCATGAAGCCGGTGACCTGGATGGACATTGTGGAATCATCTTGTCTGGAAATCACAAAAAAGAACGAGTGTCCTACTTAGAAAAACTTGTCCACGGTATAGAGGATGATACGTTTAAAACTGGGGTACTAGTGGTGATGTTTTGTTTGAATCAAACTAATAATGTATTGTGGGTGGCAGCTGGTGGGCGAGGTGCGTGTTCTGGAGCAAGTTTTCTACTTGCAGCATGCATTGATTAGTCTGCACATGCCATACATTATGGAGACGAGCTTCTGGATAAGGGAAGGATTAAGACAAACTTTAAGTGCTCCATGTAGCTTGTGGTCAACATGCATCCACGGAAATTCAACAACCAGACCTGGTTCCAGGTGTGCCCAGGAGCCACCAGACCGTTACCAGCGCAAGGTCACTGTGCAGGAGGATGAACCCTGACAGAAGAAGCGAAAGCTTTCCTGGAGGAATTGTCAGCTGAGCGCAATCTTCTCAAACAACATTGAAAACTCGGCGATCAAGAGTTCTTGATATACATCTACATAGACTTTCCATCAAAGCAGGAGGATCACCGCATACAAGATTTGGACATTCTGAAGGAGAACGGCATGAGAAAGGCTCTTCGGAAGGCAAACATACATTACCACCAAGCAGGGCCGAAAAAAATGAACGCAGTAGGCATGAAAACGGTGACATAGTCGCCGTAAAGCTGGGGGGGGGGCAGCTATAGGGGTCTGGGGCATGCACCCCCAGAAGAAAAATAAATGGAATTTACACCACAAATGGTGCAATTTGAGAGCTATTTTTTTTTCAAACAAATTACTTTTCTATGACCACTCCGACATGGTCTGACTGGTCATTTAGGGTCATTTAAGGTCACTGACCATAGACTACTTATTACGTAATCATGATAAATTTCTAATTATCATGTCAGTGTAATTAATTATTATTTATTAATAAACTACTAATGAGTAGTCCTTATAGTATCATACTATTTGGTACAGTTGATATTGTGGGGGACATTGTATTACGTGACGCACGTGAAAAGCCATTTGCAGTTGTAGTACTTTTTGGAAGCAACAATAGATATTACAAAGATGACAAAGATATCCTCATACCACTCAAATCACGCAAAGTATATGGATTCATTTAATTTTGTTTATTTTGATATGTAAAATGTTATGAAGCAAATGATATGAAAGTTAAAAAATACATTTCTGTTAAGAAAAAAAATCAGTTTTGATATTGGACTGTGCATTTTTTTTACATAATAATATTCTGCTCTACAGTAATTATTGTGTCCAAAATTGTCATAGAAGACATTTTCCTAGTTTCAGTCAACCAAATGCAAAATAACAACATAGCACGCGTTTATTTTGTTTAATAGGGCGCACATGTGTAAATTTAATAGACTGTCAGCAGGTGCGTTGGCTACGCCGTTTGCAAAAACGAGGCTTGTTGCCATGACAATGTAGTACTCGCATACTGCATTTGATTTTTATCGCGGTTTCTAGCTGTTTACGAGAAAATAAATATTACTAGCACTGCCTCTTAAAATGGCATCTAACTCAAATACCAATGAAAAATATGATCAATATGATCACATTAAAGAATGTGAAAAACTGAACCAGATAAAGAGAAGCTTGAAAGCTATGAACGACGAAATGATGAAAAGAAATGTTTCCTTGAATTTGCTGAAAGTTGAATTAACTTCTCATACAAATCCTGCCCAGATAAAGGCATTGGATGATGCTAAACAAGCTTGCAAGTCATGTGCAAATGCTATGGAAAAGTGACTCTTCAAGATGAGTGCATTAGATGATGCTAAACAAGCTTGCAAGTCATGTGCAAATGCTATGAACAATTGACTTTTATTTATTTTAATATTTCATTGTAAAGTCTTAAGATTGCGTAGATAATAAATGTTTCAAAAAATGTTTGAAAAAACTTCCCTTTTTTATGTAGCTGGAAATCAATGTACTATCTTTTTTTATAAATCTTGGTCCCACAAATAAAAGTGAGTCAAAAGTGGAATATCAGAAACTTGACCGACCCGTTTGATCTCTCTCCCCCACTTTGCACTTGCATATTTATGTTTGTCTCCCATGAGTATTTATCATTAGGGCTGTATTTTTTCTGCTCGGCCTCTCAGACGACCAGAATCGAGTATTTTTTTAGCAAATATGATAGAACAGTTTTAACTTATATCCTATCAGCAGCCCCCCCCCCCCACCCCCCACCCACCCAAGAGAGAGATAGAGCGGAGATCCCAGAAACAGCCTTAGTATATATATAGGGAACGATCATAAATAACGATACTGGTAATCTCATCAATTTTTTAGGGCTCGAAGAAAAAGTTAACCGACCCCCGCCCATCAACATTTTAAAAAGATGAGTGACCCCGCCCCCCCCCTGCTAAAGCAAAAGTCCTCTACATAGTCATTGCATCTTTTGGAAAATGGCTAAAAGAAAATATTTGAAAAAAATATACCGTAGCGTGATAAAAAAGTTCAGCGACACCCCAAAAAGGAATCAGAAAAGTTTGACGCCCACCCCTCCCCTTCCGCCTTTTGGACGACCCGCATAGACAGATCAAAGCTGCCCCCCCTCATCATCAAAATACTTAATTTTCCTATTTTTTTGCCATGTCCGCCATCGATCGTGCGTATGAAACCCATGAATTCCCTTAAGTGTGCCCCCCCCCCTTTTCAAAAAACATGGATCTGCCATTGCGACCTCCCTGGTATCATTCTTTGTGATCGTTCTCTTATTCAGTAATTAATTAAAAGGAAGGTTCCGGTAGACAATGTTGCACTGTACAAAGTCATAATAAAGGATCAATCTCTCTGTATGCATCCATCCCACTTTAATAATATAAAGGGTGCTTCAACTGTCGGTCGGTGTTGGGGGAGTTTTGCAATGTTGAGTATTGTTGAGGTTGTGGACCAATTGAAGGGCGCGCTTGCTTCTGTTGGGTCTTCAATTCGACGTATCGATCATGTAAGTGTGTGAATGCATATAAGCTTACTGTGCGTGTATACTAGTATACTATTATTTTCTCTCTCTCTCTTCTATGGCAAGCAAGCTCCTACCCACTATATTGACAAAGCTGAAGACACATCTTCCATTTGACTATATCAAGTGGCCCAGACGGGACTCGAACTCACGACCCCAAGGTTGTGAGACCAGAATGATACCATCATCCCAAGCAGCGGGCTGTTAAAAGGCTACGCGGACGAACCGTTGTCACTTTAGCCCCCAGCCTACATACTTGGTCAATTATCATCTCAACCCGGAGGTGGTGGGTTTGAATCCCACCCATGGACGGAAATTTTGGGAGTGTTAATTTCTTCGCATTTTACTGCTAGTCGAGTTTTCTATTGTGTTTTTCCAAGTTTTGAGAATATAATTGTATCCACAAGCAAACTTGGGAAAAAACATTAGAAAACTAGTATACTACATTAGATATATACATACCGGTAGTTACACACCACAAACCGAGTCGGTGGTATATGAAGATCACACACTTGTTGCTGTGTGTTTGAGTAGGTAATTATAAGGACCAAAGACGCATGTCCTGTAGCCTAACCACGGCACCCCAAATGCATACCGTGCCCGCATGTTTGTGTAGGTACTCACGCTACTCCGAGCAGCTGTTGACACACGACCTTTGCGTTGTATCTGCCCTGGGTGCCCGTCCAATAATGCTGACACACGGAGCCCCAGGTGCCGTCGTGCAGCACCTCCACCCGGCCGCGATCCCTGTCCCCTGGGGCACCGACCAGTCGCAGCGATCCTGGAGTTAAGGATACAGCTGTGAAATGCCAAAGTGTATATGCGCGTGTGTTGCATGTGCTTCAAGTAAATACACGTCTTCAGTCTCTACGCAGGAAGTCTACAAGGCCCTTGCACCAGTCTCCGATGGAACAGTTTCCACAGCTGCTGCCATCCTGACGACTACTGTACATAGTGGAACATTAATAATGGATAAGGCAATGGAAGCAACACCCCGCAGACACTGTAGCTCAGAGTTTCTGTGTGCCTGCATACTTTGGTTAGCCTAACTAGTAACGTACTAGTAAAAGATGGTACCGTTCGTTACATGGTACTTGCAGGCGGTGGCTCTACTAGCTAGTCGAAAATAATGAAGGGTTAATATATCACAGAAACTGATTGTGCAATCTAATTATATGTAACAGCGTACATAAATTCTAGAGACCCTGCCAATATAAACTTATGTATTAGTAGGATGAATGGCTATCAGTATCCTTGCTGAATGTGTTTTTACTCGAAATTACTAAGATGTATTATTTGTTTGTAGGTGGCTCTTCTCATGCTGTGGCTATCGTCACAATGTAGTTAAATTTCTTTTGAAACTTTTGAAATTCTACTAAATTGTGGAAAGATGGTAGCCACAAAATGTTTTTTACTCGAGTATATACTTAGATGTAATTATGCCATACCATCAGAAGCCATACGGTATAATGCTTACCTCATGGGCACCTGCATCGTAGCCTTATCTCACCTGGAGTCATAAGTCTAAAGAGATCAGGCAAGTAGCGTGCTCATATTTAGTTGCTTACCTCGGCACGTAATGCCCTTACTCGAGTCATACTCTGGGGCATCCTCGCGACATGGCCTGCTGGTACACGATCCACAGCCTATGGCGGAAGCATTCATACACTCAGAATCTAACCATAATAATTTCCATGTGAAATGTTTTAAGATACCTATAGGAACCTGTATCTGTCATGTTGGCGATTCTTTCGTTGTTGCCTCACCAATTTCATCGGGCCTAATGAAGTCTCTAGAAGTTGTTGAGACAACCACGAATGTCTCGCCAACATGACAGGTACAGGTTCCTATAAGGGAACGATCATAAATAATGATACCGTGGGGGTCATCCATTTTTTGTGGCTCGAAGAAAAAGTTAATCGACCCTCCCCACATCAACATTTTAAAAAGTTGATTGACCCCCCCCCCAAACACGAAAGAAAAAGTCCTCTATATAGTCATTGCATTGCTAAAAGAAAATATTTGAAAAAATATACTGTAGAGTGATAAAAAAAAAGTTCGGCGACCCCCCAAAAGGAATCAGAAAAGTTGGACGACACCCCTCCCCCCACCTTTTTGGACGACCACACCGGTATCATTATTTATGAGCGTTCCCTAAGTATCTTAAAATATTCTATATAATTATAATCATTAATAAAGGAACCCAGGATGCTATAAATTGTCATTCTTTGATATTAATTTGATTGATATAATATAATCGCTATTTAATACTTGATTAAATTAAGACTTTCATATATAAACTCTTCCAATGTGTGAATTAAAGGCAATGCAGGATACAATATTATAATGACATGGTCATAGAACCGGCCCGCCTTTTGTATGAATGGGCAGTACTGTTTAAAATTTCAGTTTTGGGTTGCAGACTGGTGCATCTATTGATTTTTAAAACATTACATTGCACAAGTGTTGCACAACGTTGTATCTACTCGCAGGATTTCATGCGAGTGGTGCACAACATTTTACAGTGGTGCACAACGTTTTACAGTCGCAGGGTGACTTGCAGCCATCATGCGAGCGTTGCTCAACTATCGTACGTTCTTGTGCGTTTGTTGTACAACACAAACCTTCTGCACCTGAATTTTGAGACAGTGCCGACCGGTCTGATAAATGCTCGCCAAAACATGGTCCTTGCGATCATTTCTGCGACCACTTCTTGAACACACTAGATCGTACGACATTTTGTTCGCATTTATTTGCAATAAATTGTGAAAGGGGCTTAAAACAAGCGGAAGAAATTAAGTTACTTAAGCCCCTTTCACAATTGATCGCAAATAAATGCGACCAAAATGTCGTACGATCTAGTGTGTTCAAGAGGTGGTCGCAGAAATGATCGCAAGGAACATGCTTTTACAAGCATTTATCAAGCCCGTCGGCACTGTCCCAAAATTCAGGTGCATGAGGTTTGTGTCGTACAACAGACGTACAAGGACGTAAGATGGTTGAGCAACGCTCCCATGATGGCTGCAAGTCACCTTGCGACCGTAAAACGCTGTGCGCCACTCGCACGAAATCATGCGAGTAGATACAGCGTTGTACAACATCCGTGCGATGTAATGTTTTGAAAATCAATGGATGCGCCAGTCTGCGACCCAAAACTGAATTTTGAACATGTTCGAAATTCACTTGCAATCGTAAATTCCCCTGCAACAGATGAGACCGCACGTACGAGTTATGCGATCTCGTGCAGCGTATGCGAACGTGATCGCCAAGTGGTCGCTAACTGCTAGCAACGCAATTGTGAAAGAGGCTTTATAACTCGGTTGAGCTAGGTAAGTGTGTATGTGTGTGTGCTTCTGACTAAATCCCTGTTTTTATTGAATAGACAATCCCTAATACCAGCCACAGCTAGCAACAGACCACAGAATTATAGAATAAATGAGCGCTCAATCAATGACAAAATATCCTAGCACAATGAAATAATAATCAGTTCAAACAAAAATGTACTGCTATTTGGTATTATTCACTGATAACAATGCTTTCAAATCAATCGAAAAAGACAAATGATCATGAAATATAAAAATTAAAAGTACATATTTACACAGTCAATTCTATTTAAAAATATTACCATGAATGACTGAACTTGAGTATAAACTAAACTATGGCAAAAACTCTCACCTAAGCGTCCACAACCTGACAAAATATTGATATATTGTCATAATTACATTGTCGTCGTTTTTTATGATCTATGAATACTATAACCATATATTGAAATGTAATATTGAGATGAAATTTACAAGCAGACACACCTCTAATCATGCTGAATTTTATCTGTCCATCTCGTGGTGAATCATCCTCATAACTCGTGCCTTTTATGGCAGTTCATATGTGATAACAAACAAACAAACATCCATGTTCAATTAATACATCCGACGTTGATGGGGAAAGCACATTTTAACGTAAATGACGGGTATGAACTCGTTCGCTTTCATGTGACAGAGATAATTTAGCTGTCGATTTCTTCTAAGATCTTAGTAGTTGTCTAAATAATTTGCAAAAAGCACAATTCATGCACGTCCCCGTGACGCGTTTATGATCGAGTTAAACTTCAGCAACAATCTTGCAAACTCATACGAACGGTTCCAACGTGAAAATTAACTAAATTCTTTCTTTCATTTTTAGTTAGACAAAACAAGTGTTCATCTTCAGCAAAAATCTTCTTCAAAACAGACATAGTGACATATTCCAAAACTTACCATACACGTTCACAATTACAGTGCAGACGACAACAATACTTATCCCTGTCCACGACATGGTTGATATCTGTAGGAAACGCTATGTGGCCGGTGAACTTGAAGGATGTTAGAAGGGCCCATGGCTCGCACCTGCTACATCCATTTACACATATAGCCCTAGAATTCATTGGATATTGGATATTGCAACACGTCTACTTGAAATGAGTTAAGTTTTAAAAAATTGATAGCCTAATTCTCATAATGTCGGTACAGCGTGTTGCATGCATTAAGTTTAACATAGTGTCAATAAAAATGACACATTTATTAGTTTTTATGTAGAAGTGAGTATAGGGTCTATAAAAATGTTACTTTTATTAGGATTTATGTAGAATTGAGTAGGGGCCAATCGTTAAGTTTTTATGGTAATAAATAAAACGCAAATCACCAATACATGAAAGGTAGCTGCAGTAGAATAACTATCCTGTTCACGTATTATGTGAATAGTATAACTACTGCAATCCTGGTCACGACCATGGCAATACAAATGTATTTTCAATTGGGACTGACAGCCACCCCTCTGCACGCAAAAGAACTAACTTAGTTTGAAAACAATAGCTAGTGTGATCCCTCCACACGAGGTACCGGTACTGTAACTGTACCGACAACGTGGGGTTAAATTTCTTGTATATATACGACATTTTGCGTAAGGTCACCGCACTGCCTACTTACGGTCAGACCACCGATGACATTGGCAGTAACTTCAAAACTTCTACGGCCACCGTATTGCCCTGAAAAAAAACTACGTTTGCCGCACTGTACACTCACGGATAGTTACGATTTCCATGCGGTTTTGGCAGTAGACTGGCAGTAGACTCACCTTGCGGTTTAATGTGCCCTATGCGTAAGGAGCCAACGTCGGCTTACATTAATTTTCAATCACCAGCATGCACTCTAGACACTATGCACTTTGGAGTCCCAACACAGGCCTTAATCTCGGAACTGTTTGGACACTTCTCTTTAACAAAAATGTGTGTAAAAATGTTGGCAAAATCTGGGGGCCTATAATAATGTTTGCTAGGGCCCCTTGTTATTTGAGGCGTTGGGCTGTTTAACAAATTTCACATAACTTGGGGCCCCTGAAAATATATATACTTGGGGCTTCTCTTTTTGTGCTTTCGCATGAAAGCAGTACAAGGAAAAATGTTTAGTAAATCTGGGGCCCCATAGTAACTTTCATTACAGTCCGATATTATCAGAGGCTTTTGCGTAAATAAATTGCGTGCGTGAAAAGTTTGCCAAAATCTGGAGGCTCCCTAATTGGTGGGGGGGGGGGGGCTAACTGCAGCCAGCTCACCCCCACCCCCTTAATCCGGTACTGGCGTGCATAGCCTCATTGTCATGAATGTGAGTAGCCTCAATGTCATGACCGTGAGTGAATTTAAGAAACTTACAACGCATTATCCCACTCACATTTATCGTTTGCTGCCCTAACAAACTGCCAGATCCAGGTCTCGAAAAAAAAGTGTGATGGGTGGATGCAGTTAAATGATCTAATTTTTTAATACTAATATTCTGCTGAAAATATTAAGCGGATGCTGTACTGTAGTGGTATCGTTACGGTCTGCTGGCTCTATGCGACGAGACAGCTGATCCAAGCACGGATACTGAATTTCTACACGTGGTGAAGGAAGCGTGGTCTTCAAGTCACGAATTTTCGAGTAGAAAAAGTTATGTTTTGCCGTCTTGTTAGAGGTATTTTAATTTTATTTTCAACAATACAATTTGATTTTGCAACGCGTGTAGGTACCGGTAACCGGAATTTATTAAACAAGAGCGCTTTACCAGTGACATTTATTGTAGTTACCGGCAGATTTCTGTTTCAATTTTCGACGCTGTCCATGGTAGCTGTCGCTGGACAATTTGCCCATCTAAAATTTAGTTTTATCTTATCCCTGTTCAGTTGCACGCGTTAGACTGTAAATTATGACCAACGTAAATTGTGACCGGTTATAATTAACGGCCGCTAAAAATGGTCTAGCCGCCGTAAAATGTCGCCACGTACGCAAATTGCAATCACCTTGTAATCACGTAAGAATCACTAGTCTTATCCTCTGGCGTAAGGGGCAAAACCCACAGCAACGGATGCTCGCCGTACGTCTGCCGTACGGCAAATCTGCCGTACGGCGGTTAAAAACCCACAGTGACAGATCATATTATTTGACGTACGGCTGCCTGGAATTAGCACACCTGATTTCTTAAGAAAATCGTAGTATTTACGTCACAATATAAGTACTGAAACGAGCAGTATACTGGTTTTCTGTTCACAATATCACTCTTAAAATGCCGAAGATTTCTAGGCGTAAACGTGATTTAATACTGGTGACTTAGGAAACTAAACGTAACTAGACTATAAACGTAGAAAACTTGTCGTATGTGGTGATTATCTGCGTTTAAATTGAAGCCCACGATATCATTGTAAAATAAGTTTGAAACACATGCATTCAATCAACCTAATAAATGCATAACTAGTAAAGGATTATTTACAGGTGTGCTAAGGTGATTTGTCATAAGGCTATATTTGATACCAATACGTCAGTATGGGTTTCTTAATAGAAAAGTTACTAAAGCAATCCATACGACGCTGTAAGGCGTAAAAAATGCGGCTCGTCAATTGCCCCCGAGGCAATGATAAAAATCTGCAGGCCCTTCCAACTCTCGCGCATTGGCCGTGAGACTCACTCATTCATGCACATCTCACTCACACGCAGATCTTATCCACAACAGCCCATTCCTCGCAATCTGCCTCTCTATTTCTGCTAGAGCCAAGAAATCTAGACTAAATAGCCGACTCGCTACTCCGTGCTGCTAAACTTCAACACTGCAGAAAAGCAAGCTCAGCTTCATGAAGAAGTAACTGACTATCAAACATTTCCAAGCAGTGCTATTCCCAATAGAATTTGGGGGGAAGCGGCAGTAGAGGATGAAGAGAGGGGGGCAAAATTCCAATGGATTCCAATGGATTTAGTGTGGGGACATCTGGCGGGAATGATCCAGCCAGTAAGTGGAAGGGCCAGATTTTCACTTCTCAGTCAAGTAGCAAAATTGGTCCTTACCCTACCCCATTCAAATGCTGAAGTGTGAGAGGGTTTTCTCCATTATCAGACATGATAAGCAGGGTAGGGAATCCCTTCAACTTAAAGGAACATTGACCAGTCTGGTTGCAGTCCTGCTTGCAAGGCCAGACACAAAGCAACAGGCCTGCTTTAAGTTCCAACCCCCAAAGGATGTTGTGAAAAGATCAAAGTTTGTAACATATGAATATAATAAGGAACATAGTACCAAAAAATGACTGATATTGTGGTGTTGAAAATGCCTGTTTTATTCTTAATGACTATGCCTGGTGACCCATGATTATTGAGTGTTCATTTTAATGCAGGACGCAATTAGGAGGACCCACCCATTGGCCTATACTACTTCTCAGGATATAGATTGGATGAATAAAATATTGATTGATGAAACCTATATTTTGTTGTCAATTGAAAACACTGAAAATGTTTCACAAATTGAGGCAAATTTTGAAAAATTTGGGGGCATGCCCCCAGATCCTCTAATGGGCGCTTTCAGCATCAACGCTTTTATAGGTTCTAACAAAGTCTCACTCATTTCAAATGTCAAAAGTTGACAGCCCTGAATCTGCCGTACGGCAGAATTTCACTGTGGGTTTTACCTTATGTAAAATGCATTGGAGCAATTCGCACGAAGTTGACTTATGGCTCCCGTACGGCTGCCGTACGTCGCTGTGGGTTTTGCCACTAAGTCAATGGGACGGTCACAAATAGAAAGAGCTCGAACATATGCTTTTTTCATGTATCATACAAATGTACTTCTTGATACAATGACAATGGACATATTTTAAGGTTTAACAGCTCCTCACACATAGTTTACGGTATTTGCGGGCTTTACTTTTTTGGCAATTTTCTGTAGTCTAGATTCCACTGGCATATCCAGGTTTTCAACAACAAAAAAGGGGGTGGGCGCACTTAAATATCTAATGGGCTTTGTACGCACGATCTATAGTGAACATGCTAAAAACTATGTAAATAAGCTATATTGATAGAAAATGTGGGGGCATGCACCCCCTGGATCTGCTTATGGGATTCTAAATTTAGTGGTGTAAAAAGATAATTTCAAATGCAAATAAACATTTAAATAAATGTATTCATGCACAGGTAACAAAATGCCATGAAGATGAGGTGGTTAAGCACGTCTAGAAATGGGTCACCTGAATGGCCTCTGTGAATGGCACTGTGATGATTGCACTTGCATATAGCTTTTGAAGCCAATGCTACTTGTTGTCTCCAGGTATGTTGTTTATAAATCTTTGCTTCTTTTAGGCAAAATTCTTTAAATTTGTCAGTTTAAGAACTTCAGAATTTTTGTATTTTAATGAAGTAAACCTATCTGGTAAGAATTAGAGAAAGTAACTGGATTCAAAGGAGGAAATCCCATGGACATATACATCATTCATCTACATTTTCCATAATTACCACTTTTGCTATTGTTTAATGTATATTTTGCAGAAAACAAGTAATACAGAAGTCAACACCTGAGCAAATTCTGATTTGTTGAAACACCATTTCACTTGAAAAAAAAGTGATGCATAACATGTATTCGTTTGTGATTCATTTTTTATCATAAACTAAGATTAAAATTTGAAAAATCATAGACTTTTATAAAATTGCCTATATATATTACGCCCAGATTTTCACTATAATCTGTAGGGCATCGTCATGTAATTTGTAATGTTTCAGCAAATCAAATTTATTCAAACTAAACATTTAAACAATCGAATTCATTTTCGCAGGTGATAACCTACATGTTGTAAATTTAGTTATAACGTAACTATCAAGGTTTCTTTTGAAAAAGCATCTAAATATAATTAGAGTTTTTGCTCTCCTAGGATGTGGAAACCAACTGCAGGGTTGGCTTAGAAAATGACATTCCTTTAAAAGGAAACTGGTTTTGCCACTCATTTTATGCGAGATCTGATGCACAAATTTTTATCAGATGTTTCGTGTGAAAGACAATAATCTAGCATTTGTACAAGGAAATGTGGAACCGATCTTTTTGTTTGACAACTTCCTACCCTTATGCAAAATGTTAATTAAATAGGAAGTCATGATCCATTTGCAGTCACCCTGATAGGGTGAAATGCAAAAAGAATTTGGTAATTTCATAGGCAGATTGTAAACTCGGCCATAATCATTCATGCTGCACGGTTTCGATGTTATAATTGTACATAAATTATTACATCATAATTATCTAAACGATTTTCAAAATTGAAATGAAACAACAATGCCTTAGTATGTAAAGGTTACTTCATATTTGGCTATGCTTTAGGAACTTTAAGAACTTGGCATTTATTATTTTGAAAGTTTCATAACAAAGCTGGGGTAATCACAATTCCAACAAGTCATGAAAGCTCTGGAGTTTTTGCACACAAATAAGAGTATTTGCGACATGAATTTAATGGTGTAAAAAGATAATTTCAGATGCAAGTAAACATTCTTCGAAATAACAATAAAATATCCATATCCTGTTGATTTCCAGAAATCACTTGAATATGTAGAGTTCAAATTGTTTTTGACATAAGCAAATGATTTGGATTTTGTGACCCATATGTCAGCATATTAGTTGCAGTTTCATGTTTTATGCATGTGATGCAGGGGTCTATTGGTATGAGGCTTGTAAGATTTCACTCGCACTGCTAGGCATTAGGATCTAGTGAGTCTGGTCAAGATTAGCGTTGATTTTGTAATTTTTAAATATTCGTTGAATGAAATTACCTGTATTTTTATTGCTTATTAAAATTAGAAAAACATTAAGATTATATGAAGATGTTTTTGTTTTATTATCAAGATTTTATCAAGATTTTTGATTCAAAATAAATGTTTTTCATCGCAGTGATTAAGATTTTCAACGCTGATGGGTTCACATCTCTACTAGTAGTACCACCACACAGCCCACACATCCACATGATCCCACACCCCTACGACCAACTTGTATTACCCCCACACACCCATGACCTAATGTACCGGTAGTAAGCATCTGGTCTACTTTTTTTTTTACTTGGGGCCCCCTCATTTTTTAAATGGCCCTTTCTTTGAAGGTCAATGGGCCAGTACTGACGTGGACCCCATACAGCAAGAATGATTTGATTGATGAGAAATTTTAATACATTCATTTTGAAAAACTCATGCTTGGTCAGGACCTACTGATAATCGGCAGGACTGGTAGATTTTCAAACCAGCCAGCCCTGATTACCGGTATCTTTGTCATACTTAAGTCTATTCCTGTGATGGTAAGATTTTTCATGTCCGTGTTCATTATGATATAAACCAATCAGAATTGTTAAAATTTCAAAGTAGGTCCACCAAAAAATAGCGCATTATTCCTACAATTTTTATTTATATTTTCAGTACCATTATATATTAGTTACATAGAAAATATTACTTCCTGAATTTACTGTCAGCATATTAGTAGCAATTTCGCGTTTTTAGCATGTGATGGTAAGATTACGAGGTCTAAATTCATCAATCGAGTACACTGCTTTTCATGTCCTGCAAGATCAATCAATGTAAATCCTCAGAGTTTAGGTAGCGCAACCACTAAATATCTGGATGGCAGTAAATTATGTTTTACTTTTAATCAAATGTTCCACATTATCTTGACAGTGCAAATGACCAGATGTTGGTACCTTTCATCCAAGCACTCCTCCGTCGGTGAATAATCCTATTACACAGATGTCTCTTTTACTTGCTTCTTACTACTGCTGTATATGGCGCAACTTTATATTGTACAACCTAGAGTTAAAAGCACCATGAAAGAGTTCTGATTCTCTCCAACTCTTGAATGCTGCCTGTAATTGGCAAAATGCTCCAATGTTTTCCCTTCTGATAATTGCTCATTCAAACATGATAGACCCAACTGACTGCTCCTTTGTCTCATTAACTCTCTTTTTCTCTGTCATCTTAGCATCTTTGCCTAGGCTTTTTGCTACATCTATTAACACAGGCTGTCTGAGGCAGTGGGATCTTGTTTAATGGGCACAAATTTGATGCAAAAAATTATCAGCATTTAAGTTGTAGGATGATTCAGAAAACTCTTTCATGTTGCTTTTTACTCTAGGTTGTACAATATACATGTAACGTTGCGCCATATACAGCAGTAGTAAGAAGCAAGTAAAAGATCGACATCTGTGTAATGGGATCATTTACCTATGAAGGAGAGCTTGGATGAAAGGTACCAATCATCTGGTCATTTGCACTGTCAAGATAATGTGGAACATTTGATTAAAAGCAAAACATAATTTACTGCCATCCAGTTATTTAGTGGTTGCGCTACCTAAACTTTGAGGATTTACATTTATTGATCTTGCAGGGCATGAAACACGGTGTAATCGATTGATGATTTTAGACCTCCTAATCTTACCATCACATGCTTAAGACACGAAATTGCTACTAATATGCTGACAGCAAGTTCAGGAAGTAACATTTTCTATGTAACTAATATATAATGGTACTGAAAATATAAATAAAAAATTGTAGGAATAATGGGCTATTTTTTGGTGGACCTACTTTGAAATTTTTAAAATTCTGTTTGGTTTATACAACATGAAAATGGCATTTTTTCATTCCCAGAGACACTCCAACATTTTGAACATTCCTAAATTTGGGTTTAGGTCCCATAATCAAAACAGTAAATATTGTTTATATTTTTTATTTGCATACTCATTACTGTACCTTTTGAGTGACTAGCCACGTATATGCAAATTAAGATATTGCTGTTCTTATAATGGAATGTTATCCCCCCAAAAAGAATTAATGTTAAAAAATGTCTGACTAGCTGTGGCAAAGACTGAAAAAGGTACATGTAGGTCTGGCAAAAATATAGCGTATCATTCCTATAATTCTTTTGATATTCAGTACCATTTTTTAGAGAACGTAATATTTAACAATCTAATAGTCATTGGCGCGATTTCGCAACCAAAAGCAACTGCATCAATGGATTCGATCTTCTTTTCAAATTGGCTTTAATTGAAATACATTCTTTCATTATTATGTTTTTCAAAGCCACTTTCAAAAGACATGTTCCATAACTCCCATCCATTGATTCAATTGCCTTTATTTGCAACCAAAAACGAAAAACCCCATTTAATACATTTTCAAAGAAATTTATATAAAGTACTGGTAACTTAATCATAATGTATATTTTATTCAGAGGTATCGATAACAAAGGCTTAATCTTTACATTATGATGGAATATGTGATAGAAATCTACAGGATATTGAAGATATTTAGATATTAATGATAATCATGTTTATCTGCAGAGCAAACACATTTTGTAACAAGTTGAGATGACAGAGGGCTATTTTACTTTCTTGTAAAAATGTTGGATTACTGTCTCGTATAATATCACTGATGAGAATTTCCATGTGGAATATCAAAAATGCAAACTGAAGATTAATCGCAAATTATATGCATTTCTATTGTCATAAAATAAGGCATGCAAGGCAGATGTTACAAAATTACGGAAAACAAGAATTAACTTCTTTCTGGTGACAAGTTCACAAGGCATTACGGATCAAAATTGGAATAATTTATTAAAGATAAGCTGCACACATGATAAGTTGACTTTATATCATTTTTACCACTCTTTTTTTCTTGTTCTATATGAATGATTAAAACAATTATAAAATTGTCCAACCTGGCTAAGTTCCCATTTAAGAAGACTACTTTTCTCCTGTGACTAGATGTTATGATGTAGTTATATGACAGGATGGTAGTACTTACAATCACACAAACATGTTATGCAGGACTATTTGATTTGTAATTAGATATTATTGGTGTTTTCAATAAGAAAGTGAATAGGTTATGCTTGAACTGAATTTCTTATCACCTTCGTTCACTTGATCCCAATGGTGTCATGAACAGGGCATCTGGTATGTACATCTTTTACTATTTAATTGTTTCTCAAAATTGGCACTTAACTTCCAGTTACCTGTTGATGTTGGCCAGTATGCGGTAGATGTAGATGTACTATACTAAATGTAATCAATATCTTCCATAATATTATAATTGTGCATATAGGAGCATCGGCGTAATACATGTATTGGAAGTGCACGTAATATATGTTAAACGACCAAGGGCCTTGCAGATACGACATGTATTTTTGCTGCAAAATATTGAGGTATTGGTTGTATTTTTTTGCATTCTAAATTACAAATAAATAGATATACCTGTATGCAATAGAGTAGGGTGCATTCTTCAGTAAGGGAATTGAATGCTCATTTTACAAAATTATTTGTTAATGGATAATGGTTAATATCTGTTATAACTGCATAATCATTGTATTTATGTATCGACAGTAGTCATTCGAACAAGACCTCCTACTTTACTCCACAAGTATGGTTATTATGAAGAAGCCACCTTGAATTTGGACAATGAGCAACAGTAGATGTTCATAATTTATCCACGTAAGGCGCTTTCAAAATACATGTAATTTTTATTTTGCAGGGAGGTTCAGAATATTTTGGGGTCTCCTTTTTTTTAGACAAGTAAAGTATTCTAGCTCATACAGGCATATATGCCTATAAACAAAAATTGCTAATTTGGGGAGCTCATGATTGTAGGGGTAAGATTGATCTTTTGTAGGCACATGAGCATGTATTCGAACACGAAGGTCACCCAAACACACCAAAATCTTTTGCCGCATGTCATTACATTCAGTCTATCAACTAAGAAAAGTCACTTGTGTATTGATTAATAGCATTCATTATTCCTCAGCTGTATATGTTTTGTTAAGATTCTGGTTTTAATGCTTTGGTCCTATTAATAAGCTATGACAATATTTCATGTCTTTACTCAAAGACCTTTTGCCGCGATTTATATTTGCGCCTTGTATCAGGGCTAATTTTCTTTTATAGTTTATACATGTTAAAGATGAATAATTTTATAAAGATATTGAACAAACATTTAAGCATCACATTTAAGATGTTAATGGAAGAAAGAAACTTCACACAAGAAATCTTTTACTCTAAGTTGAAATGCTTTCTACCTGGTGTTTTCAGATGATATTCTTGAGAAGTTCCATACGTTACAGCTATCATCCTCTGACAAACTGGGACAGTATGAGATGCTACGTGACTTTGTTCAAGAAAATTTCAATCCACCTGGGGAGGAACTAGAATACACACCAGATGATTGGGAGGAAAAGTAAGTTTTATAGATTGTATTGATTGTTATGGTTTATTTTTCTTTATTTTGTAAACCAATGGTATTTTTTTTAAATTTTTGAAAACTTTCATAAAGAATTAACCCAAACCGTAATAAGTGGTTGTGTAGTCAAGTAGATACATGTAGGAAGTAGGATTTGTGACCGTAAGCTTGCGGGTTTGATTTTCATATTGTTCTGTCGTGTAGATACAGATCCAGCAATAGGTTAATACAATGTGCATGCAATTTTAGCTGCAAAAGAAGCCGCATTTAATGTGTCGAAGAACTAGATCAGCAACAATTGGATACCTTGGGATATGCACTGAAAGATGTTTGAAAAAGTAAGTTTTTTGTCCTATATTTCAAGTGCTATCTTTGACACATGCATATAATTACAAGATATACAAATTGTTGTTAGATGTTTTAACCATGAGCAATCTGTCATATTTTTAAAGACAAGGATGTGCAGCTCAAGCAAGCACAAGATATTGTGAATATTGTGGCTGGAATAGGTTTCTTGTCAAAAAGTGTTTGTAATATTGCCGTTCAAATTTATTAGTCAATAGACTTTTACAATTGTAGGAGCATATAATGGCTCTTCCATCATTTAACATGATATTTAATAACGTGTAAATGTTAAATATCTCTTAGTAACTGGTATGTTCAACATTCCATTTATTAAATCTCCCCCGGCGAAGTCCGGAGGGAGATTACTAGCTTTGCTTCTGTCCGCGTCTGTATGTATGAATGTCTGTATGTACAGTACAGGTCCGCTTATCCGGACCCCTCGGGACATTGATAAGATGTCCGAATAATCGGGCATCTGGATATCACGGAAGTAATCCATGACTATTCTGATAGACCATGACATGGGCGATAATACGAGCATCGAACAAGTATCAAAGGATATAAGTATCAAACGTTTTGGCAGATTTCTGGACTTATAAGTGACAAGTAACATTACCTTCCGTTTATAATCAATATCCATTGTACATTTATCAAGATTAATGCAATATTTAACATGTATTGACCTCTAGAAACAATATTTTTTAAGTTTCACAATTGGTTTATTATTTTTATTGGCAATATTAGCGACCTCGTGCTTCTAAACATGCATGACCGCGAACTTTTTGAATTTTTAATGTTTTTAAATTAATGGATATCTTGCTTATTTTTCGTCGGATTTTGCAGTTTAATACATGTATTTAACGAGAAAAAGGTCTAGATTACGAATATGATATTTATTTTACAATCAAAACAATCCATTATCCGGAAAACAACCGGTAACATAGTGGCCCAATTCAAACCTGTTTCTATTTAAAGATCTAGATCTGTTAGACTGTTAGCCTACATTTCCTGAAGACGCGGCACGCGTTGGCGTTTGTCGCTAGGTGCCGGCGGGTTCATTTTACATTATTTTCTGAAGATGACCGCAAGGTTGAAAATATTTAATTAAAATGGGAAAAAAAAGATGTTGGTTCCATCATTTATAATATATCACTATCCTCACGTGATTTGATATTGGAGTACTTTGACCTACTTTTGAAAAAATTTACGGAATATTCGAATAAAATAATTGTTACCACTGCACTGGGAAAGACCTATTATCACCACATTTCACATTTAGCTTCCTTGCACTACTTACTCTCCAGACCTCATTAGAATTTGGTGTACTTTGTCCTACTTTTGATAAAAATACGGTGTGTTTTTAGAAACAAATTATTACGAATTTTGATGAAGTTTAAATACGATGGGTTTTTATTTTCATTCTGATTAGATCTGTTACCTTTCTACGATATTCTTTATACATGAATGTACAATGAATTTGAATTACTAGTTTTAAAATTGATTGAACTAAAAGGGCCTGATCTAGGAAATGGAGATTTATGGCGTTTTTGATGACTACGTGTTTTTGTTTATTTCAGTACAATGCTGTGAATCCAGGTGCCACGGTGGAGGTGGGGAGTATCACATTCAAACTGGTTTTGGCTGGTCCAATGGCGTCATGTTCATGTTGATGAACAAATATCCAGAAACTGGTAATTCTAGGAAACCGGCCTTGGGGATTCTCAACATCTCTCATTGTCTGCTTGATATTTGTTGGTATTCTGTTAATTCTGGCCTTGTTGGGATTAATCGCTTATGCAAGGTGCAAATACCAAATGAAGCGCAAATTGCCAATGTCTTCAGCATTTGCCATTTCTGAACACAGTAATGCTGTTTATCACCCTGTGACAGAACCTATTATTCGGAGTAATTCTGAAGTACAGTATAGATAGCTTTTTAAAAAAGTTCTGCTGTTTAATTCGAAAATATATTTCTCGTTTGTGTGTGTTAGTAAGGTGTATTTGGATGAAAACGTCTACATGTTCTTCCTTAGAAAATGATACGTTATTCCTCTTAGATGTGATTTTAGTGTAAAGATGTGATAACTTTTATAGGTGTAAACTTACAATGATGACTAATGATACAGTAAATTTCCTCAACAACTGAACCCACTTTGCAGTCCAATTTTCTTCCGTTGGAGAGGGTTTCCGCTGATTAGTGATCTGACCATAATATTCTCGTGTACATCGGCATCCATTATCGCTCAGTCAAGAGCTTACTTATTGAATCATGTTTGATACAACGAATGCATTCTCCGTTTGTTGATAGCAGTTCTCTGATACACGAATATTTATTGTGTTAGCATCTTCTAACAAAGATTTTCATTAGTATATTGTCCATAATTTTAGATTACTATTTAATTTTGCCTTTGTTTTTTTCTCCGAAATGGACTTCCGGTATACACAGTGCATGTGCAAAATACAGGGTGTCATTTAAATATCCCCGCGCACCTGCTACAAGTGAGTCTCATATCGGAACGTGCTGTGATTGGCCGGTTAGAGTGTTTACGTCTTTGTTATGACATAACGAAACCACGTGCGATAGCGGGAATAATTGGCTCGAACAAAGAAAGACGATAACAAAGGAAGCAAAATAAGGTCAATTCCATTGTTTGTCACCCAAATTGCCTTCCGTTGTTCGTTGCTAAGTACATTCCGTTGATTATTCCAAGTTTTACTTATCTATATAATGGAAAATGTTAATGCACAGCAATTCCTTCCGTTGCTAGTATTTTCCGTTGAACACTGCTCCGTTGTTGGGGACTTTTACTGTAAACTACTGCCGTTAGACTAGTTTGAATATGATTTGCTGTTACGTCACTGTTGTAGCTTATGTATAGCACAAAAAAAAATCAGTCCTGACAAGGTACAAAATAAATTGCTGTGAAAAGTCTATGGGCTTAGGGGCAAAATATTGTCGTAGCTTATATTAACAGGATCATAGTATTATTGTAATACTTTATTACGCATGCTTGCAAGAAAATGGAAATACCTTTTTTTCAGATAATTGAGGCATGGTATTTCCATTTCAGTGTGCATGGTCAGTTTAAATAGTCAGCTCAAGCTGCGAAAGCCAAATAGAAGTCCGCAATTAATCCATCTTAATTTGTATGGTAATTGCAACTGTTTAAAGTTCATATAAAATGCGGATTGTTGTGAGATGAAAATTATGAATGCATGTAATGAATTGTTCGCATATCATCCTGCTTCAATTTAAGATTGGAAAATCAAACTACATTTTATCCTGAAACTTGAGTTTAGGCTCATTAGGCCTTTAATACGAACACTAGGCGCACTCAATGTTAAGCGCATGCACATTGATGAACGAGTATACAGTATGTTCCCTCTATGATACCATACCTTGTGAATTCTTTCGATTTTCAGTGTGCAAGCAATTCATTGAAAATTGGAAATTTACTGCAATGAAAGAAAAGATGGGATTGACCACTGGAAGATAACATTCTGCTGTTGATAAAACTAAAATAAAGCATTTGAACTATATGATTATGATAATCCTGTGATTGATTGGGGAAAAAATCACTGCACTTGTGTAGCCCAGATGTCGGAGATCTAAGGTGAATTTACCTGATGGGTAAGTCATGAGAGGAATGTTGATGGATACATTTATATCAGCTTTCCATGAACTTTTTGTTAAGGAATTAACTATTAATAATAACATTGATCAGTCGTATCTGAAAACCGTGTTATTTTCTAAAATACAAATGTATGTTGGTTCTGTGTTGCAGGTATAGGAAAGAATGCAAGTCTTGTGAGAAAGATCTTTCAGCCTTTCCTGGAAGTCCAATCTGAAGCTTAGAAATGTGCAGTATATTTGGCAGGGCCCTATGTCGCACTTCAAATTGCAGTTAAGAGTTAGCTTGTTCATTTTGCATACAGTAAATGTCCTAAAGAGTGGAATCCCATTTGCTTTCGATACATGAAACTTTCCATATGAGGGTTTCTGCAGATTTGTGTCAGAAAAGGGTGAAGTCATAATCTGCAGGACACCACAAAGATATGTGTTACTGATGGATAGTGATAGGTTCATGAGCCTATAGTACCAACAGACCAAATGCCGTGAAAGGCAGCCACATCCACCTGCGAGCTCTGTGCAGAGCTACTTCCTGTGTGTGGTTCCTGTAGTGCAAAATATAGTTGTATGTCATAGGAAAAAAACAGAAAATATAAGTTGTTTAGTGTAGAATAAGGGATCGTTCACAAATGACGTTACCAGATTTTAGTCCTCTTTTTGCCCCTCCCCACCCCCCACCCCCCCCTTGTCACCTTTTGTCAACTTTGCAGCAACCCCCTTCATGACATTTTGCTCAAGTAACATGGATTTAACTGTTAACTGTGCGATAGTATGCTCTATGTCCTATATACATTTATAAAATTATGTTTTAATATGATTGACATGATTTTACACATGTATATAGGACATAGAGCAAACATGGCAATGTGATTTCAACTTGTAGATATATCACAACTCACTTAACATGTCAGAAAGTAAGTTCAAATACTATCAAATGACAAACTTTTTCAGAAGCCGACATCACGGAAGTGCTAGAAACCCTCCTCCCTTCCATCACCCGGTCAACCGTAATCATCTTTTGCTACACCCCCTTCCCCACTCCGCTGCCTCCCCCGGCCGGGTGACCTCATTTGTGAGCGATCCCCAAGCATGTAGTTAGAAAAATGTCAAAAGGGTCAAATGAATTATGGATCTGACTGTAATACAGTACTGACAATGTCAGAAGGATACAGAACAAAAGTATTATTAAGCAGTATGCTAAGATTCCCTACGATTTTCTATTTCTTTTCATTGTGATGACTATTATGAACATAAAAAAGTTCTGTTGCTTCCGCAAGTTGAGGCTTTCTTCATAACTCACCTGAAGTTACGTTTATTCTGTTTCTCACCCTTGCGTTACGCATTTTACAGAGGTTCCCGTACTAAAAAGAATATTTCTAAAAGTTCATGACCAAGCCAGACATTTTCAGATTTTCATTTCATTGGGTGTCTGAACGGCGCCCGCACTTTTTAACCAATTGGCGCTGTCACTGTTGCGGAAATAAACAAAAACGCCCGATTAAACCCGAATATTTATGAGCAAAAAAGTATCCAAGATGGATGCCAATGTGAGGAACTGTAAGAAATTATTCTAATTATTACGCTTTTTCTGTTTGTCGATAATTGTTTGTATCGTAGTTTCAGCGACTGAGCAGTTCCAAGAAAACCTTAATAGCCCTAATTTTGTTACGAATTGTTACGTGTTCTTACGCCAATTCCTCTAATTTCGTTACGGTTCTGTATCCGTTTGCCGTAGTCAGTACTGTAGAAGTGTTAAAAATTATATTTTAATTTTACAATAAATGCAAAAAGTAAATGTGGGTAAAAAGCAGAGTATTGTATGGAATTTAAGTATCAATTTCCTTAATTTATAATGGGTGTTATTTGTGTGTATTATTGCATCATTTCAGGAGCTGAAGTAAAAGCCTTTTTTTTCGTTCGTATCTAACTACAGGTGTATGTATGTGTATGTATGTTTGTCTCTGGATAAGCTAGAGCATTTACCGATGAACTTTACACAACTTTACACAACTATGACACCGAAGTGATTCAATTTTGGGCACGTTGCCAATTAAAGTGTGATTTCTTCAGGGCTATTTATGGTCCAATTTCAACATTCTTACTATTATTGAATGCACAATCATGAATCAATAATTCATCAGCAGCAAAAAAATCTACTTTGTGCGGTTTGCTATTTGCTGCTGCTAGCAAACCCATATTTAGTATGTAATTTATCAGTCTTTTGCATGTATTTTCAGTCGATATCGACCTCCAGAACTGCCTTGTAAAAATATGTTGTATCAGGACTGTCCATATACGGATTCTGTACATGGTTAATTGTCAACCGGACTACTTTTGCCCCACTTCAAATATGTTCAATAATCTAGCACACCTACTACTTCTAGGAAAAACCCCCAAAATCAATGAACATCAAAGAGATTGCACAGAACAGCGTGCGTAGCTGTCATACGGCTGACGTAATTGTATTGCAGAAGTCTGATCATATCAGTTTATTTTGTCTGAGAGAGTGACTGCGCCGTGTTTTGTTATGATTATACAAAGTATTCATACATTATTGCATTTTGTAATTTATTGATGAATTATCGTATTAAACGTGTTGAAAATATGCCAGTTTATTTTGAAACAGTATTGCAATTGTTTAGAAAAAGACTGATAAATACAAAAACTGGTTCGTTGTTTAACATTGATTATTTTTATTGGGCTCGTTCTTGGGGGCTCGCCGTGATACGCCCCAAGAACTTGCCCTATAAAATAATCAATGTTAACAACTCACCCGGTTTTGTCTATGTATATAGACAGTGGCAGTTGTGGATATTGCATTGTATTGATCACTGCTTTATGAATTTGAGGAGAAAACAGCTTTTCTCCTCAAATTCATAAAGTTCTTAATTGAAAAGTATACATCGTTTCAGTATGTCTTCATTGCCCATAAGTCAACGTTCTAGCGACGTGTTTTTTTAACACTTTTGATCTAGTTGTTTAGTTGGTTAGCTGTTGACCTGGGTGATGACGTAAATAAAATCCTCCTTTAAAATGTGCACACATGGTACAGACACAAAATCATTATTGAATGAGAAAAAGTCTAAACTAATCGTATAAAAGTATGCCTTCAAATATATTATGATTTTATGTACTTTAGAATATTTTGTTCATAATTTAGTGTGAATATAACGATTTAAATATTCATATCCACAACATTAAACAGTTCATGATTTCATTATATAACACTGTAAATTTTATAAATAATGTTTATATGGTTTATTATTAGTCATAAGAAGAATGGGTTATCAAATTATTCATTACACTGCTTTTCATGTCTTCACAGATCTTTGCATTATATCTATGGAATCCATTCAACTGTATACTAGCAATTTCTAGATGACAGGATTGCACAGTGAGATGGATGGACTTTTTATAGATACTTTCCAAAATATGTTTAATTGAATTGTTAAACATTCATAGTTACTTTTTGGCCAAGCTCTACTTTGCAGGTGGGGGTCCCACTACAAAAGATATCCATTGCTTCTTGCACCTGCCATGATGAGACAATCTATTTTGCTGTGTAGAATATCATGCACCGTTAAAGAACAAGTTTTCTGAATCTTTAAACAGCTAGAATGCAGCATGTAATCTGTATAATGCTCCAGTATACTCCTTTCGCACAATTGCTCATTTAAACATGATAGACCCAACTGGCTCCTCTGTCTCATTAACTCTCTTTTTCTCTGTCTTAGCGTCTTTATATGCCTAGGCTCTTTGCTATATGTATTAATCCATGCTGTCTTAGGCAGTCGGATATCGTGTTTATGGGCAGGATATTTAATAAAAATCAGAATGTTCAGAAAAGGAATGGTGCATCATACTCTAGGATACACAATAGTATGTGCTCCCACAGCAGTAGAACAAAACTAGGATTATGTACATATCTGTGAAGTAGGACCAGCCACATGGGCAGAGGATCTTTGATGAGAGGTACTCATCTCGTCAATAAGACTGCCGCAATGCTTTGGAAAGTCTGACTGTAAGCACTACATCTTCCAGTAATCCAGTAATTTAAAAGTTAAATATAGTTGAACCGTTTACGTTGAACCTCTTGATCTTTGAAAACATGAAAAGCTGTGTAATAAACTTGACTATTTCAGACCGTGTCCTTTACCATCACTTCCTAATAATCTTTGAAACACTGCTAATTCATTTATATATGTTAGGGCTTTGTATAATTTACAATTTTTAAGTGGTGAGTGTGGTGGAAACCAATATTTATATCGTTATATATACACCCATTTTCAGAACAGCATATAGCCTTGTGTGTATTACATGCATATTAGTGAACACAAATTTTATACAAGGTTTTTGGGCTTTGTTTGAATGTACTGTATGTATGCTTAGTTGCACTGGTAACCACATAATGGCTATCTGTATATGTGTGATTACAATCAGGTATGTTCGCTTCTTCGACTAGGTCAAAAGTGTTCAAAGAACACATCGTCGCTGGAACAACGTTGACGTATGGGCAATTACATTGTATACTGAAACAATGTATACTTTACAATTAAGGAGACTTTCTGGAGATAAAAGAATTTGGAGATAAAAAAATTCTTAAAATGTTCTTGTTCTTTATTTTAGTATAAAAGTACATTCATTTCCCTTTTTAAAAATGTATAACACTTTAAGGGTTTCGGGAATGGAATTTGGTTTATGGACCATACAAAAGATCATACAAAATACAATGAAAAATTCAGTCAATGTTAATTTTGACTACCGAAATTGTATACACGATCTTTTGTATGGTCCATAAACCAAAATCTATTCCCGAAACCCCTGAAGTGTTATACATTTTTAAAAAGGGAAATGCATGTACTTTTATACTAAAATAAAAAACAAGCACATTTTGAGAATTTTTTTATCTCCAGAAAGTCTCGTTAAGAACTTTATAGATTTCAGGAGAAAACCTAAATAAATTTACAGTAGTTACAAAGTATTGTAAAACAAGAAATGTTTGCGCATGATTTAATTTGCAAATTTCGTGGGTAGGCGCAAAAACGCAAACTTAAATAATCAGGACACATTAATAGCATATGTTAAGTAGGTACAAGGTGGACCAAAATCACAAAATTAGTCACAAAATGATTTTTGGTTAATATCATAAAATTTAATGGCCACGAAATATTCTAATTTTACAGTATGTAATCCGTCACAAGTGCCACAGTCTATATTACATTGGCTTCGTCCTGCTAAATACTGATTTGAGAGCAGCAAATAGCAAGTAGACTTTGCTGCTGATGAAATGTTGATCCATGATTGTGCATTCAATACTATTTAGAATGTTGAAATTGGACCATAATTTGACCTGTAGAAAGCACTCTATAATTGACAATGTGCCCAAAATCGAATCACTTTGGTGTCGCCTCATATCTCATAGTTGTGTGAAGTTTGAATGAAATTGGTTCATCAGTAAAATCTCTAGCTTGTCCAGAGACAAAGATACATGTAAGTACAAACGAATAAAAATAGTCTTTTGCTTCAACTGCTGAAGTAATGCAACAATGTTACTATTGCAATCAATACATTGTAATTTTAAGATTATTCAGTTGTGAGCACTTTGCCACCAGTATTACGTATTACGATATTCACTTCAATCCTAATTTTGTAAACCAAACAGATTTGTTCTTAAAAAACTTCAATTTGATTTATATTGTGTAAATTTAGTCATTCCTTGACATTTCATGGGAACATGTCTTTCATCTAAGGTCTTTTTAAAGATTTTATATTGAGCAGTTAAATCTCATGGGCATGTTCTAGTCTTCCACCAATTTCATTCCATTACACATGTACATTCTAGCCCAATAAGAATTATTAATGATTCGATGTGAAATGGTATTAACTTATCCTTTTGTTGATTTGCTTAAATGCAATGGTTCTTTTAGAAAATGCAAAGTTTGAAAATTATTAATTATCATTTAATTATTTTTAGAATAAGTGAACCATGAATTGTTATGGGTAATTCAAAGCAGACGAAATTGGTGTCCGGATAGTACTAGAGTGCAAAGTAGCACCCATGGTCATGAATATAGAAATGTTGAATTTTTAAATTTAAAAGTATACATTGCTTCTTTAATTACAGTTCCTGTATTATGTAATTGTGATGTTATGTACAGTTGTTGTATGTAAAACCGCATCCCTATAAAGATGCATCTTTATACAGATGCACTGTTACACGAAGTACTCACCCGTGTAAATCCGGTATTATCGGCCATAGCATGTAGCAGTATCTCCCATTTTATTTTTCAAATTTAATTGCTTTGGGAAAATAAGCATATGATCATATTATCAAATATTCAATAAATGTGGTAATTTTAAGTGATCAGTTACTTTAATTTCCAGTAAATAACAACAGGATTCAATATTAAATGGGTGGATGCGGATTATCATGACAAGATGCACTTTTACACGTGTAAATGTGAATCCTTAGTATAGGATGCAGTTTTATACATGTAAAAGTGCATCCTAATTTTTGTGATGCACTTTTTACACTGTAAAATCGCATCCCAAAATAAGGATACACTTTTACATATGTAAAGATGCATCTTTACACAGGATGCGATTTTACATACAATATACAGTAGAGATCAGTAGAACGTCTATTAATATAAGGCCACCTGTGATACTGACCTCAAGTGATCTCAACAGATAGTTGGTTATTACATCTTTTGTGGTCGTTGGTTATTACATCTTCTGTGGTCGGAGAAAGATTTAATCAACTATGTCTAAAATTGAACAAATTGCTAATGGTCTCAACAAAAGTGGTCTTTATAAGGAGGTTCATTTTGGTTGATTTACGAATGTTAAGAAGCATGAAGAATGGTCCTATTACAGAGGTGGTTGACACTGCGGCAGTCTTAATTCGAGGTTTTACTGTATCTGTTTTAGGAGTAAAAATATCAGTAGAAAATGTAAACAAGGATGGTCATTTATTTGAGTACTACATTACTCAAAAAAATCTGTATAATTCTACCTCTGGGTATTTATTCAAATGAGGGCATTTATTCAGCATTTTATCGAACACGAAATATTTGCATTATGTGATGGGTTGATTTCATTATCATTTGTCAGATTGATATATTATGTTATGGGTTAATTTCATTATTTGGGTTAAATTGATCTATAATATGATCCACTTCACATGCTTAGCTTTGAACGGCTTTGTTTATTCATATAAAAATCTGTAATTCTCAGATATTTGAAGATTCAAAGTAATAAAAAATAGCAAAAATATAAGTATTTAAAAATCTCTTAGATATTTTTTTAATTGAATGCTTACAAAAAGGCTGATTTTTTGCATGAAGCAAAAATATGTTCATTTAAAGATCTTAAGTATGAGTGCTTCAATGTGTGATGTTAATTAGAATGGGAGGAAGAGTTATATACTATTAAAGGGGCTTGTGCCCGTGTATTTTCTGTTGGAATTGGAAAAATGGCGCGGGTGCCCTCCCACAATAATTGTGCGGTTGCACTTGGGGTTTATTCACAAATATTGGTGGTATTTCAAAGCCAAGTGCTCATTGCATAAGACCAAACCGTTTTCTATTTACATGGTCCACTATGGAAAAAAAAATTTGTTCAAAGCAAAGACTTTTAGTGCTCCTATTTATAATCTCATAGTACTAGTACCTTATTTCTTATGTTATTCATTCTAATGTTTAATTTTATTGGTTATCTTTTTTATATCTTGTTTTTCCTATTATATTATCTTGTTTTTATCTATTTAATGTAATACTACAATGTACAGTGTTATTATAAATAAATATCTGAATCTGAATGGTAATACAATAGAAAAATAACTGTCCAAATCATAAACCATATTGGTTTTGAGGAAATTCTAAAAATAAATAATTTGTGGAATTAAATCCTCTGAAGATTGCCTGGTTCACTGCGATGTGACCCCATATGATGAACTGTAAGGTAGAAGGAAAACTCTGTACTTATGTGTGCTGTATTTTTACACAATTCGTTTATTTCTTATTTTGTTTGATTAAAAATTTGTGTTTTTGTTTTTATTTCTAAACTGCATTGTTACACTGAAGCTAGTAAATTTTGAATTTAGAAAATCATTATTTCACTTTCAAATCTTTTTAAAAGTACAGGTGAATATCCAAATTAGCTATTTTTTACTATTAAAATTCATGGAGCCTTCTGCATTTGAAACTAACCAATTATATTCACAATAGATAACGTCCGCACAAATGAAAGTGTTCTCTAAACCTTTTAATTTTGTGGGTTATCGGATACCTCTGGATCATGATAACCAATGAAATTACATGAAAAAGAACGATAAAGACGAAATCCTGGCACCATTAGCATGGGTGGCGAACTCCAGACTCGCTATTCCACGGAGATCACGGCGCCGTCTGCCGGAGCCAAAGCTCCTATGAGTCTACTGCAGCACGCCAAACGTAAACAGGTTAATCCAAAGTCCAGTAGACACTCCCATCAAGAACACTTCTGTATTGAGATATATTTTTTCTTCCGTTGTTAAGCCTGCATGCTGAAGAGCTTATAGATACACCCACCCCCTATGGAGACCACTTACACCAGTCCCGAAATGTTTTGCATATGAGATGGATTTTAACGCCATATAAAATTTTAAGGTGCAATGGTTGCACTATTGCCGTTTTAGTTAGAGACTTTCTGGAGATAAAAAATTCTTAAAATGTGCTTGTTTTTTATTTTAATATAAAAGTACAAGCATTTCCTTTTGAAAAATGGATAACATTTTAGAGGTTTCGGGAATAGATTTTGGTTTATGGACCATACAAAAGATCTGTATACAATTTCGGTACAGTCAAAATTAACATTGACTGAATTTTTCATTGTATTTGTATGATCTTTTGTATGGTCCATAAACCAAATTCCATTACCGCAACCTTTAAAGAGTTATACATTTTTAAAAAGGGAAATGAATGTACTTTTATACTAAAATAAAAAACGAACATTTTGAGAATTTTTTTCCTCCAAATTCTTTTATCTCCAGCAAGTCTCCTTAAGAGGGAAGCCTAATACATTTTCATCAATTCGGGGAAAAATTCTCATAATCATGATTTTTACATCATTTATTTAAAAAAATGCCCCACCGCATAAACATTTTTTTTTCAAAAAACATTTTTTTAAATATTTTTTAAAAACAAAATGCTCAGAAATAGACCTATCTTTAGGTACATATATAGAAACAGTCCGCCACATGTCACTTCTGTAAATTCTGCGGTTCTATCTTAGATTATTTATCAACGTCGCCCCAGCCTTCTTTTTTCATTTTGTGACCTTGTATTCAAGCAATTGATGAAAAATTTCTAACATCCATATTTGAGCTTGTGTTTTCTTCTGTCATGAACAATATTACAATAGGTACAAAATTTTACTAAGTTTGCCATAATCCAATGTTGTCAATCCATTTTTAAAGTGTTGACACATAAAAATGTTTATTCCATTGATTGGGTTATAACTGTATCTACCACCTCTTTTTATAAAATAAGTCTAATGGGAGGCTACCAACATTTCAATGACTCGCATATTGGTTTGTGTGATGATCTGTTGGGTTTAATAATTATCATCTCCATTTTGTATTGCTCTTTACATACTAAACAAAGAAAGATATGTGCTTGTTCCTTGAATCAACTTATCATGATGCATATAATTTTGTTATATTTTTTGATCGTTGTGATGTGATGTTTTCTGGAGCCAAAAGCCTACCAAAAGTAGTCCGAAATCTCCTTCATGAACATTCACACACACAATGAACTACTAATGAGCTGTGGAAAGGCCATTTTGTATTATCTGTCATAAAAGCTAGAATCATATTTGAAATCACTATTTTTGCATCAAACGGATATATTAAAAAAAATTATAAGGCTGGGGCAATTTAAAGAAATACATGTATGTAAAATCAACTGTATGCCAAATTCTAATATAAAATGCCTTGCAAAGTTTGATTTCCTGAAAACCAGCTCTGACTACAGTGCCCGACTGAGGGAACACTTGAATCCAAAGCAATGCAGTAACAACAGCCGAATAGTTAAGGAAGAAGTTGCTCGGACCATGTACATTACTAAACGAGTCATAAGAGATTGATTTGTATAGCCAAGTGTTACAATACAAGCAAAGAAACTTGAATCGAGACTTGTAGTGTGCTCAGGCAACTGCGTAATCCCCTATGAAACGGGATGTGTGCCCTGGTGGTGCTTATGCATCTTCAAAGCAACATTTTATCTGATCAATAGCCCAATTCTTATCCAACCGCCTTTCAGATATATGAACACTCTGCTACAACATCTGCCGTAGACTCTAAAAAGAGTTAGTAATTCTTCATATGTATTGTAACCTTCTGTGTGCATTATCATAGCGGCTTGCCTAATGGACACTAACCGATAATGCTATGATACCCAGACGACAAATTCTAGACACAGAACAATTGTCATTAATATAGTCTGTAAATGCATATTTTTCAAAGTTGTAGTAAAACTTATGTTATTTTTTTATTGTGCAAGTTCATTATTCAGGCGAAAATCTATAATTTTATCTGTTCCTGTACACTGAACGCTTTGAAAGCTTTACGTTAGAAGGTTTGATGCAAGGCCCTTCTAAACGACAATGGAAACTACAACAAACTCAAAAGAAATCTGATCAACAATAAAGCAGCACTTTCCCTCATATCCCCCACATACGTTAACAACAAGGGGAGGGCCACCAAATCACATTTGACAATATCAGTGTTCTGGACAGAGGCACGCTCTGGCAGATCCAGACTTTTGTAAAAAAGGGAAGCAGTGAACATTAAAATCATTAAAGCCGAAACACAAATATTAGGTAGCAGTCTTCATCTAATGATAATTTTCTAGGTCGTCCCCGCCACAAATATGGAAATGTGATATTTGTAAAAAGTAAAAACTCTTCCAGCGCCACCCAAATTGTGTGTTGGGTCGTGGATGGTGGGATGTTCAATGGTAAATGTTCAAGCAGAAGTCACAACGTCCTCTAATCGAACTAAATGACCTTTCTGAACACGTCGTCGGGAGGTTGAAACGTCAGATGTTCAATGGTAAATGTTCAAGCAGAAGTCACAACGTCCTCTAATCGAACTAAATGACCTTTCTGAACACGTCGTCGGGAGGTTGAAACGTCAGACGTTTAAAAGTACTCCTGAATGCTAACGCAATACGTTTTCCGTATTGAAACGTCCTTCAATTTCCAAGTAACTGAGAATAATAGCATTGTTTTCTTAACTGTTGTTTTCTAAAATGTCGTTTTAAAGAATATTTTACATATAAAGCTATATTTCTCCCCAAATCATGGGCATATAAAGTCATCTGAATGGGCACGGTAATGTATGCAGTGCTGCCAGTGCTGGCGGTAATATGGAGCGTCCAGTTAGGTGAGTTTTGATATTAAAGTGTGGAGAGCATCATTCTCCCGACATTTTGAAATATGGCATGAATGCATTTACGTCGTTTAGTCTATGTCAGGCTATTATCTACATCTTGATCTTGATGAATACACCGCAAACCCTCTAGTCACTTAAGAAATAATGCGCGGAGGTGAGAGAGGTGCTAAGGATCTACATCTATACTTTACTAGCCAACGTCAAAACGCTGTCGACTGATGATTTCAGTGATGTCAGTCAGAGAGAGAGTGCGCATTTGATTTTAATTGTACGCAAGAAAATATTATGCAGTTAGGAGGGATTGAACCTTTCAAGGGTTTCGGTTGTAGCCACTGGGTGGGACAGCTTATTCCAGTCTTTGGTTGTTAGAATGAGTTCATCCTGGTTTCAGTTCAGTTCTAGACTACATCTCAATACATCTCAATTGCTGGCAAGTCATTTGGTGGCTGGTACGGCACGGTCGATTGGGATGAGTTAGCTGGTCAGCACTGTCGAAAGTGACTCAGACAATGCCATGGGAAAGCTTGTAAACATGGGGATGCGAGATTTTCGACGCTGATCCTCACGATAATCACTGATATCTCAGTGATGTGCCATGCCATTAGTCCGACGGCCCATTGGTCCGAAGGCTCATTGGTCCGACGGCCCATTATCAAATTAGCATTGTATGTAAGCGTCTACCACTGCAAGCATGTTATTCTTCAAAAACTGGTTGATTGTTATAAAACAGATCTAAAAGACACCTTTGAATTTTTGTATTGCATGAGCTGTAACTGTATCCACCATGAACATTATCGTAACCGTTGGGACCGATCACGGTACATGTATATCTCCGCCTATCTTCCTCATACTCCGCACATTCCTCAAGACTCCTCTAATCATCTTCATCTAATCCATCAAACATCTTTCTGCTCCCCCCATGAATCATATCTCCATAACCAAGGGCTTTGCCAACTGCTGCAGGGCCGTGGCCAGGATTGCAAAACAGAGGAGGCAAATATGTTGGGCGAGGGTGCAAGCAATTGATGACGTAGCCACACAGCTGTTCTAGGGTGGATTGGGGGCATCCCCCCCCACCCCAATATTTTTTTCCGATATTTTTCTTAGCTTCTGAGGCTCATAAATAAACACAGTTATTGGTTAAGAAGCCTGAAGGCAAAAATTTCCTGTTAAAAATGGAGTACGCTTGTATGTTTGTATGGATACGATTTCAGATTTCAGGTTTACAAGCCTGCCATCTATAAGATGCTTATAGACTGTGTGCCAGAGTGTGAAAAGATAAAAGATAGGGAAGGTTAGTTAGGCAAAAAGACAACAGATAAAAGATGTTAATAAGTGCAGGATAAAGGTAGTAGGGGGATATAGGTAGGGATTAGTATGGTACACTATGGCTCAAGTCTGCAACCTTATTCTTAAAGGTTGCTGTTTGGGAGACTGTAAGGAAAAAATGAAAATTGGTAATAGTTGGTTCTAGCTATTATTGGGTTGAGATGGACACCATTTCTTTGGAAGTTTACATATAATATGATTGGTATGTCAACAAGACCCTTGGTGATTTTGAACAGCATTGTGAGCCGTCTGATAACCCTGCGCTGAAACAGGTCCTTCCATCCAAGATCACTGATCATATGACTGACCAATGGTGTGTTATGAAACCTCCCAGTCACCCATCTCGCTGCTCTGCGCTGCACTTGCTCTAGATTTCTTGCTAGCTGTAGATTGTGGAGGTCCCAAACTGTGGAGCAATACTCTAAGGTTGGCCGGACTATGGTCGTAGGCGGTTTTTTAAGTCTTTTGGTTTTTTACTTTAAGATTTTTCTCTAGGAATTTAAGTTTACTGTTGGCTTAGGAGACAGTCTTGTTTATGTGTTTGTTCCAGGCCATATAATTAGAAATAGTAATACCCAGGTATTTTGCAGAGGTGACTTTCCCCAGAACCTCTCCATGCAGCGTGAATGGGTACGAAGTCCAGGTCTTCTTTGTAATCCTGAGGGCATTGCATTTTGGAGGGTGAAACTCCATTAGCCAGTTCTGTTCCCACCTTTCATGGTTGTGGAGGTATTGTTGTTTATTGCAATCATCTATGGAACTTATGGAGAGATACACTATTGTGTCATCAGTGAAGTCTGACTTGCGAATATTGTGTGCAGTTGCGAAGGTCATCAATGAATATGAGGAAGAGTATCAGTCCGAGGACCGACTGCTGGTTACTGGCACAGACTCCTCACCATCAACTACAATCCTCTGTGAACGGTCGGACAGGTTGATCCAATTTCTGGTCAAGGGATCAATACCAACACGGTTTAACTTATATACAAGACGATCGTGAGAAACTTTATCAAATGCTTTACTAAAATCCATGATTATAGTATCACACTGTTTCCTATCTTTCAACATCTGCATCGCACCAGATGAGAATTTGATGAGGTGCGTCTCACAGGGGAGCTTGTTTCTGAAGCCGTGATGTTTGTCATACAGGAGCTTGTGTTCAGGTGATTCATCAGGCTGCTAGCAATGATGTGCTCCATCTGTTTGCACAATATGCATGTTAGCAACGCTGGTCCGTAATTGACGGCCTTTATATGTCTCACCTTTCCTAAAAACCGGGGTCACAAGGCCTTTCTCCAGAGGTCAGGAGCCTTGTCTTACTTGAGTGATGTTCACTTTTTCAGGGCCGGGAGCTTTGTGGGGGTTGAGTTTCTGCAGACCCTTCAACACTCCTTTCTCGGTGATCTCAATAGGATGCATCTGAGGGATTGTGTTAAAAAGGTTGCAGGCTTTGGTGCAAAGGAACTTAAGTGATGGAGGGTTTCTAGGGGAGAACACTGACTGGAACTGTTCATTAAGGATGTTAGCTTTTCCAACCGAATCATCAACAAGTTTTCCTTCCTTCTTTAGTGGCGCTACGCCCTGAGGGTCTTGCCGTTGGTGTTTAATGAACTTCCAGAATTTCTTTCCTGTGAATGGATTCTCTTTTTCATCGGTATCACTACACACAATAACTTCAAAATACTGCCAATAAGCCTTCCTGATGGTCTTCTGGGTAAAGGCTTTCATGGATCGATAGTGTTTGGAGGCATGGCTGGCAGAGGCACTCTCTTTCTGTGTCTCGAAAAGATGCTGTATACAGATGCTTTTCAAATTTGTATAGTTTGATTTATGAGACATAATTATATAAATTTAGGAACATGAAAAACATATATGTTAACTGTCAGTTTCATTCACGGCCTGAGCTGTCTGGACTTTTCATTTCATCATGTATGAATGCGGGGGGTCAGACTTTAAAACTAATTCCTCCAGTTTGGAAAACCAAATCGATTAAATTAGAAGAAATATTCAAAATGATCTTGTTTTTAGATGTATAAAAACCTTTGCACAATATAATGTTGTTGCTTTTGTTAAAGTAGATGTATAATCAATTATTTTAAATCCATGATAAAGATATTTTAAGTGTAAACATATATCTTTTATATTCTCATAGCCAAAATTATACACACTTTGAAGAATGATTATAGATTTATATATAATATCTGTAGACACGTATTAGTCAGTTGTTCATGAATACTTAACTGAGAGCACTAACAAGTAGGTGTTGCACCAATGAGTGTGCAGGTAGCATCCATGGCTGCTCCACAGGGCCGGCCCCGTACCGGGGGAGACACGGGGGAGACACGAATTGAAGGAATCAAGAACCAGTAAATGAATGCACTTAATGATATGAATATTCGGACCAATGGGTCTTCGTACCAATGGGCCCTTAGACCAAATTGCCTTCGGACCAATGGGCCTTCGGACTAATGGGCAGTCCCCAGTGACATGTGTCTTGTTGTGTTGGTAATTTAACACATATTTGGCACATATATGCAGTACTATAGGATATGCGTAATAGTCTGAGTAGACTAGTGTTTATATGTATACCTTATTCAACCATCCAAGGGCCCAGCATCGTGTAAAATCCCACCCCCAAATTAAACTAATTTAATTGGTTCAAAATGTAGACCATTGAAACCTTTTGTGTACTTTTAAGCCAATCCCCAGCATTGACATGTTTTCAGGCTAGCCGCTAGAACTCCATGGTCATTTAGATGGTTGTATCAAGTATATTAAGTTTATGAAAAATAGTATCATTACACTGTGCCATTTTATATGACACAATATATAGAGTATAGAGTGTGTGAATGTTGTTGATAGGTAAAATTTGCATTTGGTGACACTTATAATATATTATATTTTTTCAAGTTTATGTCGATTACTATTCATTTCATTGTACAGGAATTGCAATTTCTGAACATCCCAAAGAAGTTATATGTTACTACACTAACTGGGCCCAGCACAGAACTCCAGAAAATCATAAAATGACGTTTCACCCGGATGATATAGATGTGAATCTCTGCACACATATTTCATATGCCTATGCTGTATTTGATGACCAAACCTTCCAGATCAAGGGCCTTGAGTGGAATGATGAAGAAATGTAAGTATGATTGAATACATTCACTGTGCGAATCTAAACACACTTCTTGTATGACACAGTGTAGACGTCAATGTCATGAGCTTTCATTATTATGTATGATAGGCAGTGAACACTGTCTAACACTAGTAGCTCTAAATAACCAACCCGCTAATAGTAGTTGAACATGTACCTTATCCATGTCTGGATTGGACATTGGACAACAGATAAACATTTATTAAGTTATCCAAACGATATTCGCTTTATTAAAATAATATAACAACACACTTTATATGGTATTGTAATAGGACATGTTTATTATGTCAAAACAAACTATAGCTACCTTGATTAAATGTAAACAAATCGTAAAATCTAAACCTGTAAACTAATATTCCCATAAACATTAATCACACTACTAATAGCACAATACAGTAAGTGGGGAAAAAATACCGACCGCAAAGCCACTACCCCACCAAGGGACCTAGACATGTCAATCAGGCCCTTAAGAACCACCTACACAAATGTATACCATTATAAAAGGTAGCTGCAATTTCTGTTTGCAAACCCGAAAAGAAAAAACACTGTCTTAACATTAACACCTAGCTGCATTGACACGCATGTAACTTCTAAAAGTGTCTGTTCGCCACCTGCCTAACAGGTGGATTTGCTCTGATGAATAGCGCTGTACTGCCATATCGCACACGCGGCCAATGCGAAAGCTGTGTGACGTCACACGAAGATGAGACAGGCCTGCCGCTGCCACGCAGTCTGATAAGAGTGATGAGAACCATGCCTGGGATGGGATGACCCCTCCAGGCAGCAGAAACAATGGTCCATTTAGTCCGCCTCTCACTTCAATGAAAAGATTCATCAATCGCACAGGGCATATATCCTTGTCAGTACATGAGGGGACAGCCAGTGTAAAACACTTGCCTGGCACACTATGTTTATATGAGCGAAAGGTGACAACAAGCTCCTGCTTTGTCACTGTCACATCACGAAATTGTATACTGTGACCGCTGCTCTTGCCATCCACCATCTCCGACAGGCGCAGGAGGGCGTGATACGCTAGCGTAAACATTGCTGGTAGGAGGCGAGCGGTGTACTCGTTATCGGAGACTGCCGATGAGGCCCGGACGAGCCGCTTCAAAACATCACGAGTTATGGGAGCTCGGGAATCTGCCGCTGGCTTAATCCGTTTGGTGCCTAACACCAATTTTTGAATTAAAAAGTCACTGGTGGGATCCGTTTCGCACATCATCTTGTGGTAAAATGAGACAGCTGACAAAGCTGACTGTATTGAAGATGCTGCATATCCTTTATTGAACATATGAGCCACAAAACTAGCCACTAAAGGTGGGGTCGCCGGGAACCAAACTCGTGCTTTTACATTGACACAAACTTGGTGAAATTGTCTCATATCACCTGCAAATGTATACCATTATAAAAAGGTAGCTGCAATTTTTGTTTGAAACCCCCTGGCTTTATGACTGTCTTAACATTAAACCTAGGGGTCATGCTCCTGGATTTAGACTTCTAAAAGTGTCAAAAAACGCCATACTTTAACATTTCGATGTAAATTTTATGGAAGTAAAGCAGGGTTTTCATAATATTCATGCATCATTTGTAAGAATATATATCTGCGCACGAAGAAACACATGATTTACACTGCGCAGTTCAAGCTCAAAATACTCTAATTTAGATTAACCCCCCCCGCAAGTTTCATACCGTCTTGAAGGGGAAACACTCTTCTTTTAATTCAGAATGAGGCGATTAAGCTTTTTAGTGACGTCATTAGGAAATACCCATTTAAATATTCATGATAATATTAGTATGTAGCCTCGACATAACTTGCGTTAGCGGCAAAAAATCCGTACAGCATCTTTTTTTTTGTAAAGGCTACTCTTAATCGCACCTGCACTACGGTTGATGTTTTGATGTAAGACGGAATGTGATAACGGCTAATGCCCCGCTGTTTGAGCTGCTACTCTTGATCGCATCGCGCTATAATCGGTGTTGAAATATTACGGCGTGTGATAAAGGCTCATTTGCATTACAAATGGCCGTGTGGTTAAATCGGTTCAGAGTGAAAATATTTATGAAACGAATGGATTATCATTGTTACAATAATATAACCATCAATAATTCACTTGTCGGATCAATTATAAACTGATTATGAAGGCATGGACTAAAGGATATTTTCAAATCACAAGGATTGTTTTATAGTTCGTCTTTCTAAAGTGTATCTCGAACCTGTCATTTTTAATCGAGGCCGGCAACAGCATCACGTTTGGAAGATATTCTAGACAAATATATCCATATTCCTATTACTGGGTCGTAAAAATAAGAAGTTCTATGCGATTCAGAATACAGGTGTACAATGTATGGGCAAAAATAAGCATATATGGAGGCCATGGAGAAGTTATTGTCTTGGAACGTAAAGCTGCTTAATCTGTCTGAAACCACATTAGTATAACCCGGTAAATGCTTGGCACTGAACATTATATTACATTTTAATGCACCCACTACCATCCACCTGATCAAAGCCATGATATTTGGTTCTTTTGATGATTGTTTTTGCACACATCTCGCCACAGCCTCATTATCTGTCATAAACAATATCCTTGAATTAGCCATAAAACTCCCCCATAAGTGGATAGCGAGAGCTAAAGGATACATCTCTTTTACGGTGATATGCAACTGCTTCCAGCCGACTGGCCATTCACCGTAGGTCCAACGTGACCCATAGACTACGGCAAAGCCCATATTACTAGCATCACTATAAAGTCGCAAACTGTTGGATGGTGTCCAGAAACGCTCTTTCATTAATGATGAACCGTTGAAGCTGCCTAGCATAAACAGCCAAGCTGCTATGTCCCTACGGGCCTCCTTGGTGAGCCTAATGTGATGACGAGGCCTCGAAACTCCTATGGTGAGGTCAATCAGCCTTCTTAAAAATGGCCTAGCCATATCAACACACTTGCATGCGAAATTTAAAAACCCTATACAAGATTGCAATTCACACAGGGTGACTGTCCTTCTGTGTCTCATAGCGTGCAGCATGTCAACCGCTTTGATCAGCTTATCTCTGGGGAGAGACACTGTGCGGGCAATGGTGTTCACCAAAACACCGTGTAATTCAACACACGTGCCGGGCGGCACTGTCTTTGATTGTTTAATAGGTAGATTTAAATCGTGACACAACAAAGTAAACTTTTTCTGATATGACAAGCAAACAGCCTCGGAGGAGACAAAAAACATGAAGTCATCTAAAATATGGGACATATACGTTACTCCTAGTTTCGTTGTGAGAATCCATTGCAATGCACATGAGAGTCTTTCAAAATCAGCACATGATGACGATGCCCCCATGACCATGGTTTTGTCAAAATAAAATTTTCCATCAAACTTGAACCCCAACATCCAGTAACATGACGGATGGACTGGCAGTAACTTAAATGCATGGCACAAATCATCCTTGGCAATAAAACACGAGTCACCCAGTTTGTGAACGATGTCTAAAACATCATCTAGCCCCTCGTAGACCACCCGTGACCGTGACGGATCAATGCCAGCATTTATAGACATTTCGTTGTAAAAAGGATAATCTGTCGTTTTGGTATTAGTTTCAAGGGTGATACAAAAAAGTTATTAAATGGAGGGTAGTCGAATGGACCTGCCATGCGACCTGCCAATAGTTCTGAATGAATCTTATCACGTACCACATCTATGTTATCTGTGATTGAATAATGATTGTTTATTGTCAAGTCATGGGGGAGCGTCATCGAAGGGAGATAGAATCCTTCTGTGAAGCCCTCAATCAAATAGTCAGCATCTTCCCTGGCATAGCCCTCAAGCCAGTAACGTAACCTAGTTACGTTTACCGGAGTCGGTAGTGGGGTGTCCTTGTTTCCCGCTGGGCTGCACACACTTAACCCCTGGGTGATTTTTGCCGCACTTCGGGCAAGCGTGTGAGAATCGGCACGGGTTGTGGACACACTTCTGACCGACGTGAAAATTGAAGCAGTGTCCTTTTGGGACAACGGTACCTGACTTGGCAAAGAAGGGGTTCTGACTACGCTGGCAAAAAGAATTTTGAGCAGACGACTTCTGATATGGTGAGCGGTTTGCTGTTGCTTTCAACATTGCAGCGCCCCATACATCAATGTCCACGTCACCCCACTTAGTAGATACTTCAGGAGCGGCCACTGCTTTGCGGTATTCAAGGTCGTACGTGTGCCACGCCCCTGATACCTTGTCGCTGTTGAACAAATTCTTCACTTTTGATTTATGCTTGAGCATGCCTCCCACTAGCTCGGGCTTTTTCTCACACATGACCGCTACGTAGAGGTCGAAAGCGTCTACCCAATCACTATAAGGAATCACATGATTTGTCTTTTGTTGAAGACCCATTTTTGAAGTAGTTCCATCAAACGACATCACTATTTCCGGCTTGGCTGTTTTGCGCCCGAGGAGCATGGGGAGGCACACTAGTTTACCCGACCATATGCGGGCTTTGAGGGATGCATCCACCGTGGCCCCCAGGGGCCTACCACCGGCAAATGGCAATGGTGCCTCCTCACCTTCGATGTCATCCTGATCTATGATGTTGAGCACATGTTGCTGGGGTGTGAGGTCAGGATCGGCGACTGAGGACTCTCCCACCACAGCCTGGTCGTTATTGGTGTCTTTTGACACCAACTTGGTGACGACAGCTGTTAGTGCCTGCACTTGGTCAGTGAGCAGCTTGAGCCTATCCTCTGAAGATTGTTGCACGGGTGGCCTAGCCACCTGCTGACCACGTTTAGCTCGTGCAGCCACATTGCGTGAAGTTGAAGTTACGGTTGAAGACCGTGCACGCTTCTTTGTGGGAGCCCCCGCCAGCACCTCACGCTTCTGCACCCGTGATTGACGGTTAGACATCTGAAACCAAACAAAAGCACAATGGCAGTAACACTTGTCATTTGCAAGGAGGCAGCGCCCCCTAATGATCTCGGCTGATCGAACAGAGCTGCCTATAAAAGTACCCGTCATTGTAAAGAGATTAAAAAGGGGTAGGTACGAAAAGACGGGTAGAGACATTTAAGTTTGGATACAGTGGAATAAAATGAATGTGACAAATGTAACTTTTAGGCAAACTCAAAAATCAAAACTAAATGAACAAGGTCTGTAAAATACCGGCTAAATATAAACATTAATGCGGCCCCAAAGCCGAAAATTAAAAGGTGGAAAACAATTCCCCCAAATAAAAGAACCAAGTGGTCGAATACTGTTTATATAGTCGTAAAAAGGAGACCCTCAATTTAAGATTAAAGAAAAGGTCTGTAAAGTACGGACTAAATATAAACCTTAATGCGGGGTAACAGCCGCAAAAATAAAAGGGGGGAAAATAACTCCCCAAAAAAGAAGACCGGGTGGTCAAATAAAAAAGGTTTATACAGCCGTAATAGAGTAGACCCTCAATTTAAAATTAAATGAACAAGGTCTGTAAAATACCGACTAACTATAAACATTAATGCGGCCTAACAGCCGAGAAAACAAAAGAGGAAAACAATTTCCCCAAATAAAAGACCAAGTGGTCAAATACTGTTTACATGGCCGTTCAAAATTAGTTGAAAGGACAGTCACATCTTCATGAGTATCCAAAATGAAAAAGCAAGCAAAAAGGGTGGCCCAAGGCCGAATACTTTGCTTAGACACACGGCAAATGCTAAGCTTTGAACAGTTGTACATTACCTGGCGAGATGTCCTAAATGCTTTCCCCAAGTCGTTGGGATGCTCGACCCAAAGTAGATTTCACTATCATAAGGTATTTAAAAGTCCCTGAATGGGAACACCCGGGAGAGGGTTGGACCGAAAGGTGCACACCGTCAGACGACAAATATCGACTATAATCCGCCGTCAATCCTTTCAGGGTGCACTTCATAATTGGGGCGTCACACATGCCGCACAGGGCGGAAAGAGCACGGTTATAACGGTGAACGCGTTGATTGAAACCCAGCGGGCGTCTGCCATTCACATCCGCTCTGCGGCACACGTCCAGAACATACACGCGTTGGATGGACGAGAAACAGCGGTAAAATCCACCGGCGATAGCAATCACTGACTTGGCAAGATCATTTGGGTCCAGGTGTAAATCACAAAGATCATTAGTTCCGATATCCAAAAGCAACACAGACGGTCTTAATGCAGCCAGATTGTTAAAAATCTCGTCTGATCCGAGACCATCCACCCGTAAACCGCCATATCCTAACCAGTGAATATGGAAATCACTTAGTCCTAAATTGGGTGAAATTGATTCTCGTCCTTCTCGACTAAAAGCTCCAGCTCTACGAACAAAACTATGTCCTAATACAACTGCCGTGTACATTTTTGAAAACAAAGCACATATCCGCAAAATGTTCAAATTCCGGTAAATGTAACAACACTTACCATGGAAAAAGAAACAAAAAATAAAATTAAAAGTTTTTAACAATTGCAGTAAGAGAAAACAAACGTATGTCTGAATGGTACAAAGATTTGGAAACGAATGACAAAAATATGGAGAGTTCTCATGGAATAGGCGACAAAGAAAGGTTAACGTTATTAATCATGGTTAGTTGTTTTCTTTATATTGATAGTTTTACAGTATGCTTAATGAATGTATACAGTGATGATTGCTTGATTGTACCTTTCCTCTCAGGCCTGCATAGACTGCATACATGTTTTGATTCATTGTTAAGAAAAAAAACGTGTCGATTTTGAGGCTTACCTTTAGTGATTTGATAACAGCATTAATTCACACTTTCACAGGAGATGCGATCAGCATTTGATAATCGGGCGGCAATCACAGGAAAAAATTTGCTTCTAAATATTGCTGTTTCTTGTGAAGAATCGACAATAGAAAAAGCATATGAAGTAGACAAGATTGTACCGTTAGTACCTTTGTATAAGTATAGTCATACAATATAACTAGTGCTTGCCTATATATGATTAAAACTTTTAATTATCACTATTTTCTTACTCTAAATGCATTAATTCCAAATAGCATGTCATTATATGACGAATAGGCTTTAATAGCTTGATTTATGAATTAGATACATCACCATCCTGGATTATGGATCCTTCTTACATGTAATTGAGAATCAGACAGTATTTGATAATAATGTATCTCCAATACACTCATGTTCTCAGATATCCCATCTTGAAAAGGTGCGAGTTACATGTATGCTTAACTATATTGTTACTATAGTCTGTCCAGTAATTATTTTTACAGTTTAAATAGCAGTTTTCTGGACCATATACAATGGTTACTGGCAATGCAGCACAATATATTAATATGTCATAATGACCTTTGACCTTACCTCATAAGATTACATGAGGATGCACGTATGCATGACGTACGGTATTGATGTATAATACTGCACTTTGTACAGGTGCTAAAAATACTACTCCAAAATAAGCATGATATGTACATTTTATGAGTATATAAAACACCTTCCGCTGGGCTATAGTGTTATCATCTGAAACAAGGTAAGTTTTATGAAATTAGGTTATGATTGAAGAAAGTTATGGGGGAAAAGCTATGTTACTAAAACACTACTGGACAAACTATAGTACTCTTAGATGTCGTCTGTTATTTTCATATAACCAGTTGACCAGGGGACCATTGAAATATATTCTATTTCAATCCAAATCTCTACTATGTGAATCAAAAGCTAATTCTTTGTGTAATCTAGATTTGTGGATCAGATCCAGTTACAGTCCTACGACTTTTATGGTGGATGGGAATCAACACTAGGTCACAATTCTCCACTGTTTCATGGAAGTGATGCAGATAAAAAACTGAACGTTGTGAGTATTTTAATATCTCTTAGACATATAAGTTCATGTGGGCATTGTTAAGATTAAAAATTATTGTGATAGTTTTAGCTTAATATGCCTACTGAAGGGCATTTGATAAAGAAAAATTCATATTATCCACATATCAATATCTTTAACTTACATGAATCACATCGCAATGTTTCCATAATATCGTACCACTTTGTCAGGAGTGTAACACTTTGAAACAAATTTATTACACTGACTATTGTCATAATTAATACTAGAAAAAGAAACATTATAAATGAATTTTAGATCGATTTAAAACAGATTTTGAATCATCATTTACTAAGAAATGTCAGTTTAAAGCATTACTATTATTAATTGAAAAAAATTCTTGGTTTAACCCTGATAGTAGTCGCCCGTTAAATTACATTTGCAGATCCAGGGGGTGGGCCCGGGCCCTTCCGGTTCCTCCCTAAGATGGACGGTTTTGATAAGGGATGACCCAAGCTTGCGCATCCCCAGGCCGGCACATTCGTGTCTTTGGCACTCATTGAACGGTTCCGGGCCGCCCGTTCCTCCAAATCCTGGATCTGCCACTGAATAATATCCTCTTTAGTGCCTTGGGCAACTGTAGTTGCATCATTTCATACAAAAAACTGTTTGACTTTGTGAGAGGAATTCCAACTAGTATGTTCACGTGAAAACATGTACGGATAAGTGATCAAATTTCAATATCAACAATTTTTAGCAAAAATAGAGCAAATGCCATATATTTTCTGACTTTACACAAATGTCATGAATATATTAAAAAATTAAATGTCATGTGTAAAATGTAAAAAGAAATAGGTCGTTGAAAGAGTACATCCACGTGGATATTGACGCATGTATGCTGTTTGTCTCCATAACGTAAGTCATCGCTATAGAAAACGTTGTTACATCTCCCCTTCATTTCTGAATACTAGGCTTGATAATATGTCTTGTGGCATATTGACCATTTATTGTTACTGGTCTAGAAAATTATATTGATGTTTTATGGTGACATATAGGCTTGGTGTGCAAAGCATTGGGAAAGCAAAGGAGCTCCACGTGATATGCTGATAATTGGACTACCCACCTATGGACACTCTTTCGGGACAGACAGTCTAGAGTTTGGTGCATCAGCATATGGTCGTGGAGTTCAACAGACATTTACAAGACGAAACGGGTTTCTGAGTTATTATGAGGTGAGTATATACCCTATATCTTGTATTTGTTTCACTGTAGACATGATAGTTCAACAAAATTGAATGAGATGGCTATGATCAAATGATTAACCACCTAAACGTAGAAGACATTGGACATGGAGTGTCTTTGCAGGCTTGCCGAATGTTACAACAGGGAGCTACCAGGTACTGGGACGATGTCGGTAAAGTGCCGTATCTGTACGATGCTGCAAATAATTATTGGGCTGGCTATGATGATATAGAAAGTCTGATACAAAAGGTAATCGGCTTCACTGTTTAACACTAACAAACATATTGGTTTTTAAACAGTGTTGTCTCCCCTTTTTGAAATAACAGATGTATATACTAGTTTTAGTTTATGCATATAAGGCTTTATTTTGAAAAAAAAATCCCACTTAATTTCTCATAATAATTTTGTTCAATCAAAACAGATTTTTATAAAGTTGCCTCCTGTGGTGGGGAATGAATCATTTGGTAGAGATTTAATTCATTGAAAAATGGTTTAATCTAGTATTGGAATAAAAGTACACCATGTTTGAGATTAAGAAAATGCACATTTTGTTTTTATGCTTCAACATTTTCTCAAAATGCAACTTATTCATTGTTATGTCATTGTCATGTTTAGCACACTAAATAGATGTGTGCCTCTAATGCCTCTAATGTAACTGCTGTTTTTGAATACTGCTACACGTATTTTAAAGTGCAAAAATTAAGACAGGCTTTTTACTAGGACCTTGTTGTTTTGTGGAATGCCATGGAAATAACATTTCTAGTGCTGAGCGTTATTACAAAAAAAGGTCTGCACCAGAAATAATGTATCTGGCAATTATTTTTTCTTTATCCATTTTCTGTAGAATTTACATCTGATGAGTTCAATTTTTAGGTGAAATGGGCTATCAAAAACAATTTTCGTGGTGTGATGGTTTGGACTCTGGATTTTGATGATTTTAATGGCAAAATGTGTGGTCAAGGTAAATGAATCAATTTCATATTATATAATAAATGAAATATATCTTTCTGAGTGAGTCATAATCTGAATGAACCGTTATCAAATAAACTTTAAACATAAACGTGTACCCAGATGAATGTTATATAAATTATTGTCATTGGTAATATGTATGAGTACATGTAACTGTAAATTCAAAAAGAAATAACAATAATCTCTCACATATCATGCATCAGGCAGTGGGAAATATTATTGAAAATGATGAAATACGCCTTATTATGACACATTAAATTCTATTCATCATTCTCTCTCTTTCTGTTTTCTATACCAAACTTGTGAAGAAACACATTAGAATACAGATAAAAAATTTTATAATCGCACTTGAAATCTGATTTTATACTTTAATTTTTTTTAGGAACGTATCCTCTGCTGAATGCCATCAATAATGCCTTTAATGGTGCTGATTCAGAGTCCTATACACCAATTCCACAGATGACTCCTGCGTCTGCGGATATTACTCCTACACTCCCTCAAGAACATAGCTCTTCTGAAACAATTGTTGTTTGTTACTACACCAACTGGGCCCAGTACAGATACCCAGAAAATGAAAAAATGAGATTTCTCCCTAAAGATATAGATGTGAATCTCTGTACACATATTTCATATGCTTTTGCTATATTTGATGATCAAACTTTCCAGATCAAACGGTTTGAATGGAACGATAATCTGATGTAAGAAAAATCCACTATGTTTATTTGATATAAATTTTACGTTTTCGACACTATGTAAATGTGTCATACCAAGATAAAATCATATCTTCTGTTTGCAACATTTTATCAATAGAGGTTTTAGGGGTGTGGGCATGTAGATTGGGAGCTGACCATGTATCTAAATTTTTTATGATATACTAGCTGTCTACCTGGTGCTGCTCGGGTTGAAACATGGTCCTGAACACATTAAATGCTCCTCCCTACCTATCCTTCCCTCTGTCCTCCATCACTCCCACCAGCTCCCACCAGTATACAGGTCTGTGACGATTAAATACACCTCCATCACCTTCCTCCCATTGTCATATGTCACAGCCATATACATACTATATGTATATGGCAATGGTTGATCCTTCTAATATCCCTCCCCACTGATATTGCTATCCCTGGTAAACATGTGTGGAACAGAGTAAATGGTCCACCCTCCCCTACCCTTCCTTCAGCCGCCACCCCTCTCTTATCTCCCCAAGCCTCTACACCATCCCCATTATATACATGTAGGTCCAGAATTAATACATCCCCATCACCCCCTTCCTGTTGCTGCTCTGGTTGAAACGGATGAGATCTGGAACAGATTAAATGCTCCTCCCTTCCCGTCCCTTCCTCACCAACTACCATATGATATCTCTCACCCCCCCTTCCGATAAACTGCTACCACCACCCTCCGCTCCCTCATGTGTGACTGTATGTCACGTTTCCAGTGCACATGTACATCAAACATATGTAATACGATAAACGTTTGTGAAAGTCAAACGTGCTTTGCAGATCACACATAATGATTACGTGTGATCTGCAAAGCACATTTGACTTTCACAAACGTTTATCGTATTACGTATATTTGATGTACATGTGCACTGGAAACAGCATCATAAAGATGCTTTAAAAATACTTTTTTCTTCTATTTTAATATTATAGTTGGTTTGAATTATAGATAGAAACGACCACCAAGTTTTTCTGATTGTACACATAATTTGGAGTGTGTACATCTTCTGATTAAAAAGCCTTATGGGAACAAAATTAAAATCACTTATTCATCTATATATATAGATTATGTATGTTTCCTTATTTGAATTGTGGTAGTGTGATAAGAGATTACACCTCTAGACTGAGATGGAGTGAGTCTAGAGAGCTGGACGATGGTGGTAGCTTTGTATAAGAGATGAATGGTTGATTGTATGCTTCAGTTGTATGAATAATAAACATAGACACAAGATCGAGTAGTATGTTACAACAGAATACTAATGCTATTTGACAAAATATGTGTATATTTCTATCTACCGGTATGCTATACAAGATCAATGATCCAACCTCCTATTTTCCAGGTTTGGTCGGATAATGGCACTTAGGACACAGAAGCCTTCTCTTGTTATAACATTAGCTTTGGGTGGATGGAATTTTGGGTTTACTAGTGGTACAAAAATGCTAGAAACAGAAAGTACAAGGTAAGCTAATTTTAATTAAATTTTTATTGAAGACTAATGGGAGATATCAGCTATCATTTGAGTGAGATACCAGCCAGTACAGATCTACTGGGTGAGTCAGTGTGAATTCTGACCCGTGATGTTGAGATGTGAGCAAGGATGCATTGCATAGAGGCCAATTACTGACATTGTTGTGAGGTATGATAACGGTATTATGGCTTCAGCAGCATCAACAAAAACGATGTCTGATAAAAATATTTGTGAAAAATAAAATAAATACAAAGAATTTTGTGGATTATTTTGACATAAATCCACTTATTTTTTACGTCAGTTTGAGAACTACATGTATGAACATTGTTTTTAATGAATTCCACATAATCATATGATGCAGGGATGGGAATTTATTGAAAAAACACACACCATTAAGGTCTGTAAAATCAGACATTATACATAATGATATATTTTAATCAGGATAACAGTCCACTATTATCCTGATTAAAATATATAATTATGTATGTCTGTCTATCAAATCCAGGATAAATGAACCTCCATCAAACTAGTCTGTAAAATCATTACGTCCATGATAGAGATTATTACTGCATTTTAAGTTGAACAGAAATTTGATTTTTCTTTGAAATTGTCAGTTCCTTGTGTGGCTGACGGTGACCAAGGTTTGACATTCACAGTGCAATCTTCATTTTATGAAACAAAATGATTTTAGCTGGATCACACCACTACCGAGTAATTTATGTAGCACATAAAAACATGTTCCTGTGCTGTTGTTTTTGCGTTGTGATAGAACTAAAATGTATGCATAGATGGGCGCTAGTATATGCGCAGTTGTCGCAGTTGTTTTCTTCATTTCCTTCAATCGACAGCCAAGGAAAAGCTTTCTTCCATCACTCCAAAACTTTTTCTGAAAGTTTCTTTCCTATGTGTTGTGGTTTTACAGCATTATTTTATGGCATTTGAAGCAATCTGCTTCACAATACTTATCGTGATTTCTTTGAGTGACATTTCATTTGGGCATAAAAACTTTGTTTGCAATATGTACATTGACCTCTTTCAGTATTTATAAACACAAGCACCTGTCAGAAGATATGTGCGCAACTTGGACTCGAAACATTGAACACATGGCGAGATACGCCTTATTTTAGTACAGAAACCGATCTAGAAACTCCGACTTTGAGGTGTATGCTCTCTAAGAAATACTCATCCTTGTTATCCCAAACCATGGTGTATCAATAACAAAGCCCTGGAGTCTCTGTGCATATGAGCATTTTTTCTCAAATACATGTCATAAATTGATTAATTTAGTTAAGAGACTTATCAGACCTGCCAAAGCAACTTTATACAGAGCTGACTTCCCAATATCACGTTCAACGTACCGTCGGTATGTACAAATATAGAACTATTCTGTGTAGATTTAATGTCGACAGCTAGCATTTTTACATTAAAATTAGAGTAAAATATGGACTTTTGTGAAATAATCTGGTAGGCTATGTAAAGTTATTTGGAAGATCGTGGAGTCAAACTCACGGTCTCCCGTCCATGATTCAGACCAGTCATATGTCATGGGTGGACGCACTAACCGCTGTGCTAATCTCCCTTGACAAAGTACACACACTTCAGTTTGAACCAGTATCAATCTTATGCAATGGCACTTTCCCGCCTTGATACTATCATTAGGCTACTAGCCTCGCAGCCTTAATCATAATCATAGCCTACTAGTGCCGACTATAAAGGGGCACATGCGTGATACCACTGTATCTACGACTTACTAACTCCTCACTTCTAACATCGGCGTAATCAGAGTCACTTCTTTCACAAACTCCCCCAACTTCCAACTCTCCTCAAGGACCAGGGGACGAATTGATCATCAAATCGACGAATGTCATCATTTGTTGTGAACAAGGCAAGAGCAATTGCCGAAACCTCAAGATGTAAATTGAACTTTATTATCCTGTTTAATAAATATAAATAAACATAATATAAATAAACATATGACTATCAGATCCAGGATAAATGAACTTCCATCATACTAAAATGTATCATATACGAAAACTAGAGAAGTATGCGAACATTTCTGTGTGAGTCACGATACACACGTGTATATCTTATGGGTCCAAAGATTGCAGTGTCAAACATCTAGCGAAGATTTTTCATGCGATTTTTTCAGGGGTTCACATTTATGAAATTGTATGCTTGAGATGCTTATCTGTTGCTTTGAATTGAATGTCAATTGGCATCATATATTGAAAATAAGTCTCAGGTCACAATGTGTACTAGACTTCAAATTTGTTAGTATCAAAATCTTCTGCTGTCCACAAAAAATGTTCAAGAATGATTTCTAGTGACAGATTTGGAATGGGTATACCCATGAGTACATTAAAACAATGTCTAAAGGATTTCATAGATTGCAGTGTCAAACATCTAACTTGAAGATTTTTCTTATTAATAAAATATAAGATGTTTGATGCCTCTGATAAAGATTTTTACGGTGTTGAGGTTCACATTTCTGATGATGTTATATGAATTATGTATCTATGTGAGAGATCTCATAAATATTTGACATGTACTAAAATTGTATGGATGTATCTCAAAATTACCTTAAATTTTGAAGATGGACAAGCAATATGCTGCCATTCCAATAAATATTAAGAAATGATATTGATCAAAGTAGAATGATGTAAACCAACAATGATTTATAAATGTTTATTTCATTCATTTCAATTGCTGGAAGCTTTTTTATCTTAAACAAATTTTAACAAATCATTTTGCAGGGCAAAGTTTATAGAGAGTGTGATACCATTCTTGGAGAAGCATGGTTTTGATGGGCTAGAGCTGGATTTTGAATTTCCAGGTATCATATCACGGGGAGGCAGGCCTGAAGACAAACAACGGCTAACATTATTAATCATGGTTTGTTATTTTTTGTTATTTTGGATAATGTTATTGTAAGAATGTTGATTTGTTACGTATATATAGTTTGCTATCTCCATGTCATTATCATAAGTATTCCAGCCGTGCCAAGTAGTATGGATGAAGACATATTCATACAGATTTGAGAGTCTGAATACTTAAGTACGGATCAGTACACTACTGATCGCGTAAGAGGGACCCCTCATTATTTTTTCGCCTTTTTTCTTCTCTTATTTTCCCATTCTTTCTCACACTTTCTTTTTTTCGCCGAAATTTGACTACCCACCTTCAATCCTTTGATGTGCAAAATCTTTCTGTTTTTGGCCATAAAATTGTAAAATAAACGATGTGTGTTCTCTTTATCCATTAGTCATGATTTTTATTAATTATTTTATGACACGTACATGTATAGTAACACCCATCACCAATTGCCACAAGTGAACTCGAACCATCTTTTATATATGAGTCATGGCAGCGAAGAGTTTCGAAAACATTCCGTTTCAAACAAATTCTAAAAAATACCAAAAAATTACGGAAAAAATATACGACAGACGTGACTGAGCAGAGAACTTTTGTGAAAATAATTATGTTCTGAGTAGCTACTGAACTGTTCAGTAAGAATACGTTTTACTTTCTATTACTTTTTGTTACTTTCTCGTACTTCCTCATACTAGTACTTTCTCATACTTTCAGTTCATTAACAATACTAGTGCTACTGCTATGTGGTGACATTGAACTAAACCCAGGCCCCAGGCCCAGCTCCATATTTCCATGCGGTTATTGTGAATTAAACGTGAAGTGGTCCCAAAGAGCAGTGTGCTGTGACAATTGTAGTATTTGCATGGTACCACAAAAGCTGCCATGAAATCTCATCGGCTACGTATTCATACGTTGTCATGACAACATTGAACATGACCACTGGGTATGTGGTAAATGTACATCTGTGAACACCAACGGCCTTACTTTCCATGCTTACGAACTGGACTCAAAATGTCATCTTAGTAGAACGAGAGGACAATGTCAGCGTATCATCTATTACATCGCCATTTGCTTTCAACCCAACAGCTCACAGCAGCCCATCAGACCCAACAGGCAATACTTCCCCACCCAGTTTTCAACCTCAGCTGGACAACTAACCTCCAACAGCAACAAGTTCCGCTTCCAACCTCTACAGTACAACAGGTCCATTACCTGCTAAGAAGAGATGCTGGAGGACATTAACATTAAATGCCAATAGTATAGCTGGGAAGCCTGCAGAATTTGCCAACCTGGTGGATTACACGAAACGAGACGTAATCATCATGACAGAGACCAAGTTTGGCTCAGGTACTCATAAAAGTGCGGAGTTCATGCTCCCTGGTTTCTCACCAACCAAGAGAAAGGACAGTAAGACTGGTGGCGGTGGGGTACTCATCTGCGCTCGAGACTGCTACTCAGTTGCTGAAATTGAGGTCCCTGACTGCGAGGGAGAAATCATATGGATGGAAGTATCACTTAGAAACAAGAATTAACTTTACGTTGGATGTTTCTACCGTCCCCCGAATGGAAATGCCCAGAAACAGCTAGAGGCGCTAGACAAATCACTACATTACATCAACACCACGGTAAAGAACAACCCGAACCATACAGTGATGTTCGGGGGTGATTTCAATCTCGGCGAAATCGACTGGGAATCAGAATCATCTTTCCCCAACTCCTCTAAGAAGACAGTGAATGACAAGCTCATACAGATGTTCAGAGATCATAACCTGACACAAATGCAAAAAGAGCCTACACGTGGGGATCGTATCCTCGACCTCTTCTGCACTAATAAACCATCATTGGTGAAAGCCATGACAACCGTACCTGGAATCTCTGACCATGATGCCGTAGTTGCAGACTGTGATGTGAGACCTAACTACATCAAGAAGAAACTGAGGCTGATCCACTTATTCTCAAAGGCGAACTGAGAAGACATGGCAATAGACATTGTGTTGTTTACCAAGAGTTTCCTGGAGAAGGTCAGTGTGAACACAGTGGAAGAGAACTGGAACTGCATTAAGCAACACATAAAGATGCTGCTAGACAAACACGTGCCATCTAAAATGACCACGAAAAAACAGCACCTCCCATGGATGAACAGTGACCTACGACGCAGAAGCAAAAAGAAACACAGAATGCTGAGGAAAGCCAAGAGGACGAAGAAGGTAGAAGACATGAGAGCTTTCAAGGCCTTTCAAAAGGAATCAGCAAGGGAACAGAAAAGATGTTGAGGGAGATACGTCAACAGCTTTGTGAACAAAGCTTTCGAGGAAAGTAACACAAGGCCCTTCTGGAAGTACGTAAAATCCCAAAAACAGGATAACTTCGGAGTCCCGCAACTCAAGCACGACGGTGAACTGCACGCTGACAGCAAGAAGAAGGCAAGCATCATGCTAAGTGAGTTCCTCTCGGTAATTCACCAAGGGAATGTGCACCTAGCCTCTAACTACAGGCCCGTCTCACTCACCTGTATCCTGTGTAAGGTCATGGAGCATATCATCTGCAAACATGTACTAAAACACCTGGAGCGGCATAGTATCCTGACCACACTCCAACATGGCTTTTGAAGTGGTCATTTGTGTGAGACTCCTAATCACAGTAGATGATCTGATGAAAGCGTTTGACAGCAGAGCCCAGACCGACCTCGCCATCCTGGACTTCTCCAGGGCTTTTGACACTATTCCACATGGACTTTGCTCGACAAGCTAGAGTTCTATGGCATCAGAGGAGTGATCAAAGAATGGGTGAGATCGTTCTTGACCGACCGCCGCATGTGGGTTGCCATAGACGGAGAGACCTCGCCGAAAGAACGCGTCGCCTCAGGGGTACCCCAGGGGACAGTGTTAGGACCCCTGTTGTTCCTGATCTTTATCAACGATCTACCCCAACAATTCTCGCCATGCACCAGAGTGCATCTCTTCGCAGACGATTGCCTAGTGTACAGGAACGTCAATACAGTAGAAGACCAGGAATGCCTGCAGCGATACTTAACAGCACTAGACAACTGGGCAAAGAGGTGGGGCATGCGTTTCAATCCCGTGAAATGCAATATCATGAGGATTTCAAGGAGCAAGCAGGTCATTGCCAAGCTGTGCGCAGTGGTCGCAGTAATGTTTTTGACTCAAGTGATAAAGGTCCCGATGAGAGTTCCCTGTTACTGCTTACATCTAAAGAAATTCCAGATAATTACTTCACATCACCTTTAGTAGATAAGAATTCCAATAAAGTAGAAATTGAACAAGTCTGGAAGCAGGAAATCATTGGTATCAACAATACATTGGATGAAACAGATGATGATCTAGCAATAGAACTATTTAACGATACTGTAAAATACGAGGACGGGAGGTATAATGTTCTGACCGGTGTGGATAGTTTGGATGAGACAAAGGAATTCTATGAAAAGGCCAAGCTGCTATTTATGTATGCTTCAATGAATCTATGTGAGTGGACGTCAAAAGAAAAGGATTTTAGAGAATTTGTCTCCCATGATGACATAGTGAAAGAAAATGTTGTAAAGATACTCGGAATGCAGTGGTACGTTGATACCGACACATTATGTATCAAAGATTCTTATAGTGGTGAAGCTATTGACAATATTAGCAAACGAATTTAATTGTATTGAAAAGAATTGCTGCTATATTTGACCCACTTGGTTTTGTGAATCCAGTTATGATACGAGTTAAGCTATTTTTGCAAAGGTTGTGGAAGCTTAGTTTAGACTGGGACAGTGTTCTACCAGAGAGGGAAATTGCAGACTGGCTTACCATCAATAGCAATATTAAAACCGTGAACAGTATTAAAGTTCCCAGGTGCATAGTACAGATTAAGAGGCTACCTGATACCAAATACGATTTGATCTGTTTCTGCGATGCCTCTAGTGTTGCATATGGTGCAGTTTTATATTTGAAGATGCAAACCCATTGCGATTCTCAAGTAAATGTAATCTATTCCAACACGCGGGTGGCACCAAGGAAAAAGCTCCTGTCTGTTCCACGACTGGAGCTACTGGCAATGTGGATTGGCTGTAAATGTGTGCAGTGGATAACAAATAAATTGGGACTAAAGATTGACAAATATTTGTGGACTGACTCGATAAAGGGTAATAAACATATAACCTTCATTTACATAGCTGGTGAAGATAATCCTGCTGTTCTTCTAATGAGAGGAAAATGTGTTGAGGACATTAAAGATTGTGATCTGTGGTGGAAAGGACCAGCATGGCTTTCGAGAAATCAATCAGACAATGCCATACGGGTTGTGGTGCTGATTAAGTCCAATCTGTACAAGATGACTGTTAGCAGGATGATGCTGGAGTTAAAAATATATAGTTGCATTATTAAAAGACTTGTATGTGATTGCAATAGAAAGACGAAGGTGTATATATTGATGTATTGACTAAATAAGCTCAGAGATAATAAGTATTTGAACTTGATATTCTTGATTTTTTATTGTAGAGATTTGACTAATATGTGCATTTTTGTGTCACTATTTTATGTGGGTGTTTTTTTAATGTTGTTTATTATACACAAGTTTTTTTTTCCTTTTCGTCAGGAGTGTCATGACATGAATATTTGCTGACTATAAAGTTGTATTTGTATTTTGTACAGTATGTAGTATTATGTAGGATATATTGTAGCATTAAGTATTCTATGTGGGTTTTGGTCAATTGTACAAAGAACAAGAAAGAGAAAACATTAAAGATCAGAAAGCGACGAGTGCTTGAATTCATTTCGTCATAACCTCCAAATAATAATCCCCCAAATGTTAACTACAGTACACCAATAAAAACAAATAAGGATGTCAGACTTCAACCTCCTACCTACTATAAGTGCTTGTTGTGTGAAAAAGAAAACTTAAAATCATTTGATAAAGTAAAACTATTTGAAAATGTTCATATCCAATCTTTTGCAAGCTATGTCTAATTGCTTCATTATCCATGATCAGATAAAAATAGAGTATCAAATAAACAAAATATTACAAAACAGAACTTCATCAAACATTCCCCAATATAAATAAACAGTACCCCATGCTAAAACTTCCCGTTACTAACTGGGGCTGGCTTATTTGTGAATTAATGAACCAGAACCACATTACAAATGAACAGTACCACATGCTTAAACGGGAAAATACCCAATTACAGCTGGACTGCTATTTCTAAAATAGAAGCGATGTGCTTTTAGTAAATGACGTCACTTTAGCTAAACTCTTTGCAAAATTGACGTCATACAGAGGCTTTTAGAATAGGCCTTCATGTCAGATCATTTAAAGGCCTTGAGATAGGCTAATCCATTCCAAGCTTAAGCAGTTAAGAGTGTCACTGTTACCAATCATTAGCATGTCTGTGTCTTGTCAACATATCATTCTAATCTATAAGACATTCTTGGTCTAACCAGGGTTCGCACGGCCCGGATATCATTGAAGCCATCTTTTGCTGTGCTCCAGTAAACTAAGTCATCTTATATTACTCAATGCTTTTTCAGTGTCTTATCTCAAGCTTTGTTCCATGAAATGGTGTCAATGTCATCTTGGTGCTTTACTATGATCTGCCTGATCATAACACGATTGTTTTGTTTTATGTGCCTGATCTTCTGAATTGCATGTTCACAGCATTTCCTATCTTATGTTTAACTGTAGTTTAACTCACTATTTATTCATACCTATTTTTACAGGAGATGCGATCAGCATTTGATGCTCAAGCAAAAGTCACTGGCAAAAAGATGCTTCTAAATATTGCTGTTTCTTGTGGAGAACCAGTGATCAAAGAAGCATATGAAGTGTCGAAAATTATACCGTTAGTGAACTTATTCTGTGTAATAAATAGTGCTGTATAATACATTTTTAATGTAATGCAAATATTTGCCTTGTATGTAGTTAATTAAAATTACATGCATTTTGATATACACTGGGCAAAAGGCAATCTTTGATCACACTTCCAACTAATCACTTGAAAAATGGCGGGCATCTTTTTTCTCTAACTATTTGTGTTAAAGGTGATGCTCCGCCAAAATGATGTGTTCTGTAAAGCCCAGTATCAATAAACAATGCCTTTTCCCAGCAAGTGTAAAGAGAATAATGTTCATATTCTCTACATTTAATATCTATTATACCTTTAAAAATGCCATGCCCTCTTGCTAACTAAAGTTCACATAATGTTGCATAATCAAATGATTTTCACCAGATGTACTGAGGATTTTCCACAGTACTGATTGGCAATAGAGGACAGCGAATTTAGCCGAATATGTCAAATTCTAAATGAATGAGCGAATCAAAGCGAACAAATTCATAAAAGGCGAATGGTAAATTCTCATTTTACTTACCTTACTAGACATTGGCGATAATACAGGAAATTTACGAATTACATGAATGAAAAGAAGTCTGAACTTTTCAAAATTCACATAATTTGCAAAATGTGTGTAAATTCTGATAATAATTGGAATCTGCATGCTGCCGTGACCCTATGTTACGCAAAGTCTCAGAAAAAGAAAGAATTATGCGAATTTTCAGAATGATGTTCATAGTGAATGGCCATCTTAGCCATTCGGCAATCCTCGTATGTTTTCGTTACTCTCAACAACAAATCTCGATGTGATAGGAGTAGGAATATGTAGCAAATTGCTACAAAAGTGATGAGTCCAGCTGCCTTATCACCAATCTATTACGACGTTCAAAACAGCATGTAAGACGTTCAGAGAATATGCAGGGCACGTTATTGTTTGGAGGTTTACCGTTTTAATGAACATGTTAAACGCACTGTGTCCTACGTTGAACGCTGCACAATTTACGGTAGTCGCTCTGTATTCTCGTAAGGATGCGGCCAATAACATTATTGTAAACAAGTCAGATATTTTATTGATCTGAATTTTGGGCAGTTTAGTATATACGTTTATTGTTAGTGCTACACAATGTGTTTAATGATATACATCGTGATCAAAATGCCATAGGATCATTTATAACACCTTGATGTGCAACTCAATTGACGTTATCAAGACAGGAAGATTCGAATCGACAAGAAAAGCAACATAGTTCCAAAATGAATTCCTCCCGATCACGTCTGAGATCTGTTGAGCTCCGAAACATTCCTAGTAGTTCCGAGTGCATCTTAGCCGCACAACACTACTCGGAACTACTCGGAATGTTTCGGAGCTCAACAGACCTCGGACGTGATCGGGAGGAATCCATTTTGGAACTATGTTGTTTTTCTTGTCGATTCGATTCTTCCCGTGTTGATAATGTCAATTGGGTTCCATATCCAGGTGTTATAAATGATCCCATGGCATTTTGATTACCATCTATTTTATTAGACACATTGTATACGCACTAACAATACATGTATATGCTAAAATGCCCGGAATTAAAACCATCAATAAAATACCTGACTTGTTTACAATAATGTTAATGGCTGCATGCTTACGAGAATACAGAGGACTAGCGTAAAACGTGCAGCATTCAACGTAGGACACAGTGCGTTCAACGTATTCATTAAAACGTCAACCCTCCAAACAATAACGTGCCCCGCATTTCTCTGAACGTCTTACATGCTGTTTTGAACGTCGTAATAGAGTGGTGATTTAAGGCAGCTTGACTCATCACTTTTGTAGCAATTTGCTACATATTCCTACTCCTATCACATCCGAGATTTGTTGTGAGAGCAGCGGAAACATACGAGGATTGCCGAATGGCACAACACAAGCCATCTGGTGGTGAAAAAATGTATTACATAAACGTTATTCCGAGCGATAATTCCGCCTGGTGTCCATTTGTGTCAATGCTTAGGAGCCCAAACAAACGGGTCATATTTATCGAGAATGGTGAAGAAAATAATAAAACTGAATTGCAAATCTGTTGCAATTTGAATGATATCAATTATATGTAGAAATGGGTATGGTTAAATATCAATTAGAAGTTATTTGAACATCAAGATTAGAAAATTAGTCGACAATAGTCTATTATTTTGGCCCCACTCGCTGAAAATGTTGCCGTTTTTAGGCTGGTACGTCATTTCAACGTTCGAAATCCAGCATCGTTCGTCGATATTCAGTATCAAGGCAATAAGAAATAAAGTATAGCCTGCTGCTCGTAGGGCACACAGATACTTGGTTTGTGTCTTTTAAACTGGATATTTGATGGCAATTCAAACATCAGAACAAAGATAATGTGAATGATAACAGTCATATGAAAAGAAATATCCGTATAGCGTGTGTTTATTTGAAAACAAATAAGATTATGGTGTCAACTACTGCCGGTGTCGGTAAGAAAGAGCTCCTGTTCACTCAAAAATGTTGCAAGTAAACATCTATTATGTGTAAAATCGGATACAGTAGTAAATTTTACGTAAGTGTATGAATTTTTATTCTGAATTATGTAGTTTTATAAGCTCCCAAATCTTGCTAAACATTGACCTATTCCCGTGTTGATAAACATACATTTGCGGATGCACCACTCGATTTCAAGTGGCGATGTCTAGCGGGAGAAATCAGCAGGAAGGTTAACAATTCTGTAAATTCGCAAATTTTTCATGTTATGATTTAGTAGTGATTTCTTAGCATCTGGTTTCATCATATCAGAAGGAAAAAAAACTACTCAGATGCTTCTCTTTTTGTCTAGAAGCGACGTTTCGGTGGACATTCCACCTGCATCAGCCTTCGATGGGAAAGTGTGACGGATGTTGTTGTTTTGCAATCTGCTTACGCGTTGAGTCACATGATGGGTGGAATTCCCGGTCTACGTCTGGTTACAGAAGAAGTAGACCGCAAGAAGGAGACCAAACCGAAGAAAACTAGGATGGATCACAGCCCAGAATCCCTGTACAGATCCCGTATATGCAAGGAACTTCAGAGGTGGTCCAGAGAATCTTCAAAAAATCACTGAGTGCCCAGTCATAACAAGCCATTCAATACCTTGAGATCCAATCTGGTCAAGCCCAAAGACAAGTCTGACCCACTAAAGAAATGTGGTGTAGTGTACTGCATATCCTGTCCCCAGTGCAAGGAAGAGTACATCGGTGAGACCGGAAGAAACCTTGTAACAAGAATGACAGAACACTTTGATAAGAACAACCTGGAGTAAGCCATACAGATCCACACCAGCAAAACTGGACATGTGATCCCTAAACAAGAGGTGAAGATCATTGGACAGAAAGAGAATTGGAGCCAAAGAAAAACCCTTGAAGCCCTGAAGATCGCCACACGCAGACCCATGCTCAACCAGAACCAAGGCAAGGCGGTCCCCCCAGTTCTGACAAGACTTCTTCACGTGACTGGGAATTCCACCCATCACGTGACTCAATGCAGAAGCACAGTGCAAAACAACAACATCCGTCGCACTTTGCCATTGAAGCCTGATAAAGGTGGAACGTCCACCGAAACGTCGCTTCTAGATGAAAAGAGGAGCATCTGAATAGGGTTTTTCATGACATAATTTTTTCGTGTTCTTTGCAAAATTCGTTTTAGGCCTCATGCTGGCATCACACAACTGATTTGCGATTTTATTTAGGTTATGTGTCATTTAAAATTACTGTTTCAAGCTTATTTGCTGCACTATAACATATATAGCATTATGGAGCATGTATGCAACATGAAGGGTAACAAACTTCCCTATTTATACTGCCATGGAGAGGTATAGCAAAATAAAAATAAAATGAATTTGTGTTTCGTTCGATTTTGAATTTTCTTCTGTCAGCTGATGTTAGTTTTGTAACACTGTATCCAAATTGTGACATGATCTAGACTATTTTTTAGTGTCGATAAAAAGACTCGAGGCTGTATTCTGCATACAAAGCCACGTTATCGAGATTGTTTTGTTTCTAATAACATCATTAAAAAAATTCAAACCTTCTTTCAATTCGAGAGAGCAGGCGTTTTCCAATCGAATGATATATGAAATGCCCGGTCAATTATCATAGAAATATGAGTATTTGGTGATGGAATTTAGCCATCCAAAATGAGTGTTAGATGCGTAAATAAGTGTTGTCCCAATTGATAGTCAAATGACGGTATTGTTGATACTTAGCTTATTTGCCACAAAATGTACATAGGTGGGTATTGTTTATACTCTTCTGGTTGTCACACATGACTATGGTGTCCACACGGCGAGTATCTGTATGAAAAGATGTGATGAAGCCGGATCATTTTTGATAGATATATTCTATTGATATTCGATGATATTTATCTCCTAATAAACAATTGTGACACTAGCAGTCAATTTCCATTACTACGATCAGATATCCTTGCTTGAAAAAATTAAAGAATTCTGTTATCTGGATGACAAATTTGACAATACGTGTTGTCACCATCAATGTTCTTTATTTCTTCTTCATGCGATCAAGTGACATTATGTGATCAAAGATCATGCTACATACATTGTACATTGTACCTATTTCAATAAAGATCATGTAAACAAATACAAAGAATAAATGTATGTGTTTATTACAATTTGAATTTGTAGATATGTGGATCATATTCAGTTAATGTCCTACGACCTTTGGGGTGCATGGGAATCAACACTAGGTCACAATTCTCCACTGTTTCATGGCAGTGATGCAGATAAAAAACTGAGTGTTGTGAGTATTTTAAAACTTTGTCTTAGAATCACATAAAGATACATCTTCCTTGCAACTTTTGTAATTTTTTAAGAAGAGGGAAGATTTTAGAGGAAATGATATGTTTTAGCTTTTTAAAGATTATTAAGTTGTTGGCACTAAATGTTTAATACTTACATCTAAAAAAAAAATATAAACAAAATATCGTCATTTTTATGTGTAAAAATAAATTTAGTACAATTCCACCTTACATAGAAGAGCCTTCTTTAAAGGCCAGTACAGTATGTCAAAATCTAGTTTGTGACTAATGTGTTAAGTTCTGTAAACAAAATTTATAAAAGCGTTATCAGTTATACACTGCAAAAACAAAACAGACTTTAACAAATACATTTGTATCTACAATATGCAATTGTGAACCAGTGCATAATGGTATATAATCATATGAAGGCTTGGTGTGCCGAACACTGGATGAGTGAAGGCGTTCCCCGTGATATGCTGATAATTGGACTACCCACCTATGGACGCTCTTTCAAGACAGACAGTTTTGAGTTTGGTGCACCAGCATCTGGTGCTGGAATTAAACAGACATTTACAAGGGAAAATGGGATTCTGAGTTATTATGAGGTTAGTTCGTCTACCTGGTATATAGTTTTTCTATCTAGTTTTATCTTTATCTTAAACAGGATAATTAAACATAGCTATTTACCAGCCTTCTCTAATTTTGCTGTTTTGAATATTACACAAAGTACAAAATTGCTTTACAATGAAGAAATATAAATGGACCTACTGCCGGTTAGATCATCAACTTCATAAATATTGATGATATAGCTAAAGGTAGAAACAGACATTGTACGTGGAGTGTCTTTGCAGGCTTGCCGAATGTTACAACAGGGAGCTACCAGGTACTGGGACGATGCTCGTAAAGTGCCGTATCTGTACGATGCTGCAAATAATTATTGGGCTGGCTATGATGATATAGAAAGTCTGATGCGCAAGGTAAACATTAATGGACCATTTCATGACACTGTTTCTCACAGATGAAGCTATTTTACACACATGTTATTGTGTTATTGCTATTAGTCATTTGTTGACAAAAAGACGCCAAAGGGTTCACATGGGCTCAAATAATAATTCTCCATAGAGACTGCCTTGTCTCTATTAGAGAGGTTGTAGTACAGTGTAGTCAGTATCTTGGCTATGACTATGACTAAAGTATATCAAGCATTTGTAATCAGTGAAAATTTGTATTTTTGTGGGGGTTGAATACCTGGGCGTGGTGTCTGAATAGGGTTAGGTGCTGTCAGAATGGGAGTGGGTATTGCTAGAACAGTGATCGGTGCTATCAGGACAAGGGATATATCTGTTGTTAGTTACTTGTTGGGGGATGTGTGTAACATTGGACGGGTGACATCCAAATTGGGAGGTGGCATTGTTACTACAGTGGTGGGAGAAGGGGGTGGTACTTTGGTGGGGTTGTTAGAACAGTGTGGATGCTGTAGCCCCAAGTAATATTTGTTATTGAATAGTTGACAGGGGCTGGGTGTTGTCAGAATCAGGTGTGTGCTGTCAGGACAGGAAGGATGCTGTAGACCCGTGCGATGCAATATTTGTTGTTAAATAGTTGTGGTAAGATATGTGTGGCATGGGCAGGTGCTATCATGTTATGGTCGGATGGTGTCAGGAATGGGGGTGGGGTGGGGCATTATTACTATAGCGGTGGGTGTAAAGGGAGGTACAATGTAGTTGATAGAATGTAGTGATACAGTGGTGGGTGCTGAGGTGTCAGGACAGTGTTGATTCTGCAGACGCGTGCCATGCAAGCAAAATTTTATGGGTATCTTGCGATGCACAATTTCTAATTCTTTGCTTCCTATTGAACAATAAGAAGTTCTGGATCTAGATTAATCACTGCATTGCATAACTTTGTCACTCTTTTCCTGGTAGTGACTGGTGTTTTTTTAGGTGAGATGGGCAATAAATGAACAAAACTTTGGAGGCGTGATGATTTGGAATCTCGATTTTGATGATTTTAATGGTGAAATGTGCGGTCAAGGTAAATAAATCACTACATTGAAAATGTTATCAAATAAATTAAGTAATAATTAGCATGAATATTTAAGTTCTAATTTCATGTGTTATATTTTGCTTATCCAGGAAAATATCCTTTGATAACAGCCATCAATGCTGCTCTTAATGGTGCTAGCTCAGAGTCCTACGTACCGGCGGTACCAAATGTTACTACTACTCTTGCAGCAGCAACCGCTCCTTCTTCAAAAAATCCCATTCCCAATACAGAAGCCGTAGAAAGGAAAAAAAGTGGAGATGATACAGTTTTTTGTCATGGTCGAAATAGAAATGGTATGAATTAAATATTTATTGCAATTGAATGAAAAGTAAAAAATAATGTTATCGAAGGGGTATTGTGAGCAAAGCTAGAGTACATGTAGGTGCCCTGGGTGGGTGGACTTTAATGTCAACCCCAAGAGTTAATTTAACAAGTTTGATTGCCCAGGGCAAAGCTACGTTATGTTCCCCGGCTCATGCTCTTCATATAAAAAGTCATGTGATGTCGCATTGCCCTAGGTAGGACGAGTCAAACGTCCTACAAATGCATCATCCTTGTAAACAACAGCGGTGTTGTCAGTTTAGTTTGGGAAGTGGAAGTGACCACTTATTAGCACCAGTGTTGAGAAGTCATAGTCAGAAGTTGTCTGACATCAGGGCAAGTAACTATAAAAAGTTACTTGCCCTGATTAAAAGTTACTTGCCCTGCCTTTATTATGCAAAAATTAGAAATTGCTATCCGCTTTGATGTTATTTGTGGCATTCTAGGTTGAAATTGAATATGAAATATATCACCATTGCAATTTTGATAATCTAAGAATACATTTCAAAAATTAAACTCAAGTGTGTCAACGGCAATATTATATGCAATGTTGGTTTTGAACACTGATAATTTCAATGCTGTACAAAATAAGCAGGTGCCCAAGATTTAATATTTACAAGTTTATTTATTTTTGCTCAAGCAAAAATGAATAAACTTGTAAATTTTAAATCTTTGCTCAAGCAGAAATAAATAAACTTGTAAATTTTATATCTTTGGCACCTACTTATTTTGTACAGCAGTTAAGACGGCACAACATACATACTAAGAATAATGAGAGGACCTGCTGCAGTTCAAATAATGAATTTGGATAATTTCAATGTTGAAAATTTATAGCAAAATTGTCTGACATCAGGGCAAGCAAACTCTAAAAGTTTATCCCAGTGCATTAGGGTTATTCATGTGATCAGTTATTGCACATTGGTGAAATTCTACAGACTAGTAGTATAGTACTGAGGCGTAAAAAATATATATATAAGAAGGAAATTCTATACATTGATAATCTTGTGAGTTCCTGTTCCTGACATCTTAAAACTGTGACATCACTTCCATAAGACACACATTTGTACGAGACACTCGTAAAGCAGTTCATGCACTTTGTCTTTTATTTTTCACTCCTTTTTTTAGACAGGGCTGTGTATTGGAATGAGATGTTTGATAGTGTTTATATTTTTGCAGCTATTTTCCGTTATTAGACATTTTTTACAGCATGCAAATCTTACAACTGTTTATTAAATGACAAATTTGTGAAAGATAAAGTTCATGTGATCAGTAATGAAAAATTGTTTTTAACACTAAAGATGAAATAATCTAAATTCCTTCCAATATATTGACAGCTATCTGTTGTTTTTGACAAGGAATGACGACAGAATGCAAACATCATGCCAGTCTTTACAAAGACTGTATGCCACCTGTCTCTATTCATTTATTTTTATTGTTGGTGTTGAAAAGAATTTTTTATGACTGATATAATATATATACAACATTTGAAATTGTTCATGTTAAATTTACAGAAGATAAATGGTGCACTGATAACTGCTTCTTCGCAACTCCAAACTGTCCAGACAATTACTGCCAGTGCTATGAATCAGCATCCAATCCGCTGAACACTTCACCAGTTTCACAGATTACTCCTGCACCCACTGTACAGATTACTACTGCACCTTATGGACATCTTCCTGCATTTACTAACCCTACTGCACAGATTACTCCTGCACCTACGCCACAGATTACTCCTGCACCTACGCCACAGATTACTCCGGCACCTACGCCACAGATTACTCCTGCACCTACGCCACAGATTACTCCGGCACCTACGCCACAGATTACTCCGGCACCTTATGAAAATCTTCCTGCACCTACTGAACAGATTACTCCGGCACCCCGTCAGGGAGTGGACTCATCTGACCAAGAAGCAATTGTTGTTTGCTACTACACCAACTGGGCCCAGTATAGGCTGGCTGATGGTGGAAAAATGAAATTCTTTCCAGAGAACATAGATGTCAACTTGTGTACTCATATTGCTTACGCATTTGCTGTGTTTTCTGACACAACATATGAGCTAGAATCCTTTGAGTGGAATGATGAAGAAATGTAAGTAATCTTGTATTGTACATGATTGGTACATATTCACAATTGGCAATATTAATTTATTTAGTGGGCTATAAACATGTAATTTAAGACACAATGGTGTCTGGTTTTTAAGTTCTAAACTTTTTTGAATTTATATTAGATTATTTAATTTCTAAACATAACGATAGTTCAAAATTCTAGGTATGGCAAAATAATGGCTTTGAGAACCCAAAAAAAGTCATTGGTGATAACTCTGGCTGTTGGAGGCTGGAACTTTGGTGTTTGGACGGTGACCAAAATGCTTGAAACTGCAAGTGAGAGGTAATCAATGTGGGAACATTCTAACGTAACATTGATTTTAAAAACCATTCAGAGAAGCTAACATTATATCAAATTTAGCTCATGTTTTACTTACTTAATCATTACTTCACTCTTAGATTCCCAGATCGCAATACATGACGACTGGCATGGTAAATTTGATGTGAAAATAGCCCTCTTTTTCAAACAACTTTTATACATAACAAAAATACTCACAATGTTGAGACCAAAGTCATGTGTGACAAGAATAGTATAAACGATATATATATATGTACCGATGTAAATTGTGTGACAAATAGGCAGGGCATTAATATTACATGTACATTTATCCCACATCAGGTATATACACCTTTGGTTATAACACTCTGATTCTGTATATCCTACTTGTTTGACAGCCTGCATCCCCCTCGTGCTGCGCACTCGGGTGATACGGCTGCCAAACTTGTTCAATATAAGTTTATAGTATTAACCAGGAGGTGCGTTTTCTCTGTGTATTTGACTATCTTTTGGGAGAATGTGTGTGTCTGCACAAGCTTGAGCGTTTACTAACGAACCAATTTCGGTCAAACTTGACACAACTATGTGGTATGATGCGATACCAAAGTGATTTGATTTTTAGGCATTTTGCCACTTAAAGTTGTTCTCCACAGGGCCATTGCTGGTCCATTTTCAAGATTTTCTGAAATAGCTTTGCTCATGCTTGTAAGAAAACATTCAAACAAAACATCAATTTTTGTCATATTGGAAATTATAAGACACTGTTCAAGCAATCTTCCATTTCAGATAATAGCTATGTATGAAAGCAATATCTAGAAAATTATGTCTTTGACTATGTGGCCATTGACCAATGAGCCACCTACATACATAATTTGCTGATGACTGTGACCCACAAACATTGGCAGGGACTTCATCTGATTTACTGCTTATTAGCTAGTCTTTTTAGTACACCTACATGTATTCAAAAGTCCAACTTTATTTCATTAAATATGCAGGTTTACTAATTTTATTGTAGAACCATCAGGTTTACAGTAAGTCAGCTTATATAAATCTTAATGGAATATTTACAGGGCTAAGTTTATCAATAGTATAATTCCATTTCTGGAAAAATATACCTTTGATGGCATCGAATTGGACTTTGAGTTCCCAGGCAATGAAGAACGAGGTGGCAGGCCAGAGGACAAGTTACGCTTCACTAAACTGCTGGGGGCAAGTAGAACTTGGACAAATTTGCCTTTTACACAATTTTAAAAATGCCAATCATTATTATGATTATTATGATGACACTGTTGATTAATCACAACTACACCAATTACAGTTATAGTTGCTACCCACTCTCTACGAGAGGTCGACCTTTTTTAAAAATTTATATGTGTGAATAATATTCTGTATGATTCTATTTGATAATTTATTTTGATAGAATGATGTAAAATGTTATAATATAAGGAATTTTTAATTTTCATAAATATATTTTGAACCATGCTTTTTCAAAATGACCTCTCCTAAAATGTCTCATAAAATGTCTCGTATCGTTCCCAAGTCACGTGACTACAAATGCACCAGATCGTTCCAAATGAAATATTTAGAAAACAAGTAATGTTTGTTTGTCCTGTTGGGTTTTGTTCACTTCAATGGGTCATAAGGCAGCTTGTATGCTGACAAAATAAAATCTTTGATACGTTTACAACATATTATCACGAAATCAAAAGTTGAAGCTCTGATCTTATTCTAATTTTAAATTTTAAAATACTTCACCTATCAACTTGTTTTAGAAAAGTTACATATTTAAGCAATATACATAATGTGGTGCCAATGCATATTTGTAAATGATATTGTCAAAATCAAAATGCTTGAATACATTCTTTCATAATAAAAGAGGATTCCTGGTATATTTTGTATAAAGCTCATTTTCGTTTCTTTGCTGGTATGGCTACATCTACACATACTCAAAATTCATTAAAAGTGCGATTGTGTAACGCAAATCATTTGCTGGTACCAAAGTTTTTGTGAGAGGCTTCTTCGAAGCCAATAGTGCTAGAACAGAAGAATCACTTTTCAAGACAAATACAGAAGAACCACAATAATAAAGAAAACGGAGCCTCTGGCAGATAGTGGCTGCTACCAAATATGAACTTGGCAACATATACAGTACTGACTGCGTAAGAAGGTTACATAAGCGAAATATGTAGACAAAACTGGGTGAGTTTATAACGTGAATTACTCTATCAGGTGAGTTCTAGGCTTGTCATGGTTTGGTCTTCGGGCTCGCCGTGATACGCCCCAAGAACGAGTACTGACAAAATAATTCATGTTACACAACAAACACAGTTTTGTATTTATCATTCTTTTTAAAACAATCACAACACTGTGTTAGAATAAACTGGCCTAAAGAAATCCACAAATGTATATATTTTTTTACAAATCATCGTTGTAAATATTCAATTTCATGCCGGCATATACGTAGTCTGAGGAACGAGTTATGTAAAGCAATAGATGTGCCATGCACTTTTGAAAACGGTCACGTTTAAAAAGAATACATGTACTTATCACAAGTCCTGGTACGTACAACATTAGGCAAAACATGCTCTCATTTTTAGGGCTATAGAAAATGTTGATTTGTAAACAAGAGTAAAATACTATCAGTGTTCAATTTTTTCTGTGGGTTTGGCGTTTCTAGACCGTATCATTCTTAATTTAGAGTGTGTACCAATTCAAACATTGAATATAACAAAATAGGCACATTTAAAAGAACTTGCTATGTACTAACATTGCTGTTAGTGTGTCCGATAAATTTGAATCAGGAAGTCTTGAAACTGGGTTAAAAGTAGTCCGGCATAGAACTAACCATACACAATGTATCAGGACAGTCATGATACATCATATTTTTGCAAGACAATGCTGGAGAATGATAACCAATGGAAATACATGAAAAAGAATGATAAAAAGAATTACTTACGGTTGCTTTTGTTTCTCTATGATTTCTTCTCATATTTATTTTCTTGTTACAAACGTAATACTTTCTGTTGCTTCCAAAAGTTCTGGATTTTCTTCTTGTTTCATCTGAAGTTATGTGTATTCTCTTCTGCTTAAATTACGCATTTTACGGAGGTTCCATGTTGTAAAAAAACTGTCATAATTCGATGCACACAGCGGCCATTTTGCGTTTAAATGGGTGTATAAATATCGTTCGCACTTTTCAGCTTCACTGTCTTTATTGTTTTGCCAGAAATGTCTTTACAATACCTGAACAAATCGGAATATTCATGTAAATAAAAGACCAAAGATGGATGCCAATGTGCGAAAATAGCAGAAATTTAACTGTTTTTTACGTTTTTTCTTTTAATTTTTGAAGTCGTAGTTTCAGCCATTGAGCAGTTTCAAGAAACCATCATGACTGTAAGTTTATGACAAAATTTTTCGAGTATTCCTCCAATATCTCTATGATTTTGTATCTAACGCAGTCAGTGCTGTATATCTCTCTTTTATTTATCTATATATATATATATATATATATATATTTACTTATTTATTTCAGACAATGACAATAAATGTATAAATGAATTATACATTTAATGTCAGTCCATAGAACCTTAACACAAACATAAAAACTAAATAAAATCCAGATGCTTATCCAGTGCTAATTGTAGATTAGAGATGCAGCTGTTAATGAAATTAACTAAGTGTGCCTGTATAAAATATTGTTCCATCGTTTTGTTAACTGTGATTAATACATGGAAAAACTGCTAAATAAGATTGCCTTAATATGTTCATTGGAAGATTCAGACAATCATTTTTTTAAAGAAAATACAACTTTTCTAACAACATAAATACTCGATTTTAATGATATGTACAACATTTTTCAAACAAAATTAGAAAATCACTGTAGTAAGGTCGGGTGTAGGAAAACAGCAAATCCATTGGAATGCAATTTTTGTTTATTTGTTATTTTCAGGAAATGCGTACTGCTTTCGATTCAAGAGAGCATGTGACGGGGAAAAAGTTACTTCTGAATATTGCAGTCTCTTGTGGAGAACCAACTATTAAAGCTGGATATGAAGTGCAGAACATTGTTCAGTTAGTTTTTCTTGGTTACTGCCTCAATTGGTCTATTTATTTTTCAGCTGGAACATATAATGCTAATGACGTCTTTATTTCTGTAATATTTATTAAATGAGATAAATACTGTCGTTCAATACCAGTAAAGGCTAGACAATGATGGTACTTTAGCCATATGCTTAAAAATGTTTGGGTGATGAGTGTGTGATACATTCATAACATGATCCATGTTTATTGTGCGAGGGAAATAAACATATAGGTTTTTAGGGGGAAAAAATCAAAATGGAAGAATTGTTAAAAGTGACATTTTCTTGTGCATAGTTAATAAGCTGTTGATAAATAGGAATTTAATAATAGTTGACAACTTAATTCCTAGAATCTTCAACATCGGCATAGCTGTTAAACTGTCTAATGAAGTCATTTTTCTTTTATTTCTGTAAATTTTAGCTTAGATCAAATTCTACTCTGCATGGAACTCAATGTGTATATTATTCAGGTATGTCGACCACATCCAATTAATGTCCTATGACCTTTGGGGAGCATGGGAAAAAACACTTGGCCATAATGCACCCCTATTCAGTGGTAGTGATGCAGATGAAACTCTTAATATGGTGAGTATAGATTCTTCATCAAAATAATTACTTACACATCATTGTAGATAATGCGATAATTTAAAGAAATTCCTGTAGATTCATTGCATCTCAAGCTGTGCATCTAAATGGGCATGACTGTACCAAGCCAGCCATTGATATGTGTTATTTCACTTGTCTATAATACAGGCCTGGTGTGCACATTTCTGGAGGGATTCAAATGTTCCACCTGAGAAAATTATAATAGGCTTAGCCACATATGGACGAAGCTTTACCTCTGACAGTGACAAGTTTGGTGAGACGGCTATTTCTGCAGGGGAAGCTCAACCATACACAAATATTTCAGGAGTGTTTAGTTACTATGAGGTGAGTACTACATTTTTTAACATTTTAGACATAAGTTTGATACAATTAAAATGGAAATCAATCATTTAAATCTTCGACAGGCTTGCCTAATGCTGCAACATGGCGCCATCAGATATTGGGATGACGTTCGCAAAGTGCCGTATCTATACCATTCAGGAGCAAGACTCTGGGGTGGCTATGATGATGCAGAAAGTCTTACTTACAAGGTAACGTGTCCTCCATAATATGCAGACATAAAAACTTCAAATGTAACTGCAAATTTATGTGCCTATTGATAGAAACATCCATAGTTGTATACAACGTTGTAAATTACTGGAAGAGGGCTCTGCATGGGTTAAAAATGACATGGCGACACAACACGGCTGTTTTTAGCAATTTTAGCCTGTAACATTAACACATTTGAAAATCTATGGACTCGAGACACCCATATTTATCTGAAATTTTATCTGAATTTTTTATGTTTTTGTTAAGTTTTCGTAGACTGACATCATATGTATAGTTAATTTATCCATTTATTGTCATTGTCTGAAATAAATAAATAAATATTTCCACTGCACGGGCATCATATTAAAAAGTGATGCAGAACTTTTTTTAAAGGCTTAAAAAAGACAAGGATACAGCACATGTTTTTAACCCCGTGTGGGAGCTTTGGAAGGTGCTTTGTGAAACAACTAAACAACTGCTTCTGCTTGTAAATATACATGTACAGTTCTGTTATATCATCATTAGGTAGATTGGATTGTAAAAAATGGATTTCGCGGGGTGATGATTTGGACGTTGGATTTCGATGATTTCAATGACGTTTGTGGTGAAGGTGATCATGATTATTTGAATATTAAACATGTTAATTTTATTCAACCTTCGAGTCTTTAGTTCAAGTTTAATTATAATATGTGTTCTGATACTGATATTTATGTTTTAGGACAATACCCTCTCGTAAGAGCTATAAATGCAGCAGTTAGACAAACAAATTCAGGTGGCTCCAAAATTACGCCTGCACCCACGCCACAAATTACTTCTGCACCCGGTGAAGGATCTGACCAAGAAGCAATTGTTGTTTGCTACTACACCAACTGGGCCCAGTATAGGCCGGCTGATGGTGGAAAAATGAAATTTTTCCCAGAGAACATAGACGTTAACTTGTGTACTCATATTTCATATGCTTTAGCTGTGTTTCCTAATACAACATACCAACTACATCAGATTGAATCGAATGATGAAGAGATGTAAGAGATTTAATGATTTATTTTCATTTGTTTTTATATATTTATATACTTTTTAGACATTTACTTTTATATTAAACAAACTGTTCATTCTGGTTTCCAGGTATGGCAAAATAATGGCTTTGAGAGCCCAGAAGAGTTCACTGGTTATAACACTTGTTGTTGGAGGTTGGAATTTTGGTGCTTGGACAATGACACGTATGCTTGAAACTGTAGATAACAGGTATCAAATGTGATTTACTTTTGCATATGTAAGCTTTTATATACAGATCATTGCAACACATGCATACATGTGTTCCTGTGGCCGAGTGGATAGGGAGTTGGCCTTGTGATCACAAGGCCGTGAGTTCGATTCCTGGTTGGGCCTGGTGATGGGTGTTGAGCAAACTCATCCATTAACAGTTGCACACTGTTCCGTGGCACCTACACTTAAATAGGTACAGGTTAAGCAAGTGAATGTTCATGTGGATTGAAAAACATGTCTGTACCATGGTACTTAATTGATTAATTGTTAATTATGATTAGCTAGTGGTACATAGTCGCATTTAAACTTAATTGTTATGATAGCTTTTTTAGGACCAATTTTGTAGGGAAAAGTTTATCAATGGTGTAATACCGTTTCTGGAAAAATATTCTTTTGATGGCATTGAATTGGAGTTTGAGTTCCCAAGCAGTGAAAGTAAGGGAGGCCGACCAGAAGACAAGCCTCGCTTTACTAATCTGCTGAGGGTAAGTACTTGTAGAACTAACTCTCTGGAAAACATTAATTATAACCCTCTGACCCTTCTGGATGGAAACTAAGACAAATACATTTAGAAAAGCACCATTGCCAAGACTGTTTTTCACCAATTGGTTACCCCCTCGCAAGTTTTTCCCTCGCTTCAGCCACACCTCCCCCATTGTCAATCTACTAGAATCTCTTTTACACTATATAAATTTGACTTTGCTGAGTCTAAAATTTCCTGAACTTCTGATTGGCTGATGGATTGAAAATTGTTCCACAAAATTTTTTCTACTTTTTGAATGAGGGGTCATTTTCCATAACTTGTGCATTGAATAATAATAATTGAATGATATATTAGGATCCACTGCCTGCCGCTCAACTATTTTACACCCCCCCATATCTCGCATACTACACAGCATATCTCCAAGCTCCAAATGCACCTAATTGTGCACAAATCCCTACATAGTTACATACTTACATTGTCAAAAAAGCTTGCTCCTTTATACAGAATCATCCAATTCTTGCAGGAGCTCCGTGCCGCTTTTGATAAAAGAGAAAGTGAAACTGGTAAAAAGTTGTTTCTAAACGTTGCAGTCTCTTGTGGAGAGCGAACTATTGATGGAGGATATGAAGTTGACAAAATTGTGCAGTTAGTTTTCATTAATAATTGTCATAAAGTCGACTCTGAGAATCAGATGTCAAGATATGAGCTCTGAAATCTTGCTATTGTTCATTAAAAATGTGACCAATCATGGCTTTCTTATTTGAAAAATCAAATCAGGTCAATTGCTCAATCTGAGTCTTGCAGAAGATGTGCAGACTCACGATGGTTATAATGCCAAGAGCAGTACATATCTAGCTGGTTTGAATAGTCCTATGGTGCTAAAATAACAATCTAGTTTGTTTCACGCCAAATAGAATTTAAAGAATCCCCAAAATAGATGCTTTGTGTGCAGTATTCATAAACAATGTTAAACAATAAAAGACCACGTACAATTGTATATGACTTGCGTATTAAAAAAAGCATGACACCTACAGTATTAAAAAGCACGACACCATAAAACAAAAACATAGAATTAAGAATCAGGTCACATATACATGACAGTGTATTGATAAACTATGATAAGCCACTCTCTGGTGAAACATTTCAGAGGTCACATTTGACATTGGATTAATAGAGTGAGTTAGTCTTGCAATATTAACAAAAAAACATTGTTCAGCTTTTTGTAAAATAGATGAATAGTTCAATGAATAGTAAAATGTAGACAATGTTGGTACCCTAGCTATGTAACATATTTTGGGCAATGAGTGAGTGACGATTGATAAAATCAATTCTACTCTCACTGATTGATAAAATGTTTTGAATCAAAGCCATACATGATTAGTATGAAAGAAACAAGTTAAAGTAAAACTTTAGCTAATAGTAAAGAAATAATAATATTACAATTTTTTTTTTATAACACTGAAATTTTCTTGTGTAGTACATGTATGAATTAGCAAGATGTTCTTGGAACCGTCATCTTTTGCATTGGTGTTAATTAATGAAGTCAAATGTCTTTATTTCTGTAATGTTTAACTAAGGCCAACTTTGTCTTTATGTGTCACTCATATTATGCAGGTTTGTTGACCACATCCAGTTAATGTCCTACGACCTATGGGGGGCGTGGGAAACTACGCTTGGCCACAATGCACCTCTGTTCAGTGGTAGTGAGGAGGATAAAATCCTTAATGTGGTTTGTAGAATTTTTCATCATTCATTTCAATTAATTTTGAAATACGTGTAGTTTTGATTAAATGATTTACATCACGTGCAGATTTAAGATACTGCAGTGATCCAAATAGTAGTATAAATAGCGGTAGTTTTTAAGCACAATTTTTCTGCCCTATATACTTGCATGGTGTGTTGGAAACCGGTGGTATTTTCCAAAAGTACCACTTGCTTAGTGGTGAAAACGGTTCAAAACCATTATTTCTCGTTCTCACGACTTGTGAACTCAGAGTGCCGGGGAGCACTATGGGATGTTGGTGTGCATGAGCACAGGCAGAAAAATGGCTGCGCGCATAAGGTTCTTCTAAAATCGCACACATCAAATATCATCAAATATATTCATAACCTGCCAAGAGCCTTCCAGATGAATATAATTGAGACATATGCAGCCCATATATACGGTATTATACCTTTCGTTTATGTGCCCTACAGGTAATGTTTTTACAAGATGTATTTCCGACCTGGTCAGGTGGTATTGAATACACACAAGTCGTTGTTAAGACTTATCAACTCGTACGTACGTATGAACTCACGGCATGGTTTCGAATGCACCATTATAAGCATTATACTGCAATTAATTCTTTCAAAATTTCCATCCTATACTGTTATTACGCAAACTTGTACTATATACATTCATATGAAAAATTGTTTACTAATTGGTGAATGTCTTCATCCACTTTATTGTATGGACATCATATATGTATGTAATATGTAGCTCTGGTATGAACAAGGAAATTGAATATTTCTGTTTGAATGCATGTACGCTGTCACACTTTGCATGACTTCTTTAGTGTTTGGTGTGTAAAGAATTAATATGAGTAAATAAAGTTTAGTGTACATTTTTATGCTCTTTATTTCTGTTAAAGATCATGCAGTGCACTATATATGTTTTATTTGTGCTCGATAAAGGCCTGGTGTGCTCAGCACTGGAAGGATTTAGGTGCTCCTGTTGAAAAGATGATAGCAGGTTTAGCCACATATGGACGAAGCTTCACCTCCGACAATGAAAAGTTTGGTGAAAAGTGTATTCCAACTTCGAATGGGTGTCAGCCAGGGAAAGCTCAAACATACACAAACATACCTGGAGTATTTAGCTATTTTGAAGTAAGAATTCCTTTCATTCTACTTATACGTTTTAATTGATAAGTACACTTTAACTTTTGAATAAACATGATGTTTGAAGCTCAGAAACTCACTTTATATTCATAATGGTCAGTTTTGAGCATACACACACTTTGGCTTGCAAATCTTCAGCATCTAATGTTCTTGGGAATGTCATAGGCCTGACTATGAAACTTGAAGTGGATTCCCTCCACCTTGGTCCAGACTGGCTGTGTTTTCTGGTCATGATTAAGAAAATAATGTTCGGAATCTGTCTTCAGTTATCACGTGTGGTTCTCGATTCCAAATTCATGTCACTAGTCAATGTGCTCTTCTAATGGGATGCCAAGTTGCATGCCATTTTCTTAGTCTTGGAGAACACTCTTTCAGAAAGGATACAAGATGTTCTTATTAACATCTGCTTATCACTTCAGACAGCTTGTGCCTTCAGGTTACAAGGTTAAAGATAAATTGAAGGGTTATGCCTCTTAAATATTCTTTGCAATGTATAGTCTGTTCATTGGACATGTAGTATTAACTATATTGGATGTCTTTCAATTGCCATCATCATGTCCTTTTGGATCAGAACATAATTGGTGATACATAAATGTGTATGCAAATCAAATATGTAACCATTTATAACAAACATTTGTTTTAGTGAGCATTATTTTTTATTTTGAAATTAGCTTCAGAACTTCAACTGTTATGTTTATTTTCTTGAAGCCAGAAACAGTAAACAAAGTTAGACTTATATTAAAAGAGATTGTACACGTTACAAAAATGTAAGTGTTTTGCAGGCTTGCCTAATGTTAAAAAAAGGAGCCATGAGATATTGGGATGATGTTCGCAAAGTTCCATATCTTTATGACTCTGCAACAAGATTCTGGGGTGCCTATGATGATGCAGAAAGCCTTGCTTACAAGGTTAGCTAATTAAGTGCAATGCAAATATGTGTATCTTTAGTCTTTCAAAAGACCTTATATCTAATAGTTTTTATTTCTATTATTACATAAACCACTCGTGTCAACCATATATTAAGTGCAAAGTTAAAGAGCATGTACAATTGTGACAACCTCTAGCTCTAATAGATATAAGGTCTTTTTAGAAACCCTAGGAATTCCACTGATATTAAAAATACAGCCTCAAACATCCTGCCCTGTTATAGCCTTTAAAACCAGAGTAATCACTGGCAACAGCTGCAGGAGCAGCAGAACATGTATTAGGCCTAGAAAAAATGATCCTGTGGTTCCGGTAACCCTAGCTAACCCATTTTAACCCCCGAACCTAATCTTTTTATTGAGTTTTTTAATAAAAACTTCGAACCTATGGATTCAGACATAAAATATTATACTAATTTTAGCGATCCAATAAAAAAAATCATATGTAATTCATCATTTTTGTTTAATTTTACCATCATGTTGTGTATGTAGTCACTTTCGTTTTCTATGTGGAGTAAAAAAAAAATAAGTGGCCCCTACCTAACCTAATTTTTTGCAGTAAAAAAATATGAAGAAAAAAAAATTACCTACCTTACTAACCTATTTTTCAAAATCATGTTACCGGAACTAAACAATCATTTTTTCTAGGCCTTATATGCATGAGTGATCAGGTAAGGGTCAGCCATTTAAGTATGTAATCTTGATGTGTTTCTCAGTTACTTGTACATGTATGACTTAGTTTCTTTTTACCAAAATGGATACACCTCCAAATACTAGTCCCCCAAAAGTTAACTTCAGTACATCAATAAAACAAATAAGGATGTCAGACTTCAACCTCCTACCTACTATAATTGCTTGTTGTGTGAAAAAGAAAACTGAAAATCATTTGAAAATGTAAAACTATTTGAAAATGTTCATATCCAATCTTTTGCAAGCTATGTCTAATTGCTTCATTATCCATGATCAGATAACAATAGAGTATCAAATAAACAAAATATTACATGTCAGAACTTCATCAAACATTCCCCAATATAAATAAACACATCGTCGGCTTTCACGGGTTGATCATTCACACTGCCTTTACAAGTCCTTGATCATATCAACCCATGGGCCCAAGACCCATCATCTTGCGGATCTTGGCAGCGCTGCAAAGAAACCACCAAATAAGGAGTAACACGTCCTAACACAGAGTAACACGTCCTAAATATTTCCATTTTACGCGCCGTTGGCGGTTCTGCTGAGTTGCAGCGACAGTCACGTCCTCATTATTGAACTAGGTCACTGAACATTTTGGCAGTGGGGCTTCTGATTGGTTGGATCTGGTGACCTACATTCCAGGATTTGAAGGGACTGAAATCACGGCTGTATACTGGTATATAGCCGTGATATATGACGATGAAATAAACAGTACCACATTCTAAAGCTTCCTGTTACTAACTGGGGCTGGCTTATTTGTGAAGTAATGAACCAGAACCACATTACAAATAAACAGTACCACGTACTTAAAAGGGAAAATACCCAACTACAGCTGGACTGCTGTTTCTAAAATAGAAGCCATGTGCTTTAAGTAAATGACGTCACTTTTGCAAAACTCTTTGCAAAATTGATGTCATACAGAGGCTTTTAGAATAGGCCTTCATGTCTAGTGGCTAGTCACAGTGGCTAGTCAACTCACTGCGTTCTTGTCAATCACACATCACCGTGCAAAATTCTACGATTGACCCTCCAATCTTGTGCTCAAATCCTACAATTTACATATAAAATCTATAAGGTTTAATTTGTTTTTAAAAGTCTGCTCTCAATTGTTCGAGTTTTTATTTCTAAACTTGTGCTGAGATCAATTTTGTTCAACTATTGTGTTGTAAGTGAACTGACTGTGTAACGTCAACGTCAGTACCATATAATATTTTCCACTTAACCCATGACACGTGCGTACGGCGTGGGTCAGCCAAAACGTGAAAAGATCAAACATTTCAAATATGAGATCGGCAATATAATTAGTATGGTTTATATGTGCGTGTTTTTTGTTTTTTTTAAAAACTCCTCAGTTATAATCTATTGAGTCTATATTTCTAAGTTGGTGGTTAAACCATGAAAAACCCTTTTGTCATTTTGAATCTTTGTGCATGCACTATCACATTAGCAGTCTACAATATTATTCTTGAAAAATATCTCCACCATGGATCAGCTCACAATGCACACGGCAAAAATATGCCTTGCAAGAGGCTCTTTGAGACATATGATTAAGTAGTTGGCCTCAAATGTATACATTTCTAGAACACTTTTTGCATAAAGTATAGCTATACTGAGTTAAAGTTCGACCTGTATGGCTTTAGAAAATAATTTACCAAAAACGTCAACATGTTAATAGTACATGTACTTGTAGACAGGCGTTGGGTTTCAAAATTGGAGGGGGGCAGCAAATGTACACAGAATATCTAATATAGTGATAAATTTCTAAAGCAATTTTCTCGTCAATTCTAACAAAAGCAAGTGCACGAAGCACAGATAAACCTGTAAAAGTAACTGTCCTGTTGAATGATAGGTCACAAAGGTAAAAAAAAGTAAAGTAAACAAAGTAAAAAACAACAACCGAAGGCCAAGCCCACGTTTGCGTAATTATATATAGATGGCTAAGGAGCACAACATACAGGAAGCTTCATACTTATCAGCATAATGTGCAACGGAAATACTAAATTATTTATGACATTACTTTTAAAAACTTTGCTTAAACACAATTTTTAGGTTAGAAAGTATAGATAAAAAAATTATACCCTCACTTTCTTAAAATCCTTGCAGATATACAAAATGATAATCATTAGAGAATTCCTAATACTACAACAAAATTATATTTGTGTATCGAAGTTCATTTTGATTCTCTTGCTATTATAATAACCCAAATTTGAGGTATCTGTTGTTGAAAGCACATCATTGAAATGGCCTGTAATGTATATGACTAGCATGATCTTAATTACATGTTTTGTAACCTTTGCAATAATATGTGTCACAAAATATAGTTATGATTTCAATGCCTCAATAGGTGAACTGGATCCTACGAAAGGGTTTTCGTGGAGTGATGGTTTGGACTCTTGATTTTGATGATTTTAATGGCATATGTGACGAAGGTGATTTTTAAAATAAAACATGAATATCATTTGGTATTCATTGTATAACTTAGCAGACATTTATTTTCAAATTTATCCAGTAAGAAAACTAATATCTTAAAAGAAATCAATAAGTTACTTACATGTACATTTGTCTTTGCTTGCAATGCCAAGCATAATTTGTATGTTTGCTTGGTAACAGACATTGTTACATTGTAGGATTTCAATGATTGACATTCACATACATACTTTATGAATATAAAGGTTCAGCATTGATTGTTTTTTAGGAAAGTATCCTCTTATGAGATCCATTAATGCTGCAATTAGTGAAGCTGAGCCCGGTCCACAGATTACTCCTGCGCCTACTGGAGAACTTATTCCTCCACAATTTCCACAGAGGATCACCACCCTTTCACCTAATGTAAAGGTCAAAATTACAAATGATGAAGCTGTTCAAAGAAAGAAAAGTGGAGATGACAATGTTATCTGTGAGGGAATTGGCCATATAAGTATGAACAACCTTTTTAATCTTTCCGTAATTTTATCTAAAAGGATAATTAATGCAAGGGACTTTATTTATGGTTTCATGTGTTTTAGTTTGAATGTTCTCTTCAATATGTGCATTTATCGCAGCACTTCTTAGTAGAGCTTTTGTTGATGATATCAGTATCAAAGAAAAATAAATTAGTATTTGTTTTTAACTTTCAGCTAACATATGGTGTTCAAATAACTGCTTCTCTGCATCCTCATTTTGTCCAGAAGATTTATGCCAGTGTTATGCTTTGGGTTCAGCACAACTTACTCCTGCACCAGCAGCACAGAATACACCTGCTCCATCACAGATAACTACTCTGTTAACACCTGGTAATGCTGTACCACCTACAACCGCTCCACCAAAAGTTTACATTCCCAATGATGAAGCTATTAGAAGGAAGAAACAGGACAAAGATGATAATGTTTTCTGTGAAAAAAATAAAAATGTACAAACAGGTATGAATTACAAGTACATTATTAATTTAAATTTACTTGCTCGGGCGCATTATGGGTTGCTCTTTTTTTTACATATGTAAGGTTCTTTAGTATTAAAAAATTGAATTAGTATTTTTTTTTGTCAATTGTTATCAAGTAAAATGCGAGTCATGTTATAAGACGAGGAAGAGCCTATGTAGTGTTGTTCTTTTAAAACGAATTGGCACATACATGAGCCATTTTATTCTATCACAGGTTACATAAAGGATGTATGCATTTAATTCATATCATACATACATAGTTTATTCAGCTTATAACCATGAGTATTTGAGAGACACTTGAAAATAGTGTTTTTAATTGTTCTTATCTTGTAATATTCTAGTATCTAAAAAAGTTGTATAAAAGTGAACAAAGTGATGTGACTACCTAACCTTTTGTTGGGTGAACAGAACAAAGTAACATTATTTTATTAATTTCTACTACTCTTCTGCAACATTACACCAAAAATAAACCTATACAAAAAATTCAAAGTTCAAAACAGTTTTTTCGTCCAAAGGATTTATTCATGAACTTGGAAACGGAAACAAACAGAGAGCCTCATTATTTAAAATGAGGCATCCATCACGTAAACTCATGAACAGCTTTGATGCAAAATGGTGGTACATGTACCTTTGTTAACTTATTACCTATTGGCGTGTAATCAAGCATAGTGTGATGGTTTAGGTTTTTTTTAGCATACATGTAGGATATGTTCCAGCGTGGTGATGCAACATTTTGGTTCTAGTATGATGGGATTGCATCAAAATATTTAAAACAATGAACCTCACTGCAGAACATATTGATAAATAAATGGATTAGTATCTTCAACTTGTCATGAGTAGTTTTTTTCTCAAGAGGCAGAAGCTGTGAGATGTACTTCTGCGTAGAGAGAAGAATCCTTCAGAACCATATTAAAGTCTATATCCTGAAACATTCTTTATCTGTGTTTGATATGTGCAGCACTACTTTTTATTATAATTACATGATATGAACTTGTTACCTTTTTTCAAATTGGAGGATTGAAACCAACTGAATATTCAAATGGTTTTTAAGAATAACGTTTTCAAGGAATACTTAAAATGTTGTTGTAAATACATATTGTGTATACTGTATAGTCAATGAAGTAAAATTGGTTAATAATAAGAAGATATGCTATTTCTGTGGCGACATTATCAGAGTAACACTTGTTACTCTCAGATTTTACAAAACCTAAAATGGCAGATGGTAAGAATTAATTTTTATTTGATGTATAATATATACAAATATACATGAAGATGCTGTGTAAACGGTTGCAATCCGAATATTGTTATATCTGTTTAACTGACCTGTTTAAGAATTATAATTTTATAATGATAACAATAAATAGTTGAAATATTTGATTTGCAGTAAAATGTGTTCGTAAATGCTTTTATCCAGCACAATGCAATGTATCTAGACCATTGATCAATAGAATTACAAAAGTATATTATGATAATAACAAGAAGCACAGATTATGCAAAAGGTAACAAGTGTTACTCTGATTTTGTCGCCGCCAAGAAAGCAGAAATATGGAAAGTTTTGTCTAAATTTGCAGCTGCAACTGATGATTGGTGCTCAATGGTCTGCTTCTGGGATCCTCCCCATTGTCCCGAAAATGACTGCCGCTGCTACGTATCTGTTAACAGCAGTAATGATGTTGCGGAGTCAGTGAAACGAGCACCAGGATCTGGGGAAACACCTGCAGTAGCACCTGCATATACACATGCTTCAACTGCTGCACAAACAGATTTACCAAGAACTACGAATTATAAATCTAAAATGGATATATCCAACAATGAAGCATATGATAGGAAGAAATTGGGAGAAAATGTGAATTGTGTAGACAAGAATAAGAAGGATGGCAATGGTAAGAAATACATTTTGTCATAAATTTTACCAGTTAGAAACTACCAGATTCAACAAATAATAGGCATTCTAGCCATGTTGCCGCTAATGCTCAGTTCTGATAGGTTAGAGCCGTGTGGTTTCAGTGTATCTCACTACTTTGTCAAGATGATCTCAGTACTTTGTGAATGGGATAATAATGACATTCAGACGCTCATTAACGTAATGTATGCATTATTGAAATGTCAGAAAACATCAGATAGTCCATGCTGAGACCTTAAAAATAGACAAAATTTATGACTATGAACCAATACGGCTCGGGCATTGTCCTCATTACGAAGATATCGTGGGCCCTCACCATTTTAACAGTTTTAACATAATATAAACCACAGTATTCCTAATTGCATGTAAGCATTGCATTTAGGTGACATGGTAATAATATAAAACCTTGAAGAGATACAAGAGTTTCTACAAAGTGCAAGTGCCTTTCACAGCCTTATGCTGTTGAAATTAGATAGAGGAGTAGAATATAAATACAAGCTACCCAATGTGTTTAGGAGACAAACTTACTAAGCCTCAATAGATAAACTTTTAAGCGACATAGAGAAATTTTGGGGTTTGCTACTTCCCTCTAATGATTGTAACTGTAAATAACTAGGAATTCGCGGATTCTAGCTAAATCTCAGTCGATGTCCCAGTTCCACCCCTAACACTCAATACATGATGTCCCCCTAACGTACTGCTACAACATTCGTCAATTTCAGGAACCATCTATTGATTAGTGCATAGTACAGTGTTACTTATGACAACCTAGACGAATGATACTACATAATTACAGCTACATTTTTTTCTCATCTTTGATCCACATGATGAGCAGACACTATTTAAACATTTAAACTCCAATAGCAACTTCATAAGTAGTCCAATCAATCAATCAATCAATTAAATCATAAGTTTATTTGGGCAGGTCCATATTATCCCTCAATTTGAGGGTGTGGCCTGGCTGTCCAGTCTATTTCTCACTGTCCTGTCCAGTCTATTTCTCACTGTCCTGTCCAGGCTTTTCTATATTTGGATCTGTATGATCCTTACCCAGGCATAATAGATCTTTCTGCATGAGTGTGTGTCCCACGTCTGCTTTGCTCTTTGCCAGTACAAAGGTTTGGTTGGTTTCACTTTGTCAATTGTATTAAATGATTGATTAGGCAAGGCCCTGCAGTAGCCTATGCCTTATCCAGATTAACTCTTGAAACGGAAAATTTTAGTGTAAAACATGTAATTTTTGAATTTAATTGTTTATTATTGTTTTATTTTCAAGAAAATGGGAACTATGATAAATGGTGTTATGACAACTGTTTTGCTGGGTTTGGAAATTGCCCTAAAAAGTTTTGCCGGTGCTATGTGGAAGGTAATTTCAAAGCAGCACCTTCGGCTGCTGCAAGAGCTGCTACTACACCAAAGTCTACCACTGCAAAATTCACTAATAAACTAACAGTTTTTAATGAAGAAGCAAGGCAGAGAAAGGACAAAGGAGAAAATGTTGTCTGCAAGGGTGCCATTGATGGTAAGTGAAATGTGCTTTCATCGATCACCAAATTGAAATTAGAATTTACCCATTATTGATCATGCAAAACTGGTAAAATCTTTAGATACAATAACCAATCTAACAAAACTGGAAAATCTTTAATTTTTGTTTCGTGATTATCGTGCTTGTTTTTACAGGTTATGATATGATTAAGTTTCTGTGCATCTACTTAACTTTTTAATAACAAAATGTCACCATTTTATTGCTAATTAGAAAGATGAATTTCATGAATCAGTTCCCTTACAAGGAGCTTCATCATTTCAGATGTCTATAACAAATGGTGTGAAAAGAACTGTTTCATTGAAGCGAAAGTTTGCCCAGTTTCAAAATGTCAGTGTTACATTGAGACTCCGCGCATCTCTCGTCGTGGACCAGAGGCAGAAAAACGCACCTCCTATGATGTAAAACTGCCGAAGAGTAAGTAATGTCAAATGGAACATTTTATATCACTGGAATTAGCATTTTCAAATTAGAATTAGAATTTTCTATCAAGCTGTGCATGTATGTGGTCAATATACATGAAAAGGTTTTCTTCCTAGAAGAATAGCTTATACATTTAAAAATTATGTTAATAGTTGACACAATGAATTGTTGTTCAGACTTGAAAGGGGAAGTCACTGTGCTGAAGAGAGCTCTGCACAAGCTATTGGTAGAGATCCGTGAGCTGCTGGAACTGCTATCTCCAGCTGAGTACCATGCGCCATCCATGAGATCCAGGCGTCAGATAAGCAACGCCCTTCTAGAAAAACTAAGAGACCTGGAGAAAACGTTGACTGAGACCATGGAAAAGGCATCCAGTGAGGTAAGTGTGAATGAACAATAAATTGCATATTATGCATCAGATCTCTTATGTGTCTGCTGACTTCACGGCAAAAGAGAAGTGGTGACCTACATACCGGCCCATAAAATTTAGAGCAGCACTTTTAATTTAATGTTGACTATTGTTATATTTATTTCAATATTTTAAAGCTAAGTGTGATCCTTATAATCCAGCTAAATGCCCCAGATGTAGAGTTAGACGTAGCAAGATTGATAAAGGATCTGAAGAAAACAAAGTCTGCAGTTGGTAGTCTTGAGGAAGACTATCTTGACAATGTAGCTGATCAGGATTCTAGGATTATAAAGAAGTTTGGAGATGTAAAGGTAATTTTTGTTGGTGCCTTCAAATTGCACTTGATTCCTTTTGAAATATTTGCTTTCTGCAATGTAACGCTGTCAATCTAAATATCCTATTCTAAAAGGTACTTCATTTTTCCATCAAAAATATGTTTAGTAGATATATCATTTGATTATCTACAGTTTATTTATTGGATCATTTTTACACACTTATCCAGTTGATTTGATACTGTACATAATGGATAGTTATAATACTTAATACTTTTTAGACATCGTTAACTGAAGTCTTAGCTAAGGTGGAGAAAGTAGATACGGATATGAAATCATTTTCTGCAAAATTTGCCAGAGGTAAATAAATCATTTTATATACATCAACTTCACATAAATTTACATGGTATGTTTTATATTTGAATAATGATTTAGACTGCAATAAAAATGATGGAATTTACAAAATTCACATTAGAATACACTCAAGAAGGAATATCAATATACATGTATGCTAAGTAATAGATACCTTTTCAATACTTTATTACTAGCTTCGTGACTAGCCAGCTTCTTTTTGCAGTACAGAGCATCCAATCATCAAATACTTTCTACCTCTAGCTGTTCCTGATGAGCCGGCGGACTATGGCCCAGTTGCTGAGGCACTGAGTGGAGCCGCTGTAGGCGTGGCTCTCAACGTCTGCTGTCTGCTCTTCCTTAGATGGCTCCACACCGGCAGTGCAAGCGGTAAGTCACTCTCTGGTCACTTCATGCTATGATGAATTCCTATATAGTGCTGGGGATTGCCATTTTCCAAGTGACTTGATATTAGATGAAAAATTGTCTGTTCCATTGAGAATCTGTGAAACCCTGCTGAACCGTATAGAACCCCATTTATAAAAAACTTATGGGGCACATTACGCCTCAAGGTCAGTCTACAGCCAGTCTACGACCAAAAACACATGGATATCGTAAAGATCCGTAAGTGTTAAGTGCGATAAACGCAGCATTTTTAAAGGCCGTAGGGTGGCCTTAGAATGAGATTGGCATGCCAAACTTCCTCTATGAGTATGTAAGATTGACTCCAAAACTCACCTGGGGCTATAGGGCGGAGGTGGTGGGGTGCCCCTGCTAGAATTTTTTTTTTCAAGCTCATCCTGGAAGCTCTGAGTACATACATTTGCTACACAAATAGAAAAAAAATAACTATAAGTTTAAACTTTTTTGTTTGCTTTAAGTGGAAATATTGGCAACTCTATGGGCACCTCTTTGTAGGGGTTGGACAGTTACAGAATATTGATCCCGGATTCCCGGGTAGCCAGCGGTCTGTACCCGACCCATACCCGGGTACCCGGTGATCACAATTCTGTTAATATAAGGTGTTATTCTTGTGTTGAAAAACTCCTCAGACTATGACCAACTATAAGAAATCAAAGAAAATAAACCATGTAACTCCCGTTTGCTTGGAAGTATAAAAAATGAGTGTGGTCTAGTTAGTTAAAGTACGGTACACTATCACCAGTCAGTGTTTATTTAGCTAAACATTCAACTTATAATATGAATTTTGCAATTAAAGATATAGTTTAGCAATACGGCAAAACTAATATATCTTTTTTTTCATTTACTGAACATTTATTTTGGTCCTTATTTATAACAACTACATGTATAAAGATTGGTCATTGAAGGTCATAACCGTCTTATGGAATAGGTTTCATTCCTACGCAACAGTCAATTGGTGTGTGGTAGTACTTTTCACAAAACCAAACTAATTAAACATCTTATTACTGGCTGTTGGGGATCAAATCGGCAAGCAATGATTGGTCATTTTGTGTATTAACCATCTTATCTAAATACCTGCAATACCCCACAATGGGAAGTTAGTGTTGCCGTACTACTGGGCACATTGTTTATCCATAAAATACTGCATGTGCCCCTTCTGAGTTGGCCTATTGCGCCATAACCCCTAAGGTATTGTTTCGTCTATTGGTTTTCTTGAAAAATGGCCTGGTAAAATTTGTAATTTTAGACTTAAATGGATTTTTAACACTTTTTATTGAATTTGGAAGATTTTACACATCTTCAATGTGTACCGGACAAGGTAAAATTGTACCCATGAATATACCAAACCAGACCTGAGTACCCGCATCTTTCATCTGAAAAGTTGGTCTCTCTGGAGACCCCTTTCATTCAGCTATAAGGAAAAAGGTGCGCTCTGTGTAGACTGTGCTGCCCCTGGCTGCATCAATTTCAACCAATCAGAGCTCTACGTTGGTTTTGCAACGAACAACAAAGCACACATGGCTCATGCATATTCATGAGGACCGCTTACATATAACTTTAACACTCGTATGCTTATCAATTGATGTAGATCTAGAAATGCATTCTTTATGTTCAGGAATGGTTAACATTAATGTTATTAAGAACATCATAGACTAAACTATATCTCACAAATCGAAACAAATATCGGCATTGATCAGTTGTCAAAGATTTCATCTCGAGGATTTCACAGACACTTCATACACTTGTACGTCAAGAATATCCTACAATGCACACAAATCACGTTGTCTCTGCTTTCCTAAATGCTTTAGTATTAATCCTGTGTGATAATTAGCGTTGAACTTTTTATGGTATACACAATATTTCACTAATATTAAATTCCATCTTTCACGCCGTTATACTTATAAGTCGCTTGAAAACCTGTCAATCAAAAGTTCTACTGGTGACGTCATTGTATAATCATGAATATGCAAATTCGTTTTACTCCACCATGGATTTTGAAGGGCTGATGGCAAGGTATACATATATCTATAAAATTTGATAGATGATACCTTGCCGTGGCAAGATGGGGTACCCGGTGGACCCAACCTGCCCCGTACCTCCTTGCAAAGTATTAAGATTTGTAATGTAAAAAAATTGTTTCATATTCAATTACATGATTAAAGAATGAAAACTAGATCAAAAGTGTACAAAGAACACTGCGTCGCTAGAACGACGTTGACTTATGGGCAATTAAGATAATATACTGAAAAAATGTATACTTTACAATCAAGAAATCTATGCAATGAGTCTCCATCCTCATCACCACCCTTCCCAGCTCCCTCGTTGTATGAATATACGTGTGACGTGCAACGTACGTTTGACATATGCAAACGTTTCACGTATTACGTACCTTTTCTTGCTGGCAAAGTGCATTGAATATCATTAAAAATGTCATAAAAGCGCTTCTAGAAAACAAAATTTAATTGGTAGAGCGCCCAAAATCGAATCACTTCGGTGTCGCCTCATACCTCATAGTCGTGCAAAGTTTGAACGAAATCGGTGGAACGGTAAAAGCTCTAGCTTGTCCGGAGACATACATAGATACATAGATACATAGATACATAGAAACAAAGTGATCACAAGGCTTTCTCTTCAGCTACTGAAGCGACGCAATGATTGCCCAAAATCAGAATGGGTTTCTTTAATTCATATTACTGTTACTTTGCATAGTATCAGAATGTGTTCAATACTTTTATGTTGTGTTAATCAATGTATATTTTTATTTCAGTGGAAAATTGGACTGATAAATTCATTCAGCCATCAATGCCACTTGATTATGTCTCCAACCTTGCCTGTATAATACTACCTTATGTGGGCCTTCCCGTTGTGCTTGCTGCTAACATGAGCCGCAGGAAGGTACATTTGTAGCATCTACTTATTTTCACAGAACTATGATAAATCCTCACAATAATTGATGCATTAATTTACCTATAATGTAAGAATACATAAATATGATTTTCTATATATGTATATTTAGATGTTTATGCAGCGCTGTCCAGACCTAATATACCCAAATGAATGCTAATTGTGCCTTCAATATGCTCATGTTACTACTATGTATCGTTTTCATCATTGATTCCCTTTTTTGAAGCATAACCTCAGAAACTGCATCTCAACATTATATGTGCTGTGCTAGGGTGTAAAATCGCTATATATTTGTTACATTACATCAGAAATACATATTAAAGAGCAGTTGCTATATTATATAGTTGATGTTCTTCCATAATCCATACTAATAGATGAATTTTAAAACCTGTAGGATATATTATGTAAAAAATATTATTAGATACCAGCAGGAACCAAACCTGTATTTTTTAATTTTTTTGCGAGACTTGCGTTGTTATCTCAACTTCACCTGAGCGTAGGCTCCCATTGGTATCTAATAATATTCTATACATAGTCATGAATAATGGAACCCAGGATGCTATAAATACACAATATAGATATATGTTGTCTTTCAAAATGTAAGTCAAGTGTCCCTTGTGGAAATTCTTATGCTGGGGTCCATGGTTAGCAACAGTATATAGATTTTATTTTCATTATTACAGAAATACATTATGTAGAAACATACATTCTTACTAAAATATACATGATATATAAATATATTTTAAATATACATCTGTTACAGAAATATTCAGAGAATTCACCAAAGAATGTTCATGTAGAAGCTCCAAAAGAGAATCCAAGTGTTTCTCAAGCAAACCTGAATGTGACACAAGAAGGACAGAACACTGTGTGATGGAGATTTTTATGGTGTACACTGTTACTTTCCATAAATAGATTCTAGACTGTTCCACTAATAACTAATGATTATGTACAAATCTAAGTCAAACTTTAGGATTTCAACAATTTGATTCTATTGAATCCAATTTAGTGGATACCCTAAAAAGTAATGAAAAATAGTAGTTCTAAATTCTGTACAAAACTGGCCTGAATGGAAAAGTGTAATTGTTGATACATTTATTGTTGTAAATGTTCTATCATTTGCGTTATTTTACTAATATATTACAAGTACTTGTTATAGTATCAAACTTTTAAAATTTGTATATAATTGATGTGTCCAATACTCATTTTTACAAATTCTTTATCTAAAGAAATGTGTGATTGTTGATACATTTATTGTTGTAAATCAAAGACTTGTAAAGTTAAAGAAATTGTTGTAAGGTTTGTTTTAAAGATGGCTTACAATTGAGAACCTAAACTCTGAATTTGAATGGACTTTGAAATATATATCTAAGAATGTTCTATCATTTGCATTATTTTACTAGTATAATACAAGTTCTTGTTATAGTATCAAACTTTTACATTTGTATATTTATAATTAATGTGTCTAATACTCATTTTTTACTGCTTCTTTATTCTAAAGAAATGTTGATTAAGTATCGTAAATATGAACATGAACAGTATTCAAATAAATATTGAAATATTTGTAATTTTCATAATGAGATGTGTAAGAAATATTTGACACTGAGGCAAAATTATACTAATATGCACGGAAGTAGTGATAGTACCTGTACATGTAGCTTAAATAATACTACCAATAGTAACACACGTCTAGACTTATTCTTTTTCTCTAAGCATAGTAATACTACTACTAATTCTGCATCTTAACATTTCAAATATTATATGATAGGAGGCTGGGCATGATACAGGTAAAACTTGCAGTTTTAAATTCCTAATCATATTTTTGAAAGGTTCGAAATGAAAAAGAGAGCAAACTTCAAAATAAATAACAGTTTTGATACTTTAATTAACCTTATTTGATTGGATCAGTGAAATGTACATATCAACTTTGTTCAGTTATTTCTATTTCAAGTATCTGAAGTTTGATTCATAATTGTAGGTGTAAATGATATGTGGTGCACCAGAAACTGCTTCTACACTCCTTCTTATTGTCCAGTAAATTTCTGTCAATGCTACATATTGGATCTTCCTGATCATAGTGAATCTGACTATGGTGAAATTGACACAATGGCTCAATATTATGAGCCAAGTCGACGTGATGTAAAAAATGGTGATAATAAAGCACCATCAGCAAATGGTTCCAAAGTTTACATACCCAATGGTTCTGCTCCTTGGAGGAAGGCCCAAAAAGATGATGTTTTTTGTGAAGATGCAACAGGCACACGTAAGAATTATATTTCTTTGTCCTACTTAAAACCCCAACTTAATGCGTTTAATTTACATCCATGTAGACCTTTTAGACATTTAGTAACTTTTAGTAATTAAATGTTATTGGTGAAATAATGTATTATTTTTCTGTTTAGCTATTTTTGGTTCCAAAGATATATCTTAAAAGACAAGTGACATTTATTATAGATTTAAACTTCAACCTCTTCTAAATGTATATATCAATTAAATGAATTCTTCTTATCAATACTAAGCTGAATATTGAATATTTATATTTCAGCTATTGATAAGATGGATTCATTTAATATATAGTATCAAATACATAGCTAATGAACTTGTTTAATAATGCAACCTCTTCAATATTTCAAATGAAATCTAAAAACAGTTTGTTTATTGTCAAACTAGCTTAAATATCGTGAAGTTAGTTGGCTGCTCTCTTAGTTTTACTTGCCAACACAGTTACGTAACAGGAAAATGGTTCTATAATTTTTCCATGTTCATTAAGTTTACCGTTTACATTCACAGATGACAATGATAAGTGGTGTGCACATGCATGTTTCCAAATACCGCTGAACTGTCCCACAGACAAATGTCGCTGCTTTGTGCATGATGGTAACAACCTGAAATTTGCATCTCCAGCTGTAAAAGAGAAACTTTTAAATGGGATGCATAAGAGAGATACTTATACTTCTGGTCATACACCACCACCTACAATGAACGTTACATTTCCTATTGATAATGGTAATGGTTCCTACGATGAAAACAGTGCTTATTATGAACATCAATATGATGGTAAAGATAACAGAAATGAAAGAGATATGGTGACTTTTTCAATTGTTGAGGTGACTGTTTCATCTTCACCTTCATTGTCAACAGATGCTTCCGAAAACCCACTAACACCAACTCCTGCTCTTTCCATACCATATACAGTCACTACACAAAAGATCAAAACAACTACAAAGGCGACAGATATCACAAAACCGCCCAAAATTAAATTTGTTATCCCCATTAAGGAAGCAAGAAAGAGAAAATCTTACGGAGAGGAAGTCTTTTGCGAGGATGTAAGTGGAAAAGGTAAGTACTATGTGTAATGTTAATCTTACCATTTAAAGTGTGAGAGATTCAAATTGTCATATCTATTCAATTAGGTGTATACTATTTAAGTTTGCAAAAATGTAAATGTACAAGGTTTATTAGTTGACTTTGTATCTTTGAAATCAGGTCATTGGCATGATTGTAACACTTTATTGCTTTTCACGACTCCCAGGGAAGCATACATGTACATTATAATTGTTACCATTCTAACCACTCATTTTAAAATTCACTAGCCTGACTTGTACCAGTGTACCTATTTACCATGTAGGTGCCACAGAGCAGTGTACAACCAGTTAGGAATAAATTAGCTAGCCCCCCAATAGATGTGGCCATGAATCAAACTCACCACCTTTTGGTCATAAATCAGATTCCCTATCTACTTGACTGTCTTAGCATTGGTGATAGCATGCAAATGGGCAATTAAAAGAACGCAGCCAGTGGTAAAGGGCCCACAAACTATTGATCATATCCTGCATAAATTTGGCCTAATAGTGTATTCCACTCTGACTTTGATCTCAGGGAGGCAAATACAGGGAGTTCAATCGTTATGTCTTCGCTCTTGGTAGTAAGGTATGGACCACAGATCTTTTATGCTCTAAATGATAGTTACTTTGCCAGTTCAAGTACTGATCTGTATGTGTAGGTTTTCTATAAACCTTCACTTTCAGTCTGCCATCTTCATTCTGTTCAACGTGTGTGTCGAGAAAGGCTAGTTTTCTATGATGCACACAGCATCTTGCGCAAGAAGAAGCCAGTCGAAGGGGCGTGTGCCCTCGAAATGTAGCAATGTAAATAAACAGTTTCTGTGTTCCTAACAAAATGTTAGTGTATCAATATGTTAAATCCAGAAACTATAAAATATCTTCTGAATGATAATCAAATGATGTCTAACTCATGTAACTGTCAGGAAGTTGTTGTTGATTGGCTAGATTTGATTCAATTTGCATTGTGATAGACCACCATGATAGAAATTGTTTACTATATTGTAGGAACTGACTGGACCACTAGGGCATAACAATGGCACAATGTTTACTGAGTTAAATTGAAGTAATATGTAACTAAGAGATCAGTCATTGCTTCGTTTCAACTGCTGAAGCAAGCCTTGTGTTTCATTCGTTTGTAACTAACTAACTAAATAACTATGTATGTATGTTTGTCTCCGGGCAAGCGAGAGTGTTTCCCAAAGAACCGATTTTGTTCAAACTAACACCCCTTCTTGTGGTAATGTAGTAATAACTTACTTCTGCAATAAACAACTCTAAATACCCACCCCACCCCACACATAATTCCCATAAATTTTTATGTTATTGTGACTATATACTATTAGTTATATAAACTTGGTAAAAATAATTAACCAATATAAGTAAATCCAGATTTAATGCATTCAAGAAAATATAGAATACAAATTTATATTTCTGTGGAATAAAGACGCAATATATGTGTGATGCAAATAGAAAGTGTGATGCAGGATTAGTGAGAGGTCAGAAGGGGGGTGGGGGAGGGAACTTTTGTTTAGGAAATACATATTTGGCTGCACATATATTTTTTCCAGAAATTTTAATAGATTTAGCTGTAGCAAATTTGAAGTTTGATATTTTTATGTGAATCAATTATGATATCCAATGTTGCAGGAAAATTTGATGAATTTTGCAATTGGATGTGCTTCCAATCATCATTATTAATGAAAAACCTTTGTGAACGCAAGTGCAGTTGTTACAGTTGGAAGTATGCATCTCATAACGATACTACTGTGGCGCAACCAGAAAGGGAAGAGATTCCAATTGAAGAAATAATTTGGCACAGCAAACACGGTTGGAACGTTACTTGTGAAGGTACGTACAATGCAGTTGTCATACGTTTGTGTTTATGGTCTTCTCTGACAAATTCTTTTTTTTTCAGCTTTTGTGTAGTGGGTGTCACATGACTAAAGACTTTTTGGTGTCACGTGACTGTAAAGGCTTGAATTGTTTTCTCTTGCTCTGGAGTTTTGACCTTGTTGAGAAGACATCCAATCGCATGAGGCTGTTTTGTTCATATACATGTACATTGTATGGTGTATCCATAGTAATTGTATCTGTTGTGGGTTAATACATCCATGTGCAGTTTTGTGATACTTATGTTTTTTTATTACGATCACAAGGGGCATAATGACTCTTCAAAACAAACGCAGATTGATAAATGGTGTGATAATGTGATCCAATATTTTTGTCGGTTTTTCACTCTATGTATTGATATGCAAATATGATTATTATGATTATTACAGTACTGATATCGTCAGAGGGACACAGAAGAACAATCTTAAGAATTATGCTACGATTCCTTACGTTTTTCTCCTATTTCTTCTCATTGTTGCAACTGTTACAAACGAAAAAAGGTTCTGTAGCTTTCGCAAATTACAGCTTTCTTCATAACTTGCCTGAAGTTACATTTATTTTGATTTTTACCCTTGTATTACCCATTTTACGGAGGTTTTTTATGGTTCCCGTAATAAAAAGAATCTTTTTAAAACTTCATCACCACGCCAGACATTTTGAGAGATTTTCATTTCATTTGGGTGTACACCGCGTCTGCACGTGGGTTTACTTTAGAATTTTATATTACTACAAATACTGCGGATGGTTTTAGGCAATGCCTATTCATATTAATGTTGAAATACATTAATGCTGATCTATTTCAATACTTTACTGTAGCTGACAATAACAGCATCGATAATATCAATTAGTTATTATCAAACTAATTAAACGTTTATTAACCGCATGCAAATTCAATAATACTTTTATTATTTTATGTAAAAAGTATGACAAGCCAGTGTTTGTCCCAACATAATTTGGAACTCTTTGCAAAAATATTTCACAAATTCTTTAAGGGCCATTATGTTTAACATTCGATCTGTAATGCCAAATACATATTTTATATAAACCATCTGCAGTATTTGTAGTAATATAAAATTCTAAGTAAACCCACATGTCATACTGTATGTCACGTGACAACATACCAGAAAGGTGAAAACATTACCATGTTTGCTTACACTTTACTAGAACACAATACATTTTTTTCTGTATTGTCCCTCCCAAGAACACATTTTTTTTCTATATTGTCCCTCCCATGCAGCTCAAAGACAGGTATTGCTTGATGGTCTTACCTTGGGTATTCAAACCCATATAACAAATTATCATAAAAAAAAAACATCACGTCCATCATAAATATTCTAATAAATGGAACTAGAATTTCACATTGTTCCACTAATCGTCTGATGGTAAACTTTGTGATATGATGTACAGGAGATTATGAGCTTAAAGGTCATGCTCAGTGGCCAAACTAATATGCTTGTATAGAAGCAATGTAATGTGGTCTGTGCATTCCAAAAGTGTCTTTCATTTAAACAGCATATTAAAGTATGTAGAGCAATTTAAATACTACGCAATAAGAGGCCAGTGTACACTCAAGTAAACACGGGAAACGAGAAATGTCAACTGAATGATTTTCGTCAGACGTAGTTTGCACGGTGCACGTAAGAATTCGCCTATCTCATCCATGTTAAACGTGACGTCTGCCGTCAGATATCCACAATATGTCTAGCGAAAATCATTCGATAATGCAACATCACGTGACCTTGTGTTTTAGTTAGCAAGAAGGCACGGTATTTTTAAAGATGCAATAAATATTAGATGTGGAAAAAATATATATTATTTTCCTTACATTTGCAATGGAAAAGGCATTATTCATTGATACTGGAATTGACAGAACAAAAATTATTTTGACTGAGCTTTATCTTTAAAGATTTTGCTCAGCCAAAAACATTTTGGCCCTGTAAAATCCAGCATTATCCATTGCTATTGTGATAGAAATAATATTTATTTCCCCTCCGTTTAATACTTATTTCACCTTTTAAAATACCTTCCTGTCTTGCTAACTAAAGCACAAGGTCACTTGTTGCATAATCGAATGAGTACTACATATCATGATATGTGACATTATAACTGCAGATTAAGGAGATTTCTTACGTGCAGAAAACATATTTTATGTCTGACGAAAATCATTCGGGTTTAATTTACATTTTGCTCTATCACGTGTTTTGGCAGTTTCATAACTGGCTTTTTATAGCGGGGTACTTACATTGCTCTAGATATTTTAGTACGCGGTTTAAATGAAAGAAACTTTTAGAATGCATATAACACATTATAATGCTTCTCTACAAGCACACTTGTTTGGCCACTGCGCATAACCTTTAAGCCCGCCCCACCCCCCCATCCACCCCGCCCTCCCACCCCAACTCGTGCACCCCATCTTGCATCTTTACAAAAATAAGCAACCAAATCCTTTAATGATCTTTATTGCAGGTAAAATGTTGACAGAAGAAGGCCTCCCATGTGTATTTCCCTTTCAAATGAAAGGAATGAATCATAGCGAGTGTGTGTATATGAAAAAGGAAAATAAATCAATGTGTTCACTGACAGAAAATTATGATGTTGACAAGAAATCTGGATACTGCGAAATGGGTAAAGTTGCAAATGACGCTATGTCGAAATGGTGTGGAACTAAGTGCTTTATGCCAAAGAACATGTGTGATCCAAAAAAATGTAAATGTTTTAAAATCTTGCCCGGACCATTACCATTATATGGACCAAAAGCAGGAAGGCGGATTTCATTTGACCAAATTTTGCCAAAAGGTAAGCTTCTACTCATTTCTCAGTTTTACATCTCAAGTCACATCAGTGCTGTCTACTTTGCATATAATCATCAATCTGTGTGCAACAGACATCTTCAAAGTCATAAATTAATTCTGAGATAAACTCTGAAAAGAGTGCATATTTTCAATGTTCCTCAGAATGAAATGCTGCCACCAGATGCATGTAGGAACCCATATCGTACAATTCCAAAGAATCTCTTTCAACCATACCTTCAATGACATTTCAAAAAATACACACACACACACACACACACACACACACACACACACACACACACACACACACACACACACACACACACACACACACACACTGAAAAGGACACTAGAGGTGTTGAAACATGTAGAAATAAATTTGGACCAACATGAATTAGATTTTATTTTTGATTTATAAAGCAACAGAAATAGAACAGAAAACAAGGAAATATATATCATTCACGTAATTGCTACCCATTCTCCTTTCTTTAATTCCTTCTCTCCAGAACCAGTTGACGAAGTTGACGTGCACGCTCTAACGATGGCCATGTCCAAGCTTCTACAAGATATCCGGCAACTGCTGGCTCTCATGTCGTCTCCGCGCATCACCAATGTCAACGACTATGACGACAAGCCTAGCAACCAAACACTTACCACGGCACCCTCAGTGGAAAATGACAGTGACAATGCAACTGCTACTAGTAATATCACAGAAACTGGCAACACCATTGAAGATCACGAGCCATCTATGAGGTCAAGTCGTCAGGCAGCCAAAGGTGGATGGCAGGCAGTAGACCAAGGCAGCGAGCAGCTCAACACAGCACTAGTTGACCAACTGACATTACTGGAGAGGAAGCTCTCTGATGACATGGACATGATGTCCATTGAGGTAAGTGTTGGGGCAAGACTCACCGGAAAGTTTATCATCTAGCTGTCAGTACTCTCCACGTGAATAAGCATGGGGAGAGTCCTCTTACATAATCTAGTACACCAAGGATCCAGATTTTAGTCATTGTGAGCTTATGATTATTCAATATGATCCAAAATTTTATAGCACTATGAAGCGAATTTGGAAATGCACTAGCTAGCGTAGTTGATGGAAGCCCAACCCAACTTTTTTTTATTGATACTTAGCATGTACTTTTTTTTACAATACATTAGAAATTTTCTAACGTTCAAGTTCCAGCGTACAAATAAGTAGTACCAAACAGTTCTGTGCCACCTGATTTTAGACAAGGCTGTGTAATGTCTCAAGTTCAGGGCCAAAAGAGCAGGCTACTCTTTTTTTCAATACTACTACTGGCATATTTGGCATGATTATTAACATAATCATGGGTGTGACACTTTTTGTCATGGCCATCTACTCTGCTTAGGAGCCACCAGGCCGGTAAGGTAAAGAAAACTGTCACCAATTTCATACTGTGCCTCAAGGATAGGATATTATGAAATATATAAGATATGACAAGCTACTTGTAAATAAGTTTTTTGTCTTACAGGAAGATGAATTAGACATTGCCTCACATGTAGTACTATTAAAGGAAGATCTAAACATCACCAAGGCTACAATTGCCAATATTGAAGTTGACTATTTTCACAAAGTGTCTGATCATGATCCAAAGGTTCTGGAGGCTTTTGCTACTATTAAGGTATTACCTTTCAATCGTATTTATTTAGGGAAGCATCTAACATGCTCGATAATGGAATTTAACCAAACTATTTTGTGAATGGTAACTCTATATTTACAGAAATCGTTCCAAGAGGTGTATGCTGAATTGGAGAATGTTGAGAAAGACATGGCATTGTACGAGAGACGGATAACAGGTAAGACTTTCTGAGTCAGTGTTCAGGTGTTTGTACTTGCTGACCGTTTTAACCACTGATTCAGTGGACTGTCTTGTAATGTATCTATTAACATAATGTAATTTAACTAAGGATAACATTTTGAAGAACTTCCGTAATTAGTTTACTGAGCAATTATTTCAATTAAAAAAAAACTCAGAAAGTAATGGAAACAGGAACTATACAAAAAAAAAATGAAAATTACTCTTTGACCATAGGGCGAGGAATACTGATAATAGGATGTGAATTTTTAAAATCCATCATCTCTGGCAGAAATCTACCTGCTTAGGAGTAGCGTGAAGTCTTTATTTCATACTCTGCTGCAGTGAAAGCTGTAAAACGAGTATGCAAGAAAACACAAAAACAGGTGGAACTGGCCTTACTATATTTCATAATCTTGAGTGATGCACGTGTTGTTTTGCCAGCCACTGCCATCCGTGATGCGCTGCCGGGGTGTAACATAATGTGTAAGATCCTCATGGCGAGTTTCGCGGGTATGGCCATGAATGTTTGCTGTCTTCTCTTCTTACGTTGGCTTCACCACGACAGCGGCAAGCGTAAGTGCATTCAAAGAGGTCAATCCCAAACAATTTACATTACAATAAGAAATGAGAACTAGATAGGGATACACATTGCCAATGAGTGCAGTTACACTACTGTGTTGGCTTCAATCAATTATCGGGAGTGTCAGATCCTAGCATTAATACTATAGCAGAAAAAAGAAAGAAAAAACTACTGCAGTCCTGGGTCCTTTAGCACATGCGAAGGTCTTACAAGACAACAGCTACTTCTGCTTCTGTCATTCTTATAAAATATGGGAAATTTACTGTTAAAATGTACAATATAAGTAGTCTGGTGTAGAAAGTGGCATGTGTGATATGGTTATCCGTGATAGTGATGCAATGATAATACATACAATATATTATATTGTACATTTTAACAGTAAGTTTCCCACAGTTCATATGTAGCATATCAATATTTGATCATTCCTACGCCTACTTTTATACTAGCTTACCAATAAGATGTATTTTTAAATTGTATTTATGGCACATTTGCTTTGTATAATCAGAAAATGTTTTTATATTTTTCGACTTATTTTTGGAAATTTTAGCTCTGACGAGGAATTTTTTTATTCAAATGTACCTAGCCAATAAATTTTAGAAAATCTTATTCAAATTTATCATTCTTTTGACAAACCCTTCACCAGAAGTTATGACGTAGAAGCACATCAATAATGAGAGGACCTGCTGCCGGTCAAATATTGAATTTAGCTTATATGACTTAAAGTCCATATTACATAAAAGGTAAAATAAATGAAATTAATGATAGAATTATCGCATCACTGTATATATCACAGATACATGCCACTCTCTGCACCAGACTTTACTTATTAAAGAAATGTGCTTAAAATGAGCAGATTCTACAATGTTCCTGACAATACTATTATAAGACTTACATAATCTTATCTTAAAGCCGTACATTGGTTTTCGTAAAAGAATTTTAAAATGTTCAACGCCATTACAAACATAAATACGAGACATACTAACATCCCTTTGGACATTGAAACAAAGTTCTATAAATATCATTAAAAGGAGCAACTAATTGGTGTATCAGAGGGATACAGCCAAGACCATAAAAGTCACCATATATATTAGAACAATAAGTTTTAAACAATTTATATATTTAACATGAGAAGAACAGTTCTTAAAATCACTTATAATAAGATTATCTTTACCATACAAGTAATGTTTATGACGAGCTATATCTGCTTTATTATTTAAACTATTATGTTATGAACTTTAGACAATGAATTCAAATTAGAATGTTCGAGGGTTGGAGGCCTCTGTAAAATATTCATGTTAGAAATATCATACATGAGAGTTTTCAACATGTAGCTTGTAATTTGTAGTCCATAACTTAGGTTTTACAATACCATAAATATGTTAGCAAACCTCAGTAAGAATTACTTCACTATTTAATACTTACTATATATTTCTATATTTGATTTGACAAAAGACGCACTGGATTTATTTTTGATACCGTTATAATAATGTAATAATTCAATCTTTAGACTTGCAAACGACTTAACGTGCTATCGCTAGTTCACAGATATGTACATGTACACCAATTAATTTGGACATTTTCAAACACATACATCTACAATGTATATATAGATATAGGTCATTTTGATTTTTCGTTTCCTAACTCATTTAGTTTAACTCAAATTTCAAGTATCAAATGCTGTACTGAAAAGATGAGTTTTAAGTTATTTTTTAAAGTTATCAACATACATCAGTGCTATAACTAAATTTCAGTTTTATCCTTGTTCAGTTTCAAGTGATTATTAACTTTTAGCTTCTCCAAGCATGCTCTATTTGGCTTACTGCTGTAATGTAATTTTATGAATTTCAGTTCCAGGTACAATTGTGTGTCATCTGCATACATGTGAACATTTATCCAAATACATTGACTATTTTGAGATAAATCCATTTTAGTGTCATGTGCTGCCACCAAATGACAGAAACAAGTTTCATACGATGGACATGGAAAATATCCGAAAATATTAGGACTGTAAGTTTAAAATGGATTTATCTCAAAACTAGTCAATGAATTTTCATTTCTATGTTATGTTTTCTTGTAGTGAAAAATTGGACGGATAAATTTGTCCATCCTTGGCAAGCCACGGATTATGTCTCCAACTTTGTATGTGTAATTGTGCCGTATGTGAGCATCCCTATTACATTTGCTGCCAACCTGATAAGGAAGAAGGTATTTGGTTTTGATTTAGCACTTATATTCAAATTATTGACTCCATAATGACATAGATGTTTGTCGGTCAGCTTTATGCATACTAATAAAAAATATCTATTTATAAAGATGTTTATATTGATTACCATGGATTTATTTTACTTGCAACACCTCGATAATTATGGTTGAGGTATCCTCTAACAAAACAACAAATGACGTGAATAATGTTTTTTAACCTGGCAGACCTACAAAAAGCATATGGATCATGAGCCTGACATTTTCTTCACTACAAATGACGAAAAGCCAATCACATTGCATGAAGAACATGCTACAATATGAGGACCTTTGCTTCACAAACCGAACTAACATAAACTTGATCACTATTTTTATGTCATTTGAAAAGTTATATTTAAACCTAGCAACTTTCATATTAGCAAAAAATTGGTATGCTGATTTACTTATTTGATATATTTCCCCCAATTTTCAAATTAGTCTGTGCATGCTTTACAGAAATTAGTTTAAACAAAGTTTATTTTGTTGTTGTTTAAGTATATATCAGATTAAATAAGCTGTATGCAAAATTATGTTTTGCTGAACGTGTGGATTGTTGCGTTCCATAATATTTTAATGTATTTTGATTTATCAGAGACTTTACTTGTGTTTAACAATGGCATATTGATCTATATTTTGATCAAAAATATTTATTTTAAAGATTTTTGGCATATTTTGGGATTCTAAGTTGTTAAAGGTTTCGATTCTATGAATGGTTGCTGAATGAATATTATCTAGTACAAAATATTTTTTAATGTTTCACTTTCCTGATGGATAATAAACCATTATAGATAAATATTGTTCTTTAACAAATATGTGCATATTGTTAGTTTCAAAACTTTAAAGAGTACAAATACATAAATTTCTTGTTTTGATCACTGTTTTTATTTCTATCAAAAGGTCTTTACTATTTTATCATGCTGCATGTATAAAGGAATATGTAACATGAATGTATAAAAAGAATTGGCTCAATAAATAGATCTCATTAGAATTTGCTTTACAGTCGAGTTCACAACAGTCAACTAAAATTCTTATCAATACATGTAGTCTAGCAACTGAGTATATGTTAATTTCTTTTCATTTGGCGAATACATATATATATATACCTAGCTTGGGAGTGCGACTTCACTATGTGAAACAAACTAGGTTGTATTCAAAGTATGACAGGATTATTCAAACGAGGTGAATATGTAATTATTGGTTAATATTAAACAAGTTATTAGCTATGTATTTGATACTATATATTTAAAGAATTCATCTTAACAATAGCTGACTATTGGATTTTATACCTCTAATATTTTGATGACTATCAGTCCATCTTGTTCTCAGAAACGAGGTCTATCATTTCTGCTGCATTAAGCAACGCAGAAATTTGGTGGTCACCGGTTATATAAGAACTTGATGTCACATTTAATATACTGAAAAAAGAAATAACAACTCTTTACATATTGTGATACAAGTTTTGCAATATAATATCTTTATAAAAAAACAACAACAGCCTAAATCAGTTGCCATATAAAGTACATATATTATAACTTGATAAAAAATTTCATCATGCCGTACATTACAGAGACTGACATTTTTTCACTGAGGATCGCTGGGCATGTAAAGGTCCGAATAGAAATTTTAGGTGCCGGAATGAAATATTTATTTCATTTCTTACTGGCGTTTATCAGTATTTATTTCACGTTATCAAGGCTTATGCATGATTGAATAAATTTCATTAATTAGCTAATCATTTATTGGTTTGAAATTATGTATTACTAAATGCACAGATGTTTTACCTTTTGAAATGTCTTTTAGGGTGAGTCATTTCAAATAATATACATATTGTTATTTGCCTTCAACCTCAGGGGGGGGGGGGGAAGGGGGGGTAACATATAGGTTTGAAGAGTTATGTATACAACGTAATTTTATGTATTGAATAATTATGAAAGATGTTCATAGAGTATACAAAATATGTGCAATATATAGTAAGATATTACTGCCACTTTGCCAATTGGGCAGTAGAACACTTCTAATAAGACACCTCTATAATAATATGATTTATTACAGTAATGAGTTCCAAGTCTTCATAAAAATACCATTGCAAACCTTCACAAAGAGACCATTCCTCTACCAAGACCACTTGACGCCAGCCCTTGGACAGTCTTGATAGTGATGTTCTACTGGGTTTGTAAATATGTCTGGGCTATCAAATATTTTCATATTTGAGCACATGCTGTATTTATTTGCGAATCCAAAGATCAATCCAGGGTTTCGGTTTCTTCATATTTGACAATTTTATGGGCATAATGCATGCTGAGTATCTGATACTCAGAGTGGCATAATGGTAACCCCAACGCCAGCATCATTTTCCGCAAATCTAGAGGCACATCACTTAGTTTTGTTAACATTCATTGATAAATCATTGTCACAATACTGGGGTGTCATGAGTCATAATTGGCAATCCAATGAAAAATCACATAAGACAGTTTAAGCTGCTAATTGATGTTCAAGGGTGCTGGGACTAATTGTGCTCCAATGAGTAAGTACCCTTCTAGGTTTTCTTTTCCTCTAGCCTTTGCATATTAAATACATATTTGATAATAGACAGTTTATATACCCAAGGACAAAACCTTATGCTTAGACTCCTTGGTCATCGGGAGCTTGGGGTAAGAGTGTGAGTGTTTGGACAGTGTGGATGCTTTAGACCCATGCTATGCAAGCAATATTTGTTGTTGAATAGTGGGCTGGGCGGGGTTATGAGCGGTGTTTACTTCAGAAATAGGACATGCGACTTGATTGCCCATTTAATAAGTAAATATTGAAAATATGGATATGATAAATTTTATATTGAAACTAAGGAGACACGTAGTGTGTGTATCTTCATATAGACAAATGAGGCATATCCTATGAACTTTTTTTCAATTTTTTTTGTCTTCAAAAAGTATTTTGAAGTGATTTTAAAATCGAAGTGTGAAGCCAAAACGCAGATTTTAGCCACATGGACATAGAGACAGACCTATAATCGTTTGATTGTGCAGGTCATATGTGAGTTGGGTGTAATGTTGCAAACAGTGCTTGTAGATAATTACAACCCCTCAATGTCAGTAAGGCCGAGAACTATGAATTAAGTGTGCCAGTTTTATTTCAAAATCTCAGGTTGACAACACGAATACACATTGATTAAATACCACTATCCTTACTTACAACAGACGGACAAACGAGACACTGTAGTGTTTAAGATATAGTAAAATCACCATGGTGAACCTGACAAGGTCTACTGCAGTAGATCTCGTCAATATGGCTGTACAAACACCTGTCGATTCGTAATTAAAATGCTGATTATTTCTATCCCAAACAAGTAGTTTGTTACAAACACTTACATAACAAAAATAATTATTAACAAGATATACAGCACTGGCAAATCTAAGATATTAGCAGCAAACACATGTACAGTAACCCTAGTCCCAGCAAAATTGACTAAAACAGTAACCCTCGGCAAAGATTTTAGTAACCCTCGTTATCACATTTTTTTTTTTAGAATTGACTACCACAAAAATCAACACTAGATCGCCTCAATTTTACATCCCATAAATATAGTTAAACTATATGCCTGGTCATTAAAAAAAACCTGACCTGTTGGTTTAAAGCCACAATATCCGAATTCATATCCGAATCGACAGGTGTTTGCACGGCCATATCAACGAGGTCTACTGCAGTAGACCGCGTCAGGTTTACCACAGTGAAAATACAATGCAGCAATATCCGTAACTTGTTACATGCATCAAACATAGTTCTGTACAGGTACCATCAACTACATACATGCATGTAGGTTACGTTGATTTTTATAACATAATATACACTAGTATTCTTTAATCAGTCATCACTACAGGTTTCTTGACAATGAGTTTGATATATAATATTGCCCCACAAAGGACCTGCATGGAATCCCCCACTCCCCTTTTAAATGCTAGTAGTTCAGGACGGGTCCTGGGGTAGTACACGTAATACTGTTATCTGTAATGTGATCCCTACTTTTCCTTTTAAAAAATCATCCCTTGTGCATGGTTTAAATTTTTAATGCCATATTGCCCCACCAGGGGGCAAAAAATAGCTCCCAGATCTTTTAAAAAATGGCCAAGCACGGGCCTTGGTCAGTCCATCGTTACATGCTCACTCTACATCCTAAAGGATATGGATCCCTTGCTGGAACGGGGACGCCACTCCGGCAATGGATTTACATCGTCACCTGCACCATGGCTGCTGCCAGCGTTGCTGCTATTGGTGCTGTGGGAGGAGCCCATCCTGCGTGCGCCAGGAGGGTGAGGTTTGGTGGAGGAGCCGTCCTCTATGGCCTGCTTGGGTGGTCGTTGTCTGGTTATAAAGGGAGGCTGTAAACTGCCGCCAACGCCAGTCTGAGACGATGACTGCTGGATCGTGCTCCTAAGCATCATGTAGATGCGTCTGAAAACACAGTAGACTAATACCAACAATTGTTTCGCAAGACTGCCTGTTTTCAATTACATCCGTCTCCACAGTGTTGTTTGACGCCAAAGCCACTTGATAGTAAAAAAAGGAAGAAGAAACAGAAGAAGAAAACAGATTAGAAACATTTATCCATTAAAACAATAAGACCATTTTTCACGGCCAAAACCTCCTTATTGCAGACAATAGTACACTTGAAACACATATTGTCGTCTGTAAAATGTGTGGCTAATTATGATTGGTTATTGCACAGATTGAAGTAAAACAATAAAAAAAATGTTTCACTTTATAAGTACAAGTAAAAACTTTCAAGCCTACATATACATGAACAATGAAAACGGACACATACCTCTTGCAGATGAAGGTGACAAAGATGAAGACGCCCTGGCCGGCATTGAGGATGATAAAGAGATACCACAGTGGCCACAGCGGACCAATGTTGGCCAGGAATCCGCATGCCCACGGGAGGCCCATTAGCGTGGTAAGCTGCATGTAAGGAGAAGAACATTTAAGCCATCACTTCTATAACTAACCGTATTGTAGTTCAATTTATTTGCCTCATTTTATCACAAGGATGCCCTCTGATAAAAAGGAAATATCAGATGACAGTGTTTACAACTGTTTCTTTCGGATTTGGCGAGTACCTTAGCATGACATTTATGTATAGGCGATCTTGTATACCTCACTTGCTTTGAGTATGAACACATCTTTCACACACTTAATAAAAACCCAATGCATAGAATTCTTATAGCAATTAAAACACTGTTTACTTTGAGAGCAATGGCGAGGGTATTCTTATTGGTTCCACTTTGGGTACGATTCATGCCAGCCGCCGAGTCGATGGTTATACGCCTGTAGATGACGAGGGTGACGAGCAGACAGACGAGATTGATCAGGAGAACGCCACCGAGAGGGACGCCCACGGTATAGAGTATCCACGCCGAGCCGGGCCGGATCCAGCACAGCTACAAACACATGATCGCTCATGTCAAGGCACTAACACACTGAAGCACTTATACTGGGCTGTTTCTCTTAACCTGACGAAATATCAGGGTTGTATGTTGACAGAACATAAACGCAGTATGATTGTAGACTTACATTTTACGGACAACAAGAAACAGTTACCGCTAATGTATAAAGCAGGCTTTATAGCATCAGGTTTGTCGTGTGATCGACTAAATGGGAGCCAGGTTTGCACAACTTGATAGACAGCTTGGATAAGACACCAGTTTTGCCATTATAAACACAGGCTACTATGATTCATCGCCATTATGTTGGGCTGAACGTTATATACCAGTGCACAGAAGCTAAAGTAATGTGGCTGCTATTAAACAAATGCCATGCTTCCCTCGTGAAAAAAGAAGCAAGTGCTCCAGAGATCTGCCACGAAACTTATTTTATCTGACGGGAAAAGTCATGTGTTAAAACACGTGGGAAACGTAAACCAGCAGAAACCACATCTCCATATCATTGGAAAGTGTACCGTCAATAAACCTACTTCATTACTCCCGTAGATAGTGGGGATCAGTTCATATTCTTCAGCCAATATCCAGCCGAGTGCAAAGAGGCACGGAGCGCCCCAGGAATACAGCGCATAATGCACCAGCCGTTTGCGCTCGCGCCCAGAGTCAGAGTTCTGCCACGGGAAGAAAAACATGAACTGCTAGTTGCTTGTGTGTTTCAAGCTATATGTTATATACAAGTACAGTGTGTACATTGTTATTCCATAATGCGCCATAGAATAACTATAGGGACACCGTTTCGTACTCCATTATTTCCACCAGTGGGACATTTTAGTAACAATATACCAATACCAATGTGCAAATAAAAATGTGTTCTACAATTGGGAGGTGTACCTCTTTAGCGAGATGTCCAAATGGTGAACATGTCTACTATACAGTGCATTTATCATTCATTGCAATGAGTACAAGGCAACTTGCTCAGGCCCAATAAATGAAACTACTCATCTTTAGCTTTAATCAATTTGCTACAACAAAATTGGTTCGGCTTTTGATACTTCCATCTCCTAACTGCTACAAAACTAAAGATTGTTTGGAAATCAGTTTGATTGAGCACAACCTTTATCTTGAGGAAGGAGTTGCAGACGTCGAGAGCGAAGACGATCATCCAGCAGAAGGCCGCGAGCCACATGGCATGCTGCAGCACGGCTACCGCCCGGCAAGCCCGGCTGTACGCTACGAACAGCTTGTTGGTGAGGAACAGCAGCTGGGCGCACAGCAGGCACAGGTGCATGGTGATGTGGCCTGAATTTCAATGTTCATGGACAATTTGAGATAAATCTCGCATATAGGCCTACCCGTCCCCAAACAGTTTCTTTGTTGTAGATCTAGATATGGGAAAAAGATCGTAATTACATAATTGTGCAAGGTGAGTATCAATAATTACAAACACAGCCGTAAGATTAACAAGCCAATTGCGCCATTTTGTGTGTGTCTATTTATGTTATGAAACATTGATAATAGCCCCTGCATATTACTTTTGCATATGAAATTACAATTCAAGTGGTGAACACAAGATATTTATGCATCAGACATACGTTCCATAAATGCAGTCAAAATGTCAAGAATGTCAAAAACACAAACACATTATGTAGATAAAAGAAACTTACCTGGCACGGTCCTTAGCTTGGAGCAGACCACGTGAGTGATAATGGTGGCTGCCAGGCAGACGATACTCAGGATTAGGGTGCCCAGGGTGAGGTAGCCCTGTACCACATCATGTAAGCTGGGGAGGGCGACCATCGAAGACCGGACCAAGCTATCGCCACACACCACTAGACCATGATATGATTGGTGTCCTTCACCACCTGCAGCATTGATGAGGTACTCTCCCACCTTCACAGACACATTTTTACCGTCTACTTCAACAACAATTCCTTCACTGTCCTCGCCATGCAGTCTGTATTGCTCTGGTGCTATCGCTACTTTGTCCACACAGTCAATAATGGGAATATAGCAGTGACCACTTTTTAAGGAGGTTCCCCAGAAGATCTTTAGTATCGAACGAAAACCTTGTATTATATTCACCTGCCCAGTCTTGTCCAGACGAAGCGAGATCACCGCGGATGCCGTGCTGAATGAAACCTTCGTTTTTCTGTCATGTATATATAGAGAATCCGGACTGTGGTCCATCTTTAGCCCTGTACCTAGAATTGTTGGATCTTCCATCCAAATGATGTGGCTGCCATTCTCACATTGTGGTCCTTCTGGTTCCTCGTAATTGGTGATGGTGATGTTTGTCAGAGGTAATGATAAGCGGATGATCGAATCATACGCAGATTGCCAATGAGACGTGTCTATTAAATGGTTCCAATGCAGAGCTTCGCTTGTCGACCTTCCCTGATAAACTGCACAAATATGTGATGATGAATCTTTGGGACAGAGTGCCCACTCAAAGGATATGATATCAAGACTGAAAGCTTTCTCGAGTTTTGTGTGCACCGTGGAAATTGGGAACGTTTTATTGAACTCTTCGACTCCTATAAGGTGACTAAACTCAAATGTAATGGTCAGACTAGTGTAATTGGCAAGAGGAGACGGAAGTTGGGCGCAGCCATCTTGGAATGGCACGTGGTTGTGGGGGCAGGTGTCAGTAACACACACGGCTGCAAACTTGTCAATTACTGTACTATTTTCACACAAGGGCTCATCTTGAAACTTTGCCAGAACAGAAGGTGCCGTCAGTGCATTAGTGAAGTCCAGCATGACACTGAACGACGGAAAAGCCATGAGGCCAAAATTGGGTCGGTATGGTGCACTTAATTCAGAGCGAAAGCAGACCAGATCTTCCGTGCGGACACCATCACATTTTGCACAGAACATATTGCTATATACCGTCGTTTTGCCTCGTATGGGGGTCACTACTGATTGATAGGATTGGCAAAGCGTTTCAAGCTCTTCATACTCAGTAGTAGACAGATTCGCGCTCGGGTCTCCGTTGCACCATTTCTGAACCATGGCTCTGTGAGGACAATCCATACGTGTATGGTGACTGATGATGAGCTCGGTTGGAACCAGAATCTCACAAAACTTAACAAGCAATGCGTTCAACACCTCTGTGCCGTTGAAGAGGAACGCGTCCAAAAATATATCATTGTGCACATCGCAAAAGTCAAATTTTGGGTTCAGCACTATTGGTGAGGTGGCGTTGTGGCAAGATGCACAGTACCAATTCTTGTAAATCATCTGCAGAAAAGATAATTTTAAGCTGCGTTAGTTTGTAATTCAGAGTTGTGACTGGTTTGAGGTCATGAATGAGTAATTCAACAAATCATTATGACTGATGAGAAATGTCAATTTTCTCTAAACATGTTCAAAATGGAATCATCGAGGGTCCATGCTCGCTGAAGCTTACTCCCCTGTGTTATTTTAAAGCAGTCTCCGATAATTAGTAGATAATTAGCAGAAGAGCAGGATATAGGAGATTCCTAACGAAAAAAAACACACAAACAGATTCCGTCTTAAAGTAGCATGCCTATTCCCCCCAATTTCACATAGAGGATGGTAGCTCCAGATGCTCCCGAAGACGCCAAGTTTGTCATTTCCGGTTGGATCAACAGATTTCTATTTGTTACGTTACAGCCTGGAGACGAATCAGCTCGAACCACACCAATTTTGTTGGTGTTGCAAGCCGTCCAAACTCCAGATGCTCTACATGTTTCCGATACCCTTTCAGACAATCCAGAAAAGCAAGCAGATGGTTTAGCAGAGTTGGTTCATCATTGCATGTCCGGGTGATCGCATAAGTAGTAGCAACACTTATGGTTTGACTAGGTTGATCAGACAGCTACAGAAAGCCTCCAGAATAGATTCAGCCAAATATATCCCGATCTAAAGTCAAATCAACGACAATCCACCCCAAATAAGCTCCAGATACTTATAACATTTTTGATAACATTTTTGATAGCTTGAACCGGCCAGAAGTGTGCCACTCTCTCCAAACTCCGCCAAACCAGCCAGATAACTTCAAATTGAGGCCAAAGCACCCACAATCCACCACGAAATGACAAATTTAACTGACATTTTCTGGAGCAACCTTCATCTATATGAAATCGGCGAGGGGTGTGTGTAAGACCGAGATCTCCAATCGATTACAATCGGCCTCACTTTCCATGAATGTCAAACAGCATAAGTAAATCAATGGCATGAATGGGGTAGGCGGGAGGGGTCATGCGTAGAAAAATGTAATTTCATGGGGAATTGGGGGTATTATGGTGTAGATCGACTTGACTTGTCCACCAGTGCATGCACATTTGGAACCCACAAAACATAAGAGGTTGTGCCCCCGTTTTCCGAACACCTGGATCTGCAAGTGAACACTAGCATTACCTGGTGGTCTTCGTCAAACACTGGCACGACCTGGCTGATGTGCGGGTTATCCACGTCCTCACACAAGGTTCGCGTCCGTTCTGTTGCACCGACTGGGCAGCGGACCACCACCTCATAGGGATATGAACGGCCGTTCTTATCTTTGATAATCAGACACTGGCTGGAGTTGAGAACCAGAGCAGATTTTGCTATTATATGCTCACTGCTCAATCTAAAATATACAAATTATAGTTTGTGGCATTATTTTTGCCCGATGCAGATGTTTAAAGAGTAGGCCCCTACATTGTATGTTCAGTATTAAATCAGTTTGATTTCATGTCAATTTTAAACCGATGAAAGAGTACATTGTATTCTAGAACTATATCACACATCATAATATAATTAATATAAAGCAACTTAATTTTGTACATTTTAACATTTTATAATTAGCATGTCAATAATTGATCATTCCTACATTGCCTACCTTTATACTAGATTACCAATGAGATGTATTTTTAACTTGGATTTATGACAGACAATTTGCTTCATATAATCAGAAAATGTTTTTATATTTTTGGACATGTTTAGATATTTTAGCTCTGACGAGGAATTTATCTATTCGAAAGTACATATAGCCAATAAATTTTAGAAAATCTTATTCAAATTTATCCTTCTTTTGACAAACCTATCACCAGGAGTTACGGCGTAGAAACAACAATAATCAAAGTTATTTGAGTAAAAGTTTTGATGGATTATTGTTTAAAATTCTGCTTTACATAATGACATTGTCAAACCCAATAATATCAATCCGTGTTAAAACTTCCTAAAGTTTGTAAAATGCATAATTTTAATAATTATTTTTTTTACTTACTTTATTTATTTAATTAATCATTTGATGTCTATGTGATACTTGTGATAAACACAATTAAGCTAGTAATCTATTTACTTACCCATTCATTAGTTTATTTATTTACGTATTCATTTTTTTACTTACTTACTCACTCACTCACTCACTCACTCACTCACTCACTCACTCACTCACTCACTCACCCACCCACCCACTCACTCACTCATTCATTCATTCATTTATTTATTTATTTATTTATTTATTTATTTATTTATTTATTTGATATCTCAATATGTCATAATTGTGATCAAATTAGATAAGAATGGAGTGAATTATATCCATATCCTTCTACTACCTACCATTGTAGGCATTTGGGGCAAAAAGGTAACTGGTGATGTCGCCAGCTTACCATCTCGGCTGGCCGAGTTCACTGAAATGTTTCAACTATGTCTGTTGGTCAATATAGTGACCTCGCCTTTACGGGTGGTGCCTTAAAGGGATGAGTAAGGTAAAATACTCTATTTTCAGCTTTTTGATGTTTTTTATACTGTAACCAATGCCAAATAAAAGCCAAATATCCTTGCACTTCATACATGTGTACAAAAGCAACAGATGAATCCCAATTTTACTAAGTAGCTTTCTCGGGCACGCATTAACGTGTTTCAATGGGAAGAAAAGGGCTTTGTTAAGATTGAAAGTAGAGATTACAAAACTCATTCATTTAGGTTTTTTTTTCATTGAAGTTAGTGAATTATATGAGTCTCCTTGATGAAAAATCATGACATTGGAAAGTATTTGGTATGGTCTGAACAGTAAGTGTATGTATTGCCAAGGACACATTACGCCGCAAGGGCTGTCTACAGCCAGTCTACGACTAAACACGCACGGAGATCGTAAAGATCCGTGAGTGTTAAATGCGATAAACGCAGCCTTTTTAAAGACCGTTGGGTGGTTGCAGAAGAAATTTGGCTTGCCAAACGTCCGCTACGATCACTGTCAGCTGTGGTCTGACCGCAAGGAGGCAGTGCGGAGACGTTACGCTAATCGTCGCATAATCACAGCGGATTAAGTAGTCTCGATCATCCAGACACTGTGGTGGCGTAGTCCCAGAGATAGCACCAATGTTTTGGGCAGTCATCTGCCAAAAGGTTGCTATACATTTTCTGAAAGGGCATTATCTCGGATCACAGAACTAAAAAGATAAAAAAGGGGGGGCCAAAAAAACCGTTTTTTAAA
>CM032669.1:19510510-19521223 GCA_019095985.1 Streblospio benedicti | reverse complement strand
AATCCTTACATATGACTTCCTATCCATTAATAATAGTAATAATGTGTCTAAAATCGATATTAATGGAGTTAAGAGCAGGTTTTGAGTATATTTTATGACTCTAGTTCCTCGTTTGAAAGAGGAGAGGGTAACAAAAACGGTCATAGCTCTATCAATTTTTATCTCAGAAGACTGTTTAAGGCATCAAATCATTCCTTGATAACTATTCTAAATAATGATTATCACAATTTGTAGATTGAATAAAAAATATGACCAGGAAAAAATGTTATATGAAACTTTTAGCGTCTATCTCAAAGTTGACACGCCAGACCACAAAAAGTCCTGTTTTTAGTGCATTATGTCCTATCAAGGCCCAAAAATAATCAATTTCCGTGTCTAAGGCATGTTACAGTATTGGTAAATCACATAAAAATACATTATTGATGTGTATCTGAATCACAGTGAGAATCAATCCTAGATACATGATTTTTTTAAAAAAAAGAACATGCTGCGGTACATATCTTTAAACGGCCGTCATTTGAGTTTCCACCCGGTTACGCGCTCCAGCGATACAGTTCTGTGATCCTGAGATAATGCCCTTTCAGAAAATGTATAGCAACCTTTTGGCAGATGACTGCCCAAAACATTGGTGCTATCTCTGGGACTAGTGGGTCTCTGTATGCAATACAGTCTGGTTAAACGAGACTACGGATTTAGCCGCACGTTGCCGGCACAGATACAGCACTGGCGCCGTGCGTTCCCTGTACCATGAACGTACGAATGCCGCACTTTAATCAGCACACTGTGGGTATAACGTAGGTTATACGCGCGTACAACGCACGTTCGATGCATGATGGCCTCACGGCCACCTCATTAAAAGCATTCTAATCGCCTATTCAGTATGTCATATCAGTATTCTTTTATTGTTGTTATTGTCATTGCTATTACTCATACTTAGTCATGTCTACAAAAAAATCTGTAAAGCTAATAAATGTATCTTATCTTATCTTATCTTATATCTTATCTTATCTTATCTTATCTTATCTTATCTTAACTATGTGAAGCCAGAAGTCAATGTTATACTGGCTTATTACAAGAAAGGACACAGATTGCACCATGGCATGTTTGCACTTGTTTTGAGCACTTCAAAAAATGGGGGTGGGGTTGGGGTGGCATAAAGATTACCAATCCCACAACTTTATTGCTCATTTTCCCATCGAAAAGCTACCACTGTTTTCGGGCCGAATTCCCACATGCCTATCAAAATCTTTTGGCTCATTTCCCACTGTTTTTCTCTTCACCTCTCTCCTAGAGCACCTCACACCCATCCCGTATATTTTTTTGTTTAAACCATCGTAGCACAGCTTTTAATGAACCAACAATAGCGTTAAGGTGTTAAAAGGAAGCTACTTACTTGTATTTTCATAAGATAAACACAACTTTTATGGTTCATTAAAATTGCATGATCTTTGATGCATTTTGTTATGAAATAACGTGTGCACACACATCCGGTAGGTGGCGATAATATGCGATTTGAACATGTTTATTTACATGAGATCTTACTAGAAATTTTCTTTTTACACTTTGGCACCGGGAAAACTATCGTGTTCAAAGTAGGAATATTATTTGGTACTTGTTTGGATGCTAAATATTGTTTTAAAAAAACATACGGGATAGGTGTGACCTACGGGATGGGTGTGCACTGCTCTATATCTCACCTTTCTCTGGCCGATTGTGAAAGGCTCTAAAAACTTACCACGGTGAAAGTTCTCGCGCTTTTGACACTGCCATCACCACAATAGTGTCTTCTTTTTTGCCCTCTTTCTTTTTAAATGATAAGCAAATTACGAGTTTCAATATGTAGGTTTTGATAGCAGTCTGTAGGGTTTCTGGTTGTATGTCATGCTTTAATGATATGTGATTAAAATCACCTTTCTCTTAAAATACTCGACACCCTCAATGGAGTAACAAGACGCCATCTATTTATATTGCGTGTGCATGCTACAATTAATGTGATTACTATGAATGTAAAATACTAAAATTACATCCAATTATTTCTCTTTCACACTAAACTTGTATATAATCTATTTATAGGAAACTACGTTATTCACCTTCCAGCGTAGAGTGCCAAAACAATAACATATTCATGATAACACCCAGCTGCAGCACAATAGAATTTATTGTTTTACTGGCAATGAAACACACGAGATGCTTCTTGGCTGCACGATAATTTGATGCAGCCTAATTGGCCAATTTCAATTGACGTCAGACACGACCTGCGCGCGCAGACTGGAGCAAAAAACGATAGCCGCCTCACAAAACATCTATATATAATTACGCAAAGGGAGCGTGTCCCCTTGCCGGTCGTGGGCGGTGTGAACTTTTGCCTCTCCGCGCTCACTGTAAGCTCTTTGCATGTGACTTGAAACATAGCACTAACGTATCAATCTATGGCATGATTCAGTCCACTCTGTCGAGTTTCCATTTATTCACAAATCTGCTCATAATTTTGCTTTCCTCTTAATATTTCTCCCATGAATACCTACGCCATTACGACATGTTCCAGAGTAACAAATCACACCTCACGATCTCACGTTCAAAACAAATCACTAATTACAAACGGTATTGTTGTCTGGCCGCCAATCGTTTTTGGTCACTAACTATAAAAATATTAGACCTAAAATAATTTCTATTACATATACTATGAAACTTTTATTCACGGCAGTTTTTCATGCGGATTCCAAAGTTTCATAGTATGTTTAGTTGGCGATATTTTGTTTTATATAATCTGTGCATCATTATATCATAAAGGTGCCATCAGCATTTATTTGGTGGCTGTTGCGTCCGTAGGACGCGGGCCTGCTAGTCATGTATATTAGACATTTTGAAGATGATATCATTCTGCTCTATCCTCATAATTACCGTTCTACACAAATTGTAGCCTCCTGTAAAGAAAGTGCTTCAGAGACATCATGCATCCTGCATTGATTACAGCATGCCAACAAACGAAGTCGGTAGGGTGCTTGTCTGATTAAGGCTGGCACGATTGGTGAAGCTAAATATAGCGACAGGTGTCAGACAGCGTGGTTGCGCAACGCAGCATATAGGCGAAGTTGAAGTGTGTGTCCTTCGTCATGGGAGGTTGGTGTAACGGTAGACGATCTTCCAAATCACCTTTACAAGCAACACTGACTTTCGTTTCACCTCCCCTCAAATAGACGCTGGGTTAGACAGAATTTTAAATCAATAAACGCCTCCCTTGTATAAACGCTGTCCTCATATTACGCCTTTTCAAGGCCGGTGCTTATACCCAGTTCACACCAACGGCGCATTGATGGCGCTTTAAAGCGGCGTGTAATGCGCTACCAAAGCGTATCAAAGCTTGATTAGAGCATGAGGGTCGTGGTAGACGGTAGGAAAGCTTGGATTAGAGTGGGACATTCGGCAAGAGCGCCAAAACATTTTAAACCGTTTAAAACTTTCGGAAGCTCTATCACGAATCGGTGACAGCGCAAAGAGCCTATCAAAGCTTAACAAAGCGTAACAAAGCTCAGCAAAGGTTGCCTCAATGCGTAGGAAAGCTTAACAGAGCTTGGTTCACGTTCTGGCACCACTTGTCACGCTTCATTTAGATTTTCTACGATGTAGAATTAAGATCTGACAAGAGGTCGGACGCTTTCATCAAGATCTGACACATTTTGTTACGATTTAATGATGGACTCTCATGCATTCCCACGAATTGAGACGTTTTGATGGACTGATACGCTTTGTTACACCTGGCAAGTTCTCTCATCCTCTCTCACGCTCTCTCATGCTCTGTCCACTTCAGTGCACAAAATTCAGTGCTGTCTGCGACTTCAATATGAAGTATAGAATAGCTGGCAGTTTCCACAGGGAGAGGACATGGTGGGGGCAGCCCTATGGATCTGTCTTTTAAGCATTCAAATAGTTCAGAATCTGTGAATATCTGGGAATCAGACACGTGTTCCTTACCATTGGCTCAATCCAGATGAACTTGTACTCTGCATCTACAAAGGGCAGCATTAGTATGGAGATAAACCCCTTGTAACTGTGATAGAGACTGCCGGTGGTTTTTTTTCTCCAAGATGGCTATGTGCTTTCCATCCAAGGTACCAACTGCATGGGGGACATTCCACCTCTGTTCAAACTGCTGGGCAAGATTTTTCCATGCTTCAGTGGTGGTAGGTGGGTTGAAGACTTCATCTTTATACGCCTGTTCAATGGCCGTGCACACTTCTGGCGTCAGCTCTGGTATGGTGGAGATGCCACATCTGAATCCATATGCCAGTTACCTGCAGTTGTTCCCCGTGGCCAAATGTCTCAAAGTGATTGGCAGCTTGAGGCCAGCTGTAGTTAGTCTGCTGCTTCTGGATGGCTGGTGTCACTCCCTCTAGGATTTCATCGAACAACTTAGGGGTCAATCTGGTGAATTTTCTGCAGGAAGCAGGGTCTTCTCATCTGAGTTAGTTAGTGTCTAGGAGGCTATTGTAATGACCATACTATTCTCTTCTTTCATCAGTGAGCCAAGCTCCTGATAAGTGGTCTTCTTCCTCCTGCTGGTAGGTCAAGCTCCCCTTGTCTTTGGCGTTCGTCCTCCTTCTCCTCTCCCCGAACGGCTAGGATGTAGTTATACAGCAGGCAGACAAACATAATGTCATCATCAGATAGATCATAATCTGATACATCTGCAACTTCTGGATCGTGTTCTAAAGTCAAAGATGTACTGTTTTTGTGGATTTGAACTACTTGCGTGGGATACAGTGGCTTCCTCAGGTGTGGCCTAACTTAAGTTGGTCAAACTGTTTTGTGTTAATTAACACCTCCTTCATATAGATGCCTCCACTTGCTGTTCAGTTGTTCTATGCCCAGTGCTTAAAATGTCATTCTCAAGTATTATTAGATGATGTGGACAGTTAATAATATGTTTGATTGTCTATTCTACCACTGAAGTAATCCAAATCCTTTATTAAAATGATTAATTTGAAAATTTCACAAAAACGGTTTTCATCTCTACCACGAAAACCGTTTTTGTGAAATTTTGAAATAAAAAACTTAAAAAAAACTTTTAATAAAGGATTTGGTTTACTTCAGTGGTAGAAGAGACAATCAAACATATTATGCTAATAGTTTATGATAATGTGTTTAGATAAAATATCAACACCCTTACAAAGTTGACTGTCATATTGATTGTCATTTGCATATATCTTCCCTGAAAGAAAGAGCTCTGCATGAAATTGCAGCCTCTATCACCCGTGTGCCGAAACTCAAAATTAGCTTGTCAGAAATATTCATTAAGGCTGATAAAGTCAATGTTTACAAACATGATTTTTGTGGACATTTCATGAAACCAGTTTAGAGAAATGATTCATAATGAAGAAATGGAACACTGCACATAGATAAAAATATATTCAACAGGCTGAGCCAGTATTATTTATGTGGCATAAAAGTTAGATATGTCATGAAATTCACCTGTGCATGTCTCTTTAATGTGTGATTGTGACGCCTACGCATATGATACCAAGATATGACGAAAGGAAGTTCGTTGCATGACTTGGAAGTGTACATGCAACATGTCTCGACATGAAGGACTTGATTAACACATAGCATTGAAGACTATGACAGGAGGGACGTTACTATGTTTTTGTTATTTATTCATAATTCCTTAGTCATACTATCCATTGCCCAACAACTCTCATAAAGTGCACTCACAAGGTCAAACGTTCCAGGGCAGAGCTCTTAGATGGTACTGTGGAAAAAAAAAAAAAAAAAAAAAAAAAAAAAAAACGGACGGGAAGTGTATGGGCAGGTCAGACAAGTCTATTATTCAAACTGAATTATTCATTTTACAACATGTATTTGAGAAGAAAAAAATGCTCCGGTGCTTAGATACTTCAGGGCTTTGTTATTGATACACCAGGATTTGGGATAACAACGATGAGTATTTCATCGTGACAATGCACCTCAAAGTCGGAAGTTTCTTGATTGGTTTCGGTAAAAAAAATAAGGCGTATCCCGCCACGTGGGTCAATGTTTTGGCACCAGTATGCGCGCGCATCTTCCGACACTTGCTATTGTTTTCACACAGTGAAAAAGGTCAATTGTGATGGAAATAGCAGTATATAATTTTGGTTACATTTTCTATCATTATCAATGCCTAAGATGATAGAGCAAACTAGCAGATAATAGCTATGCTGCGTACCTGTCGAACCTTGTCACATAATAATAATTCATATATATATATATATATATATATATATATATATATATATATATATATATATATATATATATATATATATATATATATATATATATATATATATATATATATATATATATATATATATATATATATATATATATATATATATATATATATATATATATATATATATATATATATATATATATATATATATATATATATATATATATATATATATATATGAATTAATTATACCTGACACATTATTATTGACACAACATCAGACAGCAACTTTGGATCAACGTTGACCCAACGTCTTGTGCCCGCTGGGATTATTGTAAATTGGTACAGGAGACCAACGTTGATCATCATCATGGAAATGGTGATGACACTAGCCTGGCATTGTGACACTTTCACATCTCAGGAACTTATCACAGATAGTTTGATGTGAACGGGCAGTTTGAGACTTGTACGTTTGAAGTGGACACTTGTGAAGTCTTGGAAGGCTCTTGGATGGGGAGTTGAATTTAGATACCCATGTACTTGCAATTGGTATAGAATAGGCAGATCCAGGGGGATCGCAGTGGGTGCCCCCTGTACCCCACAACAATACCATAGGGTTTTTGTCATGTAGGCTATCAATTACTTACACGAAACCCATGCGGAGAGCTCTTGCTCCGTACAGCGGCGTACACCGGAGGTGAACGGCGTTCATTTTACGTCGTACGGAGGCAGACGGAGTCCGTTGGTGCCAAATACGGCATCGGGCGAAGACTAGCTAACTCAAAAAGATCAAATGGAATTCGATCACTAATCCCCGCACGCGCGGAGTGGTCACGCGAAATCAAATTTCCACTTCTCCAGAGAAGTGGAGAAAGTCCGCTCCATTTTTGGACGCGGAGATAGCGCGGAGGTAGCGCGGAGCCCTCTCGGAGGCTGCAAGAGTCCGCAAGAGTCCGCCAGACTCCGCTGCGGAGCCATGCGAATCGCGTTGTCGATGCGACAATGAAAGACAAGTGTTAATTTTTCATATTTTTCACCATTTTTACGGACTTTGTCATTTTTTCGACCTTAAAATGACGCGGAGTTGACTCCGCGCGTCCACTCTGACAGGGGGGTGAGGGGCTGAGCGCTTCAAGTCTGTTCTTGAAGGTGGATGGCGAGCAGGCCTCTGCTACTGTAGCAGGCAGTGAATTCCACTGAGGAATTGTTTTAAATACAGTACTATCCCACAGTGGGGAAGACTTTCGACTGGCACAAGGTCTTTTGAGATTGGTCAGTCTGCTTTTTCGATACCAATCTGTTGCGGAGGAATGGCTACGTGTCCATTCAGGATTTTATAAAACATTAGTAAGCGCTGATTACGACGTCGTTCCTTAAGTTCCTTCCATGTGCTTCCGTGGCCGAGTGGATAGTGAGTTGGACTCGTGACCAGAAGGTCGTGGGTTCGATTCCCAGTCGGGTCTGTTGGTGGGTGTTGAGCAAACCTACCTCTAACAGATTGCACACTGCTCCGCGGTACCTACACGTTAAATAGGTACAGGTCAGGCGAGTGAACGCTATTGTGAGTGATTAGCACGTCTGCGCTACCATAGCCAAAAGATGTGTTGTATGCTCCCCGGGGAGTTGAGAAGGATATAGTGTGACAAGGATGCCAATGACCTGGTGTAAATATGTAAAGTCGCTAGAGCACGATAACAGTGCATTACGACTATAAACAACCACATTTACATTTACATTTAAGGTCTTTTAGCAGCTCAGTCACACTTATCATCCTGTATTCACCATGGGCCCACCGTGCTGCTTGCCTCTGAACCCGTTCGAGTTTATTGATGTCGCGCTTCAAGGTGGGGTCCGAGATTGTGCCACAGTATTCTAGTTTCAACCTGACTAAAGTTTGATAAGCAGTGGCTCTATATTTGTACGGCGCTCCATGCGAATTCCTACGGATAAATCCTAGGTGCTGGTGTGCTTTGGAGGCTACTGATGAAATATGAACTGACCACTTCATGTCAGAATTAAGTCAGTGTGACTCCCAAGTAGTAGGCGTCTGGCACTTCACGTAATATAGAGCCATCTAGTTCGTAGAACCTAGGTCCACTGCGATTTGAGACGTGCATGATGTGGCACTTCTTTACATTAAACCTCATGCCCCAACAACTACCCCACAGGCTTAGTGCTTTTAGATCCCTCTGAAGTTGGGTTTGGTCGTCCTGTGATTTTATTGATCTGTACACCAAGCAGTCATCTGCGAAGAGGCGGACAGCTGTATGAGAACACTTGAAGATAGTTTATGTGACACAGGAATAGTAGCGGTCCGAGTACGGTGCCCTGTGGAAAGCCTGATTCAACGCGATCCTCCTGCATTGTCTTAAATTATCGTCATCGATGCTTCAATACTCTTGTACTGAAAAAGTGAATACAGCATCCCCCCTCCCCGCCCCCCCCCCTAATTGTGACATGAAATCTTTATTGAGGACGTACAGACGGTACATGCTCTCATAAACCAAGCCCTGGGTATACGGCCACGGGGGCACCAAGAGAGACAAAGAACCCATTATGTGAGGGTACTGATACGCTGCCCAAAGACTCTCTTTTCCTTAGAACAGATTTTGAAACCTACATTTCCTGTATAGATCTTGAGACCCTCTGTTTTTTTTCCTGGAGACCCCCTCTTTCATCTGTCTTAAAAGTTAAGAATTACTAGTTTTAAATGCACTTAGTTCTTCGATAAATATTTTCTTTACCTTCTTGGATAAAAAGTCTTAATGTCCCACATTTTAAATTTCTATAACCCCTCCCCCAACTACGACCTAGTACACGGCTGCCATAAGCCTCAGTCCCCCCGCCCCCTCCCCGGGAGAAAGCTTTCCACGCTGACTTACAGTGTGCTGTTGTCTCCCAGACATTTGGCCATATAGTCATTGCAACAATCGCCATGGAGAAGACACGCCGAGTCACAGAAACATCCACCGCCCCTGACGGGCACGTGGTCGAAACAGTGACCTTGGCAAGTCACCAAAGGACACATGTCCTCGGCTGTGGCCTGAGTGGCCACAGTGACGTTCGACATCGTTTCACTGCTGCTTGCAAGTGCTCCACCTGAAAGTATTTTGTGACACATTAAGCGGTTGCAGCACTGGTTGAGAAGGAAGGACTGCTTTTTCGGCCGATTCTTTGCCATTACAAACGAATTAGCGAATGGTAAAGAATCGCATAAAATAAAAATAAAAACAGTAATGCTTCTTAAACAAAAGAATTACTTACGTAATAAATACGATTGATTCCGAAAAATTATCTTTTCACCTTCTCTTTTCTATTTTCGTTTGCATTTCGCAAATTAATTACATTGTTGTGAATAAACGAAGAAGAAAATCAATGTTGTGTTTTTCAGAATATTTTCGGGCATTTTCGGCAATAATTCGTTTGCTTTTTTCCCCATACACACACATACACAGGGTACATACACATTCTTTCAAACAAAATCCCCCTGACATTTTGTAAAATTCCGTGACACAATTTCCTGACCTCGAAAAAATGTTTTCCCCTGACTTTCCCTATTGTGTGTGAACCCTGTGGATGATAAGCAATGGAAATCCATGACACTGCAAACATAGTATGTCTCAGTGCTTTTTTTAGAGATTACACGTGGAAAGCATGAAGTAATTATATTATACACAAATCCTTACCTTGGGCGCTAAGAAGAAATGCAAAACAGCAGAGGGTCGTAGCCCCCATTGTGGCGTCAATCTTGGATTTGAAAGAAGAGAAACACCTCACGTTCATTGATGCAGTAATATCCTCATAATGCACATCTCTGATGGTAAATCTTGCCTTGAAAAGGTTTCTCTTGTATTTTGATTCAGTCTGTATCTGAGAAAAAGAGAAGATACTGTTACAACGATTTGTTTCTCTGTTGATTTGTTGAACTTGCATCCAATTGTAGCTGTATCTATAATATCTTTCATTTCACACCAGACTCAAATTTGGAAGTATAAAAATTATGGTGGTCAGTTTGAAATTTAAGATGGCGGCTGAAATGATGGTTGGCTGACGCATGTCCTGCTTTTGAATGGAAGAGCATATACAAATTGACAAGCCTGAAATTTTCATACTTTTGTACAAAAGTGAAAGATTTCCACCTAACAGCTCCTACTAATTAGTACATCTTCTCTGAATTTAGAGTCGGTTTATAGGTTCATGAAGTAATGCTCTCAAACGCTTGCTCTGTCACTTCGGCAGCTGAAGCGAAAGCATTGTGTTCACTTCGTTGTATGTCATTATTCATTAGATTTTCATTATGTAATTATTCATTATCTCTCAAGCGGTGTGTACTGTTATTATCTACACTTATACCCACAGGTTTAGTATAGCAGATATATTTATTTAAATCATTTATTAAGGGCTTAATTAATTTCTTTGTAAGGTAAACGGCATGCTGTAAACAATTGTTATGGACTGGATCCGACAAAACGAATGCACACACGCACGCACAAGCACACACGCAC
>CM032669.1:19499949-19510410 GCA_019095985.1 Streblospio benedicti | reverse complement strand
TTTTGAAATAAAAAAATATGCATACTTTTCAATAAACAGCATTTTAATGGCTATATCAGCATAGAGGCTTTTCAATAAATATGTTAATGTACTAGCCCAAAATAAATGTTCCACGTTTCGTGTTAACAGGCTGCTTTAGTGACCTCGCTCCAGCACTGTATGTATATATTCCAACAGCAAATACTTTACATAGAAAGGCCAATCAACTAGCTTTAAAATGACACCATATAAGCCTGTGTACACATCTTAGTTTTCATATAAGAGCTAATTAAATCAGTGGAAGGGTGTTTCAGTTTTTCCCATTTTTTTCTCCGACCCTTCCATACTAAAATATCCATAACTTTTTATTGTCAAGGTTGTATAACATCCAACATGTCAAATAATAAAGCTAAGATATCAGGCTTTAATAACATATGGGTCTCCAAAAATCCCAAAGGGGGGGGGGGTTCGATATTTGGCCCGCGGGCTAAATGTTTTAAGATAACGAATATCAGCAAATAATACGTCAATTCAAAACAAGAAAATGTATGGAATCAAACATTCACATGAAAGCCCATAATTGTGTGCGTGTATAAAGACCTCATAATATACAGTAGAACCTCCAATTAAGACCACCTTTATAATAAGACCACTTTTCACGGCCCCAGCCTCATAAAGCTACCAAAATGAACCTCTGCATGGAGAGTACTAGAGACCACCTCTCTATTGAGAACACCTTACACTAGGCCCAAATGTGGTCCTAATAGAGAGGTTCTACTGTACGCTGTATGACCATATGGGCAATTCACTTGTGGTGTCAGTGTTAATTTGGTAGAGGTTGAAGATACTATGAAAATTAGACCTTTACCACACAATGTAGCACGGTAAATGTAAGCATCTACATTAGCATCCTCTCTTGATGACGGGGGAGGGGGATTTTCTACAGTCGGGTTGGGTATATATGCTCTATATAAACTCATAGATAACACTACTAACACTATATTTTGTTGTTGCTTTCACGTTTCATATAGATTCAATGTATTGTTTTTAACAACAATATTAAAACCTCCTATTCTGGCATAAACCATATTCAAGACACCCTAATTCACAGACACCCCCGCCCCCCCCCCCCAAATTGGACGCACCATCGCATCCTCCTGTACTGTATTTTAGCGAAAAGTGGACCCTACTAGCGATTTCAGTAACATTTGCGTTTTCGCAATATTTAGCGTTGCGTTCTGACGTAAAAATGTCTCTGCAACCCGACCCCTGTGCGTTTGCGAGGAATACTCCATTTGCGATTCGATATTTGAGCTGCGAACGTATATGCAACAGGCCCCTATTCCTTACTTATACTACTTCCACACTTTAACATCAAATATGTTAATGTAGTAACTACAGAAATAACCACAGCATAATAACGGACGTACAAAAAGATTTAATTACATAAAAAGGTAGTATTAATATAAGGATGATTACCTTACACCCCTGGGGATTAAAATCAATAACGGGCAATGAGGTCTCATGCCTTACATCTGAAGTAAATACCGCCCATACACCTTTCCCACCTCCGTTCTCTATTCAACAACATTTATTGCTTGCATAGTTGAGGGTCTACAGCAGGCGCACTGTCCGAACACCCGCAGCCCTCATCCTGACAGCATCCACCACTGTTCTAGCAAAGCCCACCGCCTATTCTGATAGCACCCAACCCTCTCCAGTTAGCACCTGACCATATCCTGATAGCACCCCCAGCCATGTAACCACGGGTCCCAGCATCATGGGAGGGTGTGTGTGTGCTATATATACTAAATTTACGAACACTATACCACACACTTTAGTACTATTATATAGAAGAATAACCGACAAGCCAATGACCATGGGCGCCAGTTATGATTTGAGTTTATGATTGGCTGGATTCATTTTGGAATAGAATGGCCAGTTAAGTTTGTATTACCATAAAGACGATGCCAAATGTTGTTGCGTCACTTCAGCAGCTGAAGCGAAAGCCTTGTGTTTTGTTCGTTTGTAACTATGTATGTATGTCTCTATGCATGTATGTTTGTCTCCGGACAAGCTAGAGCTTTTACGATTGACCCGATTTTGTTCAAACTTTACACAACTATGAGGTATGAGGCGACACCGAAGTGATTCGATTTTGGGCACTCTTCCAATTAAATTGTGCTTTCTAGAAGGCCATTTATGACATTTTATTGATATCCAATGCACTTAGCCAGCAAGAAAGAAACTCAATATTTATACCAGCAGCAAAGTCTTTAGCCTGATAAAGTCAATATGTATACACATGCTGCAAATTAATAAAAATCAATACAGCACACTCACACTCTCTACGAGAGGCTCTTTTTCTTTAATTTAGTGGTTCTTCTGTATTTGTCTTGAAAACGTTGTTCTTCTATACAATTACCAGTTGCTCCGCAATTTTAATCAGAGGATTTAAAGTTTTTCTGCTGTTAACATTTTACTTAAACCCTTTGCTGTACTGAAGTTCTTATTAATGGAATCGGACCTCATAGTTAACATGTGTGTATGCAGTATTTATATTGCTATACAATAACCATGTGAAATCTGTGTATATTCAATAAATCCACTTAAATTATTATACTTTTTATAATACTAATTTATATACTTTTATTATACTAATTTATAGAAAATAATTTGTACATACGTATCTAGATGCCCAAATAATTAATGAATTTTACAATTCATGAATTCTGTTTGCTAGCATTGCCTTAAAATTAAGCATGATTCTTTATTTAAGATTTCAAACATAATGCGCTCTATGACTGTCTAGGCCTAAGGAGTTTAAATCAGATGATATAGGTTTTCCTCACTCTCTACGAGAGGCTTTTTTTCTTTAATTTAGTGTTTCTTCTGTATTTGTCTTGAAAATGTGGTTCTTCTGTACTATTACCAGTTGCTTCGCAGAAAAAGCATGATTAAAAATATATAAAAGTTAGATACACATTGTATTATAACATTTTACATCATTCCATCAAAATAAATTATAAATTATCGAATATAATAATACAAAATATTATTCATAAAAATATTACCTCTCATGCACAATACAAGCACTATTATATTTTTTATTAGTGTGTATTATAATCAAGGTTCTATAACACTTAGTCAACTTTAACAGTTTAAATCTTGGATTAAAAGTAAAGTATACGTTTTCAGTATATATATATATATATATATATATATATGAGTATATATATATATAGGTGCTATATATATATATATATATAACACATGTTGAAAATTGCAAAAGCATTAAACTTTGATGTACACCAAATAGTTTGTTTGTTAAGTTTCTTTTATATATATATATATATATATATATATATATATATATATATATATATATATATATATATATATATATATATATATATAACACGTTGAAATTGGTAAAAGCATCAAACTCTGATGCACACCAAACAGTTTGTTTGTTGCCTCTCTTTACATATACATACATATTGCTACATATTATTATGCTACATACATATTACATACATTTTAATTAAAAAAATTAAAATTGAAGTTTTTATTTGGTTAAAAAGGGGGGAATTGGGTTGGTTGGGGGCTGGGGGGGTTTTTTTGTTGGCCATTAAAAATTGGGGCTTTTGGTTTTTTTTTAAAAAAAAAAAGGGGCAAAAAAAAACAAAAAAAGCGGGAAAGGTAAAATTTTTTGTTTAATTTTTTAGGGTTGGTTGGTAAGGTTAATTGAATTAAAATTGGGTTTTTGGGCCAAAGGCCGCTGGCGTTTTGGGGGGGAAATTACCAAAAATCCAAAAATTGGTTTAAAATAAAAATTTTAAATTAAAAATTAAAATAAAATAAAAATTAATTTTTGGGTGTTTTTAATTTTGTTTTAAATTAATATTAATTAAAAAAATATATATAATAATATATATATATATATATATGTACTCTCTCACTATATATATATATATATATATATATATATATATATATATATATATATATATATATATATATATATATATATATATATATATATATATATTATATATATATGATATATATATATATACATAACACTAATATATATATATATATATGCCATATATATATATATATATATATATATATATATATATATATATATATATATATATATATATATATATATATATATATATATATATATATATATATCTTTAAATTGCCCATAAGTCAACGTTGTTGTAGCTACGCCGTGTAGTTCTTTGAACACTTCTGATCTAGTTTAGTGTTTGTAGAGGTGTCTGATAGGGCCTGAATATCATCTACTAATATCCTACGCGTGTTATTTGGTATAACATATCACAGTAATAAAACAAATTGCTCAATGGTGAGAGGGTGACATCCACCTGGATATGTAAGCCTGGACCCTATGGACATAAAATCTGAAGAGAAAAAAACTGTGCTAACAAAACCGGGTTAGGCGAAAAAATGGGGTTTGGCATCCAGACTACATATGTAGATCTACGGTACGTGAAACGTAAAGATACTTGTGTAATGTTGCAGGTGTCCCGGCGAAGACGTAGATCTAGATCTAAGCTGAGGAAAAAAGTTTGATTATCGAGGAATATTTGTTAAAATCTTGTTAGAAAAAGCACACGAGAATGGATAGCTCAAGGTTGATTGTGTTGTTTATGTGGTTTACATCCTCACAACAGCAAGCAGGTGAAGTCTTACATCCCCACGTGAAACGTTTTGAGGGTTTGTCGTACGAGACGGACATTCTTGAGCAGTCTCATTTGAGGTCGAGAAGATCAACAGATGAGAAGTCTGTATTTCACAGGTTCCGAGCAGATGGACGCGAGTTTGTGCTCAGATTACATCCAGATAAAGATACGTTTACAGACGATTTTCAAATGGATGCCGATGGATCAGTGTATAGGGATACTTCATTTTTATATCAGGGAGAAGTTGTTGGTGACCGCACCAGCTCTGTGCATGGCTCTATAATAAATGGTATATTCGCCGGAATAGTGCATACTCACAATAATACTTATTATATTGAGAAATCAGAAAGGTATTTTCAAAAGCAAAAGAAACCTTATCATTCTGTAATATACTCGGACACGGACATAGACCATGATCGTGTGAAGCGGTCACTGAATCGATTAGGCGGGTGCGGTTTAACTGACAGCATGGCAGAGAAGATGAGAAGAGCTTCTGAACCACCAGGAGAAAAACTAAAATATAAGTATAAAAATAATGACGTCCCAAACTATAGAACAACAGATCGGCAATATAAGAACATCTACAGCGAAAGCTTCAACAAGAATAGGGAAAGAAGAGAAAATGATCCCAGCAAGAGAACCTGTGTGTTGTTCCTGGAGTCAGACACAGAGCTTTGGAATCACTATAAAGAAACCACAGAATATGATGATGATCGCACGCGCCGCGAAATCCTGGCCCTGTTCCATGACCATATAATTGAAACAAGAACGATTTATGAACGCACAAATTTTACTAATGGCCGATTATTATACCAAGATATTACATTTGCCATTAGAAGGGTGCGAGTAAATACATCAGCCGATTGTGATAACCTGGCGTATCACAATCCCCTGTGCATGAGAGGGCTGGACGTGTTTACTTTCTTGAGTTTCCACTCTTTGAGAAATCATAATGACTTTTGCCTGGCGTATCTCTTCACCTACCGTGACTTTGTTGACGGCACCCTGGGGCTGGCATGGGTGGGAGGCGAGAACGCCTATGGAGGCATTTGTTCGATGAATCGAAGAGACGTTGACAAAAAAGGAAATGTGATCCATAAGAGTCAAAACACCGGCATCGTGACTTTTGTAAATTACGGCCAGCGCGTACTTCCCAAGGTAAGGTTATATTTTATAAACAAGGTACTCCACAGTTTTCAACATGAACAAGTGATGGGCCATATTGTGCGTGTATGTGCAACATTCCATGTTTTAACCGTTCTCTTGTGGCAAATCCTCGATCAACGACGGTTTTTCATAGATCTTGATTTTATGCCCCCACAATATGAGGGGGCGAAAAAGACACCCACCTAACCTGGGGGGCACTGACCCTGAAAATTGCTGGGTAGGTTAGGGGAGCCGGTAAAATATCCGCCCAAAATGAGTGCAACATCTCATGAAATTTCAACCCAAAATGAGCTAATCATAATGTTAGACCTAGCCATACTAGTTCTAGACAACAGAACACTCAAAGATAATAAATTGAATATGTGCTTTTTACTTATTGTTGACTATTGGGATTACTTGGGGAATTATTCTAAAACTTAGTGCCAAAGGAAAAATTTGACTGTAGTACTATGGCTAATATGAGTGCATGCTGCTCATTTTCCTACCCAATATGAGTGCAAAATTGGTGCGAAAAAGACACCCGATCTTCCCTAACCTACCTGTATTACCGATGTGTGTCAGTTCCCCCCCACCCCCCCCACCCCCCGGGATTTCATAATGACCATACATCAAAGTGAATTTTTGCTGTGCAATGAATCGTACATATCGGCGGTAGTCAGTGTAATTGTTTTGTGGTATTTAGCATACATCATTTCACACAGGCTTTAAAAAAGATGAAAACTTTTTTACACCAATTTGTCATGAGTTTTACACGATTAATAGGGTTACATTTTGTTTAATAGGTCTCTATCCTGACAGTGGCACATGAAATGGGACACAATTTCGGCTCGAGTCACGATAACAATGAGGGCGGGGAGTGCACGCCGTACCCGCAAGACCTGAAAGGAAACTTTATCATGTTTGCGTCAGCGACCAAGCGAGAGAGGAGTAATAACAAAATCTTTTCGCCGTGCAGCATTCGCAACATCACCAGGGTAGGAACAGTCAGAGTCTGTCAATGGGTAACAATTGGATAAGAATTTCTGAGCTTGCATGTGAGTAGAGGGATGACTATATGATTAACCAGTGTGGGAAATGACTGCCTGCCCAGTGGTCCGAGGCTGGCAAATTTACTATTGGGCCTGCAGGTCTTCAGACTTACCTGCCCGGTTGTCTGGCACCTTTATGACCCCAAATTTTAACATACTTTTGTCATAATATGAAATATAATCTCACTGTCTGCTAAATGGCTCCTTTTTTACATACACATGAAAAAATTCCGGGTTGGAATGCACCCAGACCCCCCTAGATATTCATTGCATTTGGCACTTATTGCCAGGGCTGGTAAGATTTCACTAGGGCCTTTAAGTTTTTCAACTTGCCAGCCCTGATGTCTAGTACCTATTTTGGAGAAGTTTCCCACACTGGATTAACCTCAAATTATTTAAATGGAGTAGTTTTTGGGGTCCTCGAACAAAACACCAACCAACACCACCGTGGGTAGACTGTCACGGATAAAACTGAGGGTTTCTGGTGAAACACGGTAAAAACTCAGGTGGTACGCGGTAAAAACTGAGGAAAATGGCTGAAAGATAAAATTTTGAAGTGTTTTAACTTTACATTGTTAATTATGGATAAAAGTGGCAGTAAAAAAAGGTAATACATATTTCTAAGTATGTGCAGGGAATGCAGGAGTATTCAAGGTTTATAGAACTTCTTTCAAAATTGTCCTATGCCTCACGGTTTGGTCACTGTCGCTCGCACAAATTTCCACATGCTAGATTTGGCTTCATTTCAAGTGTACAAGAGTGATGTAAACTCAATGAAGTCTACATTAAAAGTCAATATTATCCACATAAATAAGAAATATGGTCCTCAAACTACACCCATGTCCAGTGGCATGCATATTGTAGATCTAGTTTTATAGTTATGGCCAAATCTTTGGCAATTTTTGTCCAGAGCTAAGGATCAAGGTAAAATCAGATGCATCATTTTAATCACAAAAAAGCATCACGCAGTAAAAACTGAGGAAATCTGTTTACAAATGCAATGTTTACATGCTCTCCATATAACTATGTGAATAAACAATAGTATGTCTACATTTAAAAAAGAAAAAAAGATTTAAAGAAGATATTGTTTGCTGTTTTGATATAAAGTCTTAAATTTAGCAAAAAACATTTGTTTAGAAATATTGAATTGAGTAATACTGAGAGAAGAATTGAAAGTATTACAGAATTGCTACCAAGTATTGTCTCCAGACTGGATAGAGAAGAAGTGTTTTATGATTTTTTTCTTACTTCTACAAGGAATTTCAGATGGTACCTTTTCAATTTTCAATATTTTGCTTCTCCTTTTGTTAGATGTTTCAAGATGATATTCTACAAACACCACTACAAAAATGAGCTACAAAAACAATGTCATTTTGGAAAGTTGGTTATAAACTGTTTCACGGAAAATTTATTCAGTTTATGAGTCGTTTGAAAAATACAGGTGACATCATAGATTAAAAAAAACACACATTTTCTGGATATTTTGATCCAAAATCATCAAATATCAATTTCACAGTTCCAAATATAAATAGTATCTAAGTTTCAACACCCCCTGAATTAAGACCTGGTGTTATCCCAGAAGGTATTGAACTTATGGCTAATGCCACAAAAGGTACAACTTCCTGTGTGTTAAGTTTTGATGGAAAAAAGGTAGCTACAGGCTTAAATAAACATTGCGGTGATTAGGATCTCTTTGGCCATGAAGGTCATGGCAAAGTACTAACAGATGCAAAGCAGAGACTTTGTCATGAACTGTCTATTATTGATAATGAGATCAACTGTATTAGTAGTTTTAAAGATGTTGATTCTATACGCCAACATGAATCTAATTTACTTATTGATTGTTTCAAACAAATTGTTATTCTTCCTTCAATGCGTCGAAAAGATCCATCCATGACAATGTCTCGAAAGCATCTCTCTGCAAAAGTTTCTATCAATGGCCGGTGATGACTGGAGAATATCCAAATACATTTATACTATCAGTAGAATTACAGCGTCAGTATTGTTTCAACTAGATCAATGTATTTCAAAATTGTTAGATGCTATTGGGAAAATAATGAGAATAGGGTCTGTATTGCAGATTTAACATGTAATTAACAAAATTATAGGTAATTAGTTAGTGCAGCTCAATATATATTGTCACTTAGTGAAGATATAAATATAGCAGATATAATACTACTAAAATAAAGCAAAGAACTGAAGAATGGTTCAAACTTCGAGATCAGTTTATAGGTTTTAATAAGTTTATTATCTTGACATTGCCATATACAATTTATACAATTAAGTTTTACAAACATATTATATTATGGCCCAGCCCACAAGGGCTTATAATGTCACAATTCAAATATAACATATAACTAGGTAGGTAACATATAACAAAGTAAAGGTAAAACAATACACGTATATACACACCCACACAAATCTATGCAAAACATATCACACCCAACAATTAAATATTTTTTCCTTTCTTAAGTTGAAACAATCAAGAATAAATTTTGATAAACTTCTACATTTTTTATGAAACAGAATACATAACCTGTTTTCATATGACAGCTCATTAAAGTTTGGATAGTAAGTGCAAATATTTTCTAAAAATTTCCTGCATAAATTATCATAACAACGACACACAAATAAAAAATAGGTTTCACTTTCTACTGCCTTTAGATTTAACATAATGTACAGAGTCTATGTTCCAGATTTATATTTCTGAATCTCCCAGTTTCAATATTAAGGGGCAAAATACCTGCTCTAAGTTGTGCAGTAACCGAACGTTGGTTTGCAGTTAAATTAAATGTGACATAATTTTCAACTTCAAGGGTTTCCTTAAACAATTTATAAAATCTTAATTTAGGTTTTCTCAATAAATATGTGTCTTCCATTCATTTTTTTTGTTTGTTTTTTTCAAAAGCTCTTTGCTAATATCTTCAATATTATGATTTATATTAACAGAAGCACATCTTCTATTGTTAGGTTTCGAAGGCCTAGCAAAACAGCAGGCTTCTTATTATTCTTATATGAGGAGCGAGTTTTGAAATTAGCAAAAAGGAAGATGGTTATTTTGAGGGTCATTTTGAGGGTCATTTTGATTTACTGAGGTTGATGGCAAATTTGATCTTCTTCTTTTAGGTAGATGTAAGGAGAGTTTGGTTCTCTTTCTAAAAGATAAGAAAAATATTGACTTTATATCAAAACAGCAAACAATATCTTTATTAAATCTATGTTTTTTTAAATGTAGAACTTCTAAATTTTGCTGGAGTTTCTATTCGCCTATATTGTGTATTCACATACTTATATGGAGAGCATGAAAACATTGCATTTTGTGAACAGATTTTCTCAGTTTTTACCACGTGGAGTTTTTTTGTGATAAAAATGATTTTACCGTGATCTGAGCTCTAGACAAAATTGCCAAAGATTTGGCCATAACTAAAAAAGGAGATCTACAATATGCATGCCACTGGACATGGATGTAGTTTGAGGACCATGTTTCTTATTTATGTGGATTAAACATTGACTTTTAATGTAGACTTCATTTAGTTTACATCACTCTTGTGCACTAGAAATGAAGCCAAATC
>CM032669.1:19422778-19499849 GCA_019095985.1 Streblospio benedicti | reverse complement strand
TTTGTGGAAAATCACCCTGCTAAGTCTAATAGAATAACCTTATGCACCCAAAAACCATACAAATATGAGTTTAATATGTATTTCAAACATAATTGAAGTCATTGTTGGTCAGATTATTTATATATGAGAGTGGTCACGGTATTGCTCCCACTTTTCTGCTAAATGTCCATTTTTTTTCAATCTAGTTTGTATCTTCATAATTTTCTAGCATGGGCTAGACAATTGCTATTCAACTTCAAACACATCAAACCCGTCCTCAAAAGCTTAATTTGTGTTTGTGGTGGTAACAGGACATGGTTGGGGTTAACAGGACATTCAAAATATATCTGCTATTATAAATGTCATGTTTTAAAGATGACCTTTAAAAAGGATTATATTTCTTATTCCAGGTAAAATACTTTTCAAAAAACTATTAGTGTAAAAAACATATTGATATTTCAGAATGCGTAAAAGTGGGCGTAACCAAATGTCCAGTTGATGGGAATAACAGATGGTGGGTGTAACGGGACATTTTATTTTGTTAAATTGGTCATATGATGTATACAGAATATAAAGAAGGATTGATTTAGAAGTATTTTCGCATTAGCAGTGCTGTACAACTCACACCTCAAACCTGCACTTAGAAGGTTTACTTTTGTTTGTGTACATTGTGGTGGTAACAGGACATGTTGGACGTAACCGAGTGATGCTTCCGCAGTTTGCATTCAGGGCAACTCACACAATGATTATTAGAGGAAAAAAATCATTAGGATATGTTGCCATCAAGAACATCACATGAAATATTACAAAAAATGCCAAATTATATCATTAGTTATTGACATAGAACCAAGGTTGGGCGCAACGTAACGCCTAAATGTCCACAAAATACCCAAATACCATGTTTCACATAGGTATCACAATTGTTTGAGCAATGTAAACTTGATGATTTTTGGTTGTTCACTTACCAAATATGTCTTTTACACTGGGCAAGCGTTAAATCTAAAGTATGTTAAGATGTTTTAAAGTGATGGTACAATGTGTGGGCGTAACTACTTTTATGGACAATGTGGAACAACACCATGAAGATCCTCATATATGTTTATATATTATACATACAAAGAAGCAAAATTACAGAAATGTGGCAGAAGAAGGATTTAACGAATCACAAAACGCCAGCAATTCACATACAACAGCATCTTTTGATTAAAAGCCTTTTGCTTTCGTTACATAATTCTCTAGTCTTAGCTCTTATTTGTAATTTAACTAAATAGATCAGCTGGGTACTTACACCAGAATGTATAAAAAGTTAACGTCTCAATCAAGATACTTGACTTATATTCTCGTGTACTCTTCAAGTTTAAACAAGCTTTATGGTTGAATTTGAGTTTTTGTGGTACAGATGAGTGGCACAGAGGAGTGCAGTTTAGGGTGCCTTTAAGTTAAATGATAATGACAAGGATCATTGTTGTATGGGAAATGAGAAAGGTGTTCTACACCTTTGTGGTGTCATACTCGAAGCTGGTTTGATAAGATCCACTTATAGCATACATAATAGCAATGCTAGGCAGATAATCCAATATTGGACTTAATATCAGTTCTTAGCCATGGCAGTTACATTGATGAAATTTCTCTTAGTTCTGTCACGTACACTTCCTTATTTTCCAATTTCTCATAATTTGAAAAGGCTGATAGAAGAATATCAGTGTCATTGCAATACATTATAATGTGGTTTTTGTTAGACTTCACTGTGTAAAGCACAATTTTCCTCCTCATGATCACATGATAGATCTGCTAGTTCAGCTGGAAAGAGCTTATTTGACCATATGTTTACAGGATCTTCAACTGTCAAGAGTTCCAGAGACTACAGTTGTCTTATTCTGGGATGCTTCCCTCATAATTCTTTCCTCAGGATCTCTTTACTTTTCTTGAGATCTACAAAAAGCCTTAAGTCAGTCTGAGTAGATGGTAAGTCTGTGTAGGGTGTCACCACTTTGTTTATGGGTCTCTGCCTGCCAATTTTTCTGGATGTCTTGTTGGCCTTCTTTTGCTTGGCTCAGCAGTCCATGTTTGCTCTTTTGGAATCAGAGCCTCATAGCGATCAGCTAGAATGTCAATGCGCTCACATGGTAAAGCATACACTGATTTAGAATTTGCGTTGCTGAAATGCTGGAACGTTTTCATCTGATCGGTGATTTCAGTTTTGTTCACATGAAATACCATGTCAACTGCATGTTGGGACTGTTCTTCTGGTTTGATAATATGGACTCCTGGATACATACTCAAGCAGATTTAAGCGTGGGTTCAACGATAGCAGACTAGGATCCTCCAAGTATGATCCTACATGTCTTAAAGGTTGATATGGGGACTGGAAAAGCTTCATAATTGGCTGCTTCCTGATAGTTTATCTCCCTACCAGCTAGCTGGGCTGTCACCAGGCGCTTTTGAGAATGGCTCTGTCTGCACGAAACCACCGGTTTATATCTGGCAATTTTTCCATATTTCTTTTCTACAATCGATACAAAGCTCATGCAAAGCACGTACCTTCAGCATCCTCTAATTCTGTTAGTAGTCTCTCCCTTGATGGTTCCATGATTGAAATGCTTTAAATATACTGATTTCCTATTTTGCATATTTCATCAAAGACATGTATGATCATGCCAATAATACATCATCTTACAATGGATGCTACTTTCATTCATAATATTACCTAATATTACACTTTCACAATCGAATTGGAACAGCATGCACTGGCAGATCCAGTTTTTGGAAACAGGGGGAGCGTAGTATAAGGAACTCATGGGTTTCGTACTCGCAATCGATAGTGGACATGCCAAAAATCTGCTTAAAATAAAGTATTTTGGTGGGAAAAGCATTGGGGGGGGGGGGCACATGCGCCACCCCTGGATCTGCCTATGATATGACAATCTAATCTATTAAATGTCAAATAAGAGCTAAGAATAGAGAAATATGTAACATAAACAAAATGCTTTTCATCTGTTTATCAAAATATGTTATGGTATGTGAATTGCTGGTGGCTTGTGATTCATTAAATCCTAATTTCTGGCGAATTTCAGTAATTTTGCTTGTTTGTTTATATAACGTGTGAAGATGAATATAATTATCCAACCAAAATAGGCTCCAATTATGTTTGAAATGCACATTAAACTCACATTTGGATGCTTGGGGTGCATAAGGTTATTCTATAAAACATAGCAGAGTGATTTTCTACAAAACGTCAGTTTTTGGCCACCTTGGATTGCAGCGGCCATATTGACCAATTTAGGATCATTTTTGCATCTGTCACTATTCTTCATTGGATTCCTCATACTCAAAAACCCCAACCTGGTGTATAAAGTTATTCTATAAAACATAGAGGTGATTTGATTTTCCACTAGCGCATCAGTTTTCGGCAATCTTGGATTTTGGCAGCCATTTAGACCCATTTAGAGTCATTTTTTTAATCTGTCACTATTCTTAATTGGATTCCTCATACTCAAAACTCCCCAACTAGGTACATAAAGTTATTTTCTAAAATATAGAAGTGATTGTCCATTAACACATCAGTCTTCGGCCATCTTGGATTGTGACAGCCATTTTGATCCATTTTGAGTCATTTTTGAATCTGGCACTATTCTTCATGGGATTCCTCATTCACAAAAAACACAACCCTGAAAGTTTTACAAAATAGTAATGAAAACTACATGTCCTTGTTTAATATTCATAATATCTCATAATTTGTATTGTCTATTTTGCAAAGTTTTTGAGCAAATGTTAAAAAAAAAACCTTACACAAGTAAGTTAAAATCACGCATCAGTGTGTGGCGGGGGTGGGGCTGTGCGAAGAATAATGACGCAAAATGACAAGTGGGGGAGGGTGGGGGGTCAGTAATGCCCGAAAATGCAATGACCTCATTTGTGATCGATCCCTTGTCCATGGCTATGGAACAAGCTATGATGTACAAACTAGCCATCTATGTCTAATGACACCTGCGACCATCATGTTTATCAGGAGCAGTGCAAGCTGACAAAAGACTCGGATTGTAGCCCGTCCCAAGGCCCCTGCTGCAAGATGGAGAACTGTACGTTTCGCGACAAGGACGAAAACTATGAGTGCTCCCCAAAGACAGAATGTACACAGGAACCTGCAAAATGCAACGGTATGCTTCACACAGAGACGTCAAAAGCATTTAATGATCGAAGTGCCTGTCCGTGTCTTTTTTACACACAATCACATATCAATAAAAACAAAAACGCTGCCGGTAAGATAAGTAAAAAAAAATATATATTAATTATCACATTATATGCATTGCTTTCTGGCTGCAGATTGACATATATATTCAATCTTCAATCATTGATTGAACACAAACTCCCATCTAAGGTTTTTTTGTATTGCCGTTCATTGTAAATTATCATGGAGATTGGTGAAACATGTCAGAGCTTCTAATATCGCCTAAAGCATGTTCATAGTATGGGTACACATACGAGTACAGGATGTATTAAAGGTGAATTCTTTTATTCTCACATTTCTTTGGTCACTTGGGGTTCAGGGTGGACGTAACTGACAATCTTTTTGAAGGGAAAATGATTTATATTCTTTCTTAATGTGCCATGCACTTATATTCAAACACTAAGCTCATCTTGGATGTCAGGCCCATGGACTTAAATGCGCGCTAATACGGAACATAAATACTTAGAGAGACTTTGACTTAAATTTTATTGCAGTTTATCAAATAGTATTTTATTATCTTGTGTGAATGTTCTCATCTTTAGAAGGCTTTTTATGAAGCTCTATTACAATTTGTTGCTGGTGTAGGTTCGAGTTACGGTTGCCCGGATGCGGACCCTGTCGAAGACATGACGCCCTGTAGCAAAAACACCAAGGTGAGGAACGCCCCCAACAACAGACAGGCGAAAGTCGCGAAAAATTCTTTGTAGCAATAGAATTTTTTTTGCCACCACTGCTCAGGCAAATCAGGGCATTTCTATGAAGCATATTCAATGCAGAAAAAAAGTTGTAAGGGAATTTGATTGAATTTGAAATTCAGGAAATTTCATTTTTCAGGTAAAATTTCAGGGAGAATTCAAGGAATTTTTAGGCAAAATTAGTTAGTCTTATGTGGACACTTCACTTCTCATATAAAACAAGTTGCACTGTAGGTTCTGCCATGGCTGTTAAGGCTATCTGCTAATATGGTACTTAAATTGTATATGACACAGTGTTACAATAGTAAAATAAATTAAATCAAATCAAATCAAAACTAAATGTAGCCTATCAGAAACCACTTCCTCATTATAATTAGATTAATGCCAAATGAAGCTATGCAAATGTAAACATATTTAAATTGTGATTATATAGGACAGTGTCAGCTTTCTTCAATAGCCCTATTTTGTATGTTTAAAAAAAATGCGAACTTGCTAGTTTGGAATGCAATTTTTCAATGAATTCTTTTGTCATAAAATTTAACACACTTTCTATTGGTAGAGGCATTGCAAATAAATGTCGCATTGATCACTGAATCATGTGAAGGATTTGTCTAATTGGCCACTGAACCATGAAGGATTTGTTGAATATATACCCTTAATTCAATTAATTGTAATTGCAAGTTGTTCAGTGATCCATGGAAGAGTAAGCCAAACCAACACTTTATAGGCAATACCTGTCTTATGAGACATTTTGCATAAGGGATTAAAAAAGCTGTACACTTTTGCACTTTTGGTGCTGAACCAATCAGCGTCCCAGAAAAGTGACACATGTTTATTAAGTGGGTCTAATCAAGTTATAATGAGGGTCAACATCTAAATGAAACTCCTCCCTAGCCATGTTTGGCATTGCTATGAATAAATTGTTCACAATACAGTTCATGGTAGATTGATGTACGGTGGCTGGGATAGGACACACACAAAATTATGATGCGTTAAGACATCAGTGTTTTTTTATCTTGTCACAATCACAATTATGGTATTCTCTAAAAATGTAACTCATCTATTGTTATAAATGTCTTTTACCGTAACAAGTATTTTCGACAGTCTCTGTCAGGCGGTTTTTTTCAAGCTGACATCACACAGGATGACGTCACACATCCTGTATGAGTTTATCAAAATCTCAAAGTACTGGACTGGTAAAAAAATTGAGTTACTTGTCCTATGGACGAGTATTCTCAGTCACCCCAGACATCAATTTCAATGGAATTTACACGGAGTTTGTTGATTTTGACTAAATCTTAGTTATGATATTATGTTTTTCAGTATACCTATCCTATGACGAGTATGATTTTTTTAACCTATTTCATGTACAAGTATCTGTGGCCCTGTAGATAGGGTATAATCATATATAATCACATACACTGTTACTGCTACTACTACATCCTCTGCGGGTGTCCCAGTTTCTTGGGTAGGCAGCAATGACCAACAATGACCAAGCTTGTTTTATGAACGAATTAAGAACAAAAAAAGGCTAATTATAAAATATACCAATTAGCATTTTATGCATCAATAATGTTGTTATGGTCTATTTACTGATATTCCCAAAGTGGTTATACATGTACCATGAAGGAGGTGAACAAAGCCTTTAATCCTCTCAGGCAAATATAGAGTAACTGTTACAGAAAACCTACAGTTTTATACAAACTAACCAATTAATCTCTTTGATGATAACTGGTGTCTTGGAGGAATAAAAATGGTATTGGACAATGTTTTATTGTGACCCTCTTTTACTTACATTATAATATAATAGGTTACTATCCACTATAATAACAGGCTCATTACATATGTTGCACTGTATCTGAAACCACTTGAGAAAAAGTGCAAAAAAGGATTAGATTGGTTAGAGCCCATAAAGTGCTAATCATACATAGTAATGAGTGAGAAACTACCACACAGATACTTCGCCCTCTGTGAATTTACTCGCACGTAGAAGGGCGAGATTCACAGAGTATTGGAGTGCAATCGATTAGACACAACGAGGAGTAGTCTAGCTGAGGAACGTCTGCAGCGCAGCCAGGGCCCCGCCTGAACAAGGGGGTGAGCCCTGGGTGAGTGTCACCGCTACCGCGGGCTGGCACACATGTTCCTGTTGATCCAGTAGCAGATTGGTTCCGGATGTTCCAGACGTTCCAGCTACTTTGTTTACAGATTAATTCATGATCGTTACTTTTCATGATCTTTGATTGGTCAAAACCAAAAGTGACAAACAGCATTATTCAGGAGTTTGTTACTTTGGTACAAGTGTAATAACCCTTCCTAGCCGCTTCTAAGGTTATTTATTATTGTATACAAACAGCAAGGTTAATTGTCATTCATAAGTTTATTAATAACTATTGCACACGTAAAATTGTAAACAATAGCTTCAAGTGACAGTTAAAACAATATTACACATTGACAACTTCTAATATATAATAATAATCCTAAAAGGAGGCCTTTGCTGTGATTATTTTCGCTGTGTTGTAGGTGTGTGAGGCCGGCCAGTGTAGCGGCTCCATCTGTAAGAAATTCGGCTGGTTCGAGTGCTTCGTCACCATGCCCGACGGACTCACCCCCGACCAGCAGATCCTATATCGCGTTCGTGCTCAGTTTTTCAAAAGATATTTCTTATGGTAGATTAGATTGAGAACTTGTGGCAAATGATGAACCGACTGGTATGATTAACAAGAGACTGATCATGATGACGTAGATTTTAATGAGGTCAGTTTGAAATGCATTGTTGGTGGTCTACATTTTCCCACTGATTCTGTATACATTGATAATGCCAACAGTTTTTTTATCAATCCCTTACAATGAAATGATGCACAGTGATGGGGGGTGGGGGGGGGGGTGGGGGGGTCAATACTGTCTTATTTGGTCTATTGGCTGAGTGTTTCCAGTAGGCTGCATGGAACCCTGACGTTTGAATTTGGGGGGAAGAGTTAATTTTGAACGGTATACATCAATCTCATACATCTTTTTATTGATTCTGTAATGTAATGACTTACAACAATCTGACCCGCACACTTGCTAATATAAAATTTACATTGTCTGTGAAGTTTATTGTGATGGCCAATTGGTGTATACTGTCCTACCTTAGATTACATGGTTCTACTGTAGACATTCCATAGAAGGTCAAAGATATGCTTCTGGTCAAATCAGGCCACCCATATGCTTGTGAGACCATCTGAGGTCAGTTAAGGAGTGGACAGGCTACAGACTAGATCATACTAGTTATACCCAGTTTACCATTCATTTGTACTGTCTTACTATAACTGGTTCTCACTGGCTTGGGCTCTGCCTCCCTATATAATGAGATGCATGTATGTGATAGTTGGAGAATGCTGAGAATAAATCTTAGAACTCAAACTGGTATTTTCATCCAACACAATACGTGCACAATAATTCTTATCAGGGACCAGAAAGTGTGGACTAGCTGTGCTAGACGCGTGGGCAAGCTGTGCTAGATGAGCAAAGTGTGGGCTAGCTGTGCTAGATGCGTGGACTAGCTGTGCTAGATGAGCCGGCAGCGGCTCATGCCGGGGACAAGGGGACAGGGACATAGCCAGTGTTGCTTTTAAGACGCGCATTTGTGCAAATGACATACTTTTTAAGCCATTGGCGCAGAAAACAATATGGAGGGCATCACAGCAAATGCAAATACTTGTGTCCGCTATATGTCTTTAAACGTTTTTACTTTAATAAATTATTTCATTTTACAACTTAATCAGCCATTATCAGCAGTCATGAAATGCATTTGCAGCACGGACATATGATTTATAATACTCAATGACAGTTACGATCCATTCAATCTTGCTACATTGTGAACCGGACTACAAATGTGTTAGTGTCCAAGTGAAATGGTGTTTCCTCCATAATGTAATGAATGAGTATGGAGGAAACACCATTTCTGACCATATAAAACAAGCAACTCTTGTTATGTTTTTTAAGATTTATTCGCGAAAAGCACCTCAGTATCTCATTGATATTTTGGACCAACTGAATGTTGAAAGAAATTATATTCTCAGAAATGAGAATAATGTCCGCATTCCATATTGCAGGCTTGAAAGCTATAAGAGGTCATTCTTCCCTAGAGCCATTGGGCTTTGGAATGACCTTAGTAATTACAAGAAGGCCCTCCAAGATGTTGAGAGCTTTAAAGCTAGCTTTAAAATTGTACATAGCGAGCTAAGAGTCCTATATTACTATGGGGAAAGGTGGCCGGCAGTGCATCATGCCAGAATGAGAATTGGATGTAGTAAATTACACAGTGATCTGTTTGCAAGTCTCCATGTAATAGACAGTCCAGCCTGTGACTGCGGAGCTAACAATGAAAATGCAGAGCATTTCTTCTTGCACTGTCCTCTTTTTGATGATAGTAGGGAAAAACTAATATCGGATCTTCAAGATATTATTCCCATTCCCATCACAATAAAAAGTTTGTTATTTGGCTGCAATACTGCTGATATTTCAACTAATAAATTAGTCTTCAATGCTGTCCATCAATTCATATTAAATACAAAACGCTTTGATTAAGCTTTGAATTCATATAAATGATGGGACCTATGATCTGAACACACTCAAACACCAAGTTACAAGCAAACATCCTTTGAATAGTGTATACACTGTTGGATAATTGCTAAAGAAATACATATTAAACCAAGTGAAACGAACTCAGTGACAGACTTGTAAAGGTATTTGGAATGCCGTGGAGTCAAACGCATGGTCTCCTGCTAACACCAGACCGGTCATTATGTGTAGGACAAACACACTAGACCTCTGAGCTAACCTTTCTACGCCTGACAGATGTGTTCATACTTGGCCAGTATCAATTGCGCAACACCACTTCTGGCCACTTGATGCCTATGATACTATTTATAGCCTGGCAGCCTGTATCGCTACTATAGCCTCTATGTCACTGTATCTCGCTGATGTCGAGTACATTGTAACCTGACAGAACGTTGTGTGCCCCTGGCCAACTTCTTTTACAAAAGTACAAAATCTTCTGCTCTTCATAAAAAAGATGGCGAAGAATTACTTATTTGTACAGTAGCAGATCCGGGTTGGGGATGGGGTTTTAAGGTTGCTATAAGGTTAGGTATAAAGGAGTATAGATGTCACTTTTTATTTATATTTTTTGTAATAATATAAATGAGATCAATGGGCCATTCGGCCTCTTTTTAGAAAATCCTAGAATCAACAGTGATATCTCGTGTAACTCTTGCGCCCCACTGCAAGACATCGCTGCGTATATTTACATTTTGCTTATGAGCCAATCTGAGTAAATTTTTAAATAATGCTTGATAGATTGATGCTTCAGATGAACATTTACATTTTTCTACAGGAGAAACTGTGTTATATTGCGTGCAAAGAAAAAGATGAGCCAGACTCTGAATGTATCAGCTCCCACGACGCGTTACGCCTGCAGGACAAGAAAAGCAAGAAGTTCAAAGAAGGCCTTGAGTTACTGAAAGTGGGTAAGCTCACTACTGCTTCTAGTTGCAAGATACTTGTATATTTGTGGGAATTCAAATGTAAAGTTCTGGGCATGCTGAAATCACTCTGAGTATCAGATGTCCTGAAGAGATCTTTGACACATAACTATTCTCATTTAAAATTCTGACCAATCACAGGCTGTTAATCTATAATCATCACTGGCCAGTGATGAATATAAATGAGGTCAAGTGACCAATCACAGCTAAGTATCAGATGGGTTGTCGGGTTCAACCAATCAGGTTGCAGTATTTAAACAGGTCACATAAATTTATGTGTTAATCCACTCTCAGGCGAAACATTTCAGAGGTCAATTTCCTTGACATCTGATACTCAGAGGGTCTGAAATAGACTTTTGCTACACAATTTATTCACATTAAACTTCAGTAGATGCTGTGTTGTTGTAGACGTGACGACGAGTGCTGGGGGCATCCAGCTGCTGCCTGGCGCGGCGGGCGTGTGACAACTACAAGGGCTACTGCGACGTGTTCCAGAAGTGCCGCGACGTGGACAGCGACGGACCCCTCGCCCGCATCAAAAACTGGTTCTTCTCCGCCGAGATGATCGACGACATCAAGGAGTGGGTGAAGAGCTACTGGTGGGCCATCATGCTCATGTGTAAGTAACAACTCAAGCGAAACCAAGTACTGGAGGCAGGGGATAGGGAAAAGAACTTTATCCATCATTTATCTAATAACAGCAGAACTTTGCTCCTTCAGGTAGTAGTGTTATCAGTGATAATGCGAGGCCACGTTCTTGGTTTCTCTTTGGTCCATGTTATGCATATCAATTCACTGATTATGATATCTGTTTTATTACGTTTTGACCCGTAGCAGTTTTGATTCTGAAGACACACTATAAAGTATTGCCCATGAGTGAAAATTAAGTAACTCCCCTTCTCTAAAAAGTTTTGTTTTTCAAAGTAACTTACAAAGATATCTACTTTTTCTCTTCTGTCATTAGGTATCTTAAAATTATTCTTTGAATCATGAATAATGGAACCCAGGATGAACCGAATATTCATTCACTTATCTGTATTCTGTTGTTTTATGAGCAACTTTTAATTGCGACTTTCAAATATATATGTATATTTCATAATATTTTCAAAGCGACTATGGCAATGAAAAGTGCCAATCAGCATCTGATACGATGATAGCCTCCAACATGCCGTTATGCCAGATCAAGGAAAAAATGTCTGTTTGGGTGGAAACGTTTTATTTTGAAAATATTGAAATTTCGATAAATTATGTTTAAGTTACTTAGGAAAAGAAAGTTTTTTAAATTGGTGTTGCATTTTACTTTAAATGATTTGCAACAAACATTGAAATAAATGTTTTGAGAAGGTATTTTTAGGCCTAAAGGTAATGCAATAGAGTTCTTGATTTAGCTACATATCTTGTGCAAACTAATTATAATAAATGAAAAACTTCATTCCCTTTTTTGCTATTTGTACACATCTTATAACAATTTGATATCATAACTTATATTTAGTTGTTGTTTCTTTATCCAATTATAATCTTTAAGTTTATTTCAAAATTTGAAGCGTAGTATGTTAATACATATATTTAAATACAACATTAAAAAATGATGTATGGAGACAAAAAGGTTATAAGGGGAAAATAGTCAATTTTCCGCTTTTTAATATTTATTATACATTAAACAATAAAGAACATTTTTTTTAGATTGGAATGAATCTTTTATCAACATAATTTTACCTATAATATATGTATAACATTTTGTGGACACCATCCTGTAGGAACAAATAATGACTCAATTTTTATTGCACAATAAGGTTATATGAAATAAATGATAGCTTTTTCAAATTTTTAATGTTTACTATAAAGAATAAAGAACAACATATTTCTAAATGAACTTTTTATCACTCAATAGTTTCCCTGTTATTAAACATTTTTAAGACACAAACTAGATACTGACATATAGTGACATTCAATATCTAAATGGCTAAAGTTGCGTGGTTATGAATATTGTGTACCAAATTTGTCTTTAATTAACCGTGAAATTAAGTCTACAAATGTCAGTCAATTTTAAGATATATGCTTGTGAGAAAAACCTTATTTTGTTCATGAATTATCAACGCTTTTGTACTGATTGTCAAGAAAATTCAAGAAATCAGTGTATTTCACACTCAAAATGCATTGAATGAACAATTGAACAGATATTAAAAAAAAAATCTTAAGGTAAGATTTTTGGACTTGAAAAGAATTTTGTTATTGGACATTGTTTTGATTTGTAAGGTAGCAAGGCAAAGTAGAAAAAAATTGCACTAATTGCTTCATATCAAAATTTTGTATTAACCTGTATATTTCAAACCATGTAGTTACAGTTAGATAAGTCTCTAACAACAGGATGTCCACTGAGGGACATTTTTAGGCCATATATATACAAACATGTCAACTAGTCTGAAATTTTGGAATTCTTTTTGAATTTTAACAATAATTATGAGCCTTTTGACTGACTGTTGTATATTCCATAGAAATTCAGGGGAAATGATCAAATATTTCAGAAACAAAGTTTATTTTTATTTTTTTTATTTTTTATTTTTCTTGCGGCTGTCAACATCTGTACAAAAACGTTGGTATTTGTCGCCATGAATAAGGAGTCTTCCTTTAATGCTAAACAACACTTAACGTCCAAATCCTACTCTCATTGTCAAGCTGTCATTGCAATACATAAAGTATGCCCTCAGTCCCACCTACCATTTAATGATATTTAGGTTTATTATTATTGGTTACTTTCAGCAAGAATGAAGCAATTCTAGTTTTTACAATAATGTGCCATGTTTTAAACAAGATACAAGTTACATGTATAACATGTAATTTCGATTTTCAGTGAGTAGGTTCTATACTAAAAATGTTACCAGTTTAAGTAGAATATATGGATTAGGTAATTGAACTTATTTAAGTTATTAATTGTATTTTTGGGATAAAAATGTTATTTGATGTGTTACTTTTCAAAGTACTGTATCGCCGAGCATTAAAGTCCATACCTTTTAACCAAAAACTCAATGTTTTGAGGCGTTTTGATCGTTAAATTTTTTTTTTTTTTTTGACAGTAAGCGCAAGCTCTTGTTGTTAAAAAACCATGGCACTGCACCTCAAAAGACACCGTTATCGCTGTTTGCTCAACACCATCCAATGTCCTGAAAATGCTGCAGCTCATTTAAAGTGATTGTTCAACAGTACATCATTTCTTTTCTTTTTTGACTATATTCATGCCATTCATATAAGAATGGGTAGAGATCCTTGAAGTCTGTAAAGTGTTAGTAACTTAGTATACTGGTGCATTTGCTTGTTGGTTTTAAAAAATGGCAGATCAACAGCCGCCCGAATTTACAGATCGAGCATAAACACGCAGCGTTCACGGACAATAGTTGAGTACATACTGATGAACACCACAAATTGTGTTTTGAAAAGCTGTTTAAAAAAAGTGACCCATCAAAATAAAACAATAGTTTATTGTGTTCAATGGCTGTGCAAAGTACGCACCTCTGCCATAAATAAATGACATTATAAACATGAAATGTTTTTTCATATTATTTAAAAAAAATCTTCATATATGAGCACATGTGCTTGTTATCAATATGAAGGCGCATTCTATATACAAGCTCAGTGCGTTTTCATGCAGGGCATGCAAGGATATGGTACAATTGGCACAGAACTTTTACAACATGATTGATATTGAGTTAAAGATAATGCTCAGTCAAAATAATGTTTGTTCTGTCAAGTCCAATATCAATGAACAATGCCTTTTCCATTGCAAGTGAAAGGAAAATAATATATATATTTTCCACGTCTAATAGTTATTTCACCTTTAAAAATACCATGCCTTCTTGCTAACTAAAACACAAGGTCATGTGATGTTGCATAATCGAATGATTTTCACTAGACGTACCGTGGATTTCTGACGGCAGACGTCACGTTTAACATGGGAGAGATAGATGACTTCTTACGCGCACCGTGCAAGTTACGTCTAGCGAAAATCATTCGGTTTACATATCTCGCTTTCACGTGTTTACTTGAGTGTCCACTGGCCTCTTATTGCGTAGTATTTAAATTGCTCTACATACTTTAATATGCTACAGCCTGTGGTGGACCACCGCCAGCCACGCCATCATCGTGCAGAAAAAAACCCGCACCACCCAGGTCCAAACGCAGACCGCTGCTGCGGCAAAAAAAAATCAGGTCGACCCCACACGCATCTGATTGTGTTGGGGCCCTCGCTACAAGGACTCTGTTACGCGGTTCGATTGATAGTGCACATCGTACAGTTGTATACACTTGTGCCCAGTGATATGACATGTTGTTAGTCTCAGTTATATGTAGATTAAGGTGAAACGTACTTTGCCATGTAGCATGTATGTTAGTCACGTTCTGTGATCATATGGCTCAAGGTGAACATGCAGACAGTCATGTTAGCATCAGCTGGTTAGCATGTCTGGTGTCTTTGTATATAATCACTACGCACCGGTACATATGTGTCTAGTACTATTGTCACTATGTCCGAGGTATAGAGTACACAAGCAGTTTCATTATGATGGGCTGATGTAGCTATTGTCTGTTATATATATGTATGTATGTGATTGATATATGAATGAAGAATATAAGTGCACAATAAAGACATTGGAAGTTAAAGGATAGTCATAACTCCGCAGTGTCCGCAGTGTCCGCAGTCTCCGAAGTCACCAACGTTTAACATGGTGGCGGCAGTGTAAGTGGTTATCCAGCGACAGTGTTACGTATTATAAGTCTGTAACATAGTGTGACCAGCGATACAGCCGATGACCAAAGAGTAAGAGACTGAGCGTGAAAACTGGGAGTGTCAAGCGTGGAAAAGTATTTGGTTACGAGACGTCCTGTCTTGTGTGTGCGAGTGACCAGGAGGTTGTCCAGCGTGCGGTGAAGAAGTTGTGATGGGGGATCCAGAACCACAGAACGAGCCGGGTGAGGCCGCAGGTGTGAACCTGGGATTACTGCCAGCAATTCTTCAGCAGCTGACAAGCCAAGTACAGTCGGCTCAGAAGGCACAAGTTGCGGGAGGGATACCACTGCCGATGCTGAAATGGAGTGAGAAGAACCCGAAACGTAACTATGAACAGTGGCGTGCAATGATGGACTCGTACTTCGTGATCAACAAGATTCCTGATGACGAAAAGTGGCATCATGTGGTAGCAAGCGCAGGCGTGCGCGGCGTCGAGATCATGGCAGCTTGGAACATGAGCGACCAGGAGAAGCAAGTCGACAAGGTGTTCAACAAGTTCCAGCAGCACATGCGTGGTACGGTGAACAAGTGGTGTGCCAGACTCAAGCTCTCTTCCCAGACCCAAGGTGCAAGTGAAAGTGTCAGTGAATTTGTGATCAGAATATGAAATAAGTACAAAGATTGGGGATACTAAGCACACGATGAGGCGGACTCGAACATTACTTTCCAGCTTATCAAGGGAACCGTGTGGCCAGGATTGCAGAAGAAGTTGATTGCTAAGGGCAATGACTTAGCGGATGCCATCACGAAGCCGACCCAGCTGAATTGCGGTGCATTCAGTGGGAAATCAGTGGATTATGTGAGGAGCAGCAAGATGGATAAGGTGTACCAGAGGTGTCTGCGGCAGTACGAACCACGGAACTGTCCTGCATTTGATTCAGACTGCCTAGCTTGCAGGTCTACAAGACACTGGAGAGGCAATAAGTTGTGCCCCAAGGCGCAGAAGGAACGTGGCCAGGGCAAAAGCAACGCTTCACGCAGGAAGACGCCAGCTAAGAGGAAACAGCGGCGCAGCGTGAAAGGCGTCTCAGCAGATGGCAGCGACAAGGATGATGATGACGACCAACCAAGTGACGAGAGTGACTCTGGGGATGAGCCAGGTCTGAACGTAGGGACACGTTGGACACGTACTTGTGAGTAAAGTTATGTGTACGTCTAGTAGAGACAGTTTGTATAGTGTTGATAATGATAGATACATGCAGATTATATGTAACCTAGACCTAAGAGTGCCTAGTAAGAAATCTATGTATAAGTTTGAAGATTAAAAGCGACACTGGTGCAAATTTTAATATCATGCCATTAAGGATACTTAGAATGATATTCAAGGATTTGTCAGATGAGTCCATAGTAAAACTTCTAACACCTAGTAGTAGTGTTTTGACCGCAGTGAATGGTACGGTGATGTATCCAATGGGTAAATACTATGCTAAGTGTCGGTTTGGCAAAAGTAGGTGGTTGACATGTAAGTTCTATGTGGTTAGTACAGAGGGTCCAGCAATATTTTCCTGTTCTGATAGTATTGGCTTAGGGATCATTACTGTAGCTAAATCCGATCTCATATCAAACTATAGCAAACACATAGCACAATTAGATGCTTTAGTTAGGTCGAAGTGTCAGTCTGAGGTCGTGATGCCAAGTACTGATGTAACTTTAACAAATCAACAATCGTACAATTTGTTGAATTTGGGTAGTGCCGGAAGTGCCAAGACCCACGAAATTGATGATACATGCAAAAATGATGGTTCTAGTATCAATAGCCCCGATGTTGTGACTACTAACAACCCCTTAAGTGGTCCAACTGGTATTGCAAATTCACCATCAATATGCATGTGCGATGATATCTTATGCATCGACGAAAGTTCAAACTGTGCAAACAGTATGCACAGTATTAACCATAATGTTGACAACAATACTGACAGTAGTATTAACCAAAGTGTTGTGACTTTGGTACAATGCTGTGCGGTTGATAAAAAATCTACACACAGTAAAACCAAGAGTACTATAACCAACAAAAGTACTAAACTAAAATATGATAAAACAAAGTTCAAGAAACCTCTTACTAGTGTTGAAACCTTGCAAAGCCTATATAAGCAGTGTTTCACTGGACTAGGCAGATTGCCAGGGAAGTATCATATTGAGGTTAAGCAAGGTGTACAGCCGGTAATAGCTGCACCAAGGCGATACCCTGTGCATTTGAAAACTGAAATTGTCAACAAGTTAAATGAAATGGTCGATCTATGTGTCATAGCGAAGTGTGATGACGATGTTCCCTCTGAGTGGGTAAATAGTTTAGCCTTTTCCAGAAAGTCAAATGGTGATCTTCGGATCTGCCTTGACCCAAGGTACCTAAACAATGCCATTAAGCGTACTCACTACAGAGCACCAACTTTGGACGAAATAACACACAAGATGTGCAATGCAAAGGTATTCTCGAAACTTGATGCCAAACATGGCTACTGGGGAATTGTTCTGGATCGTGAAAGTCAGGATCTGTGTACCTTCCAAACCCCCGTAGGGAAATACAAGTTTCTCCGTTTACCATTTGGTCTGTGTGTTAGCCAAGACATATTCTCAAAAAGCATATGGACGACATATTGAAGCGTGTTCCTTGCACCGAGACAAGTGGTGTGATAGGGATAGCTGACGATTTTGTTGTGTATGGGTCAACACCTGAGGACCATGATATAGCATTACATAAGCTCATGCAAAGCGCACAACATAATGGTTTGGTTTTTAGACCTGAAAAATGTCTGATTAAGCAAGCAAAAGTCCAATTCTTTGGAATGATGTGGAATGAATCCGGAATGAAGCCGGATCCCAAAAAGTCTGACGACATAAAGTCGCGAACCCCCCCCCCCAAAAAAAAGCAACTATATTCTATGGTAGAAGTATAATGTCAAGCCTTCCCGTAAGATATAGATAAAGAAAACTTCCTGATGACCTATATACTTATTTTGAAGAGAGGAAGGGACAAGTTGCGGAAAATTACAATAAGTCTAAAGAACTTACCGAGCTCATGCCTGGAATGCAAGTGATGTTCCAAGAATGTCCTGGATCCGAGTGGAAGCCAGCATCAATCTTAGGTTATATTGGTGACCCGCGTAGTTACTTACTTAAAATTCACTCAGGTTCTCAGATTAGTTCCTATGTGAAATTTCTCAAAAGCTAGCAGAAAAGTTAACTCAAGATCGTGTGCATCAGCAGATACAAGATGATGTACAGCGTAGTCGTAAGTTAGCCACGACCCATGCAAACCTATATACATACCAGCGAGATATCCAAGATGATGTTAAGACAAACACATCTGCAACATCTAACAATAAGACACAGTTAGAAAATAGCTTAAACAATAACTCAACACCCATGTGCAATAAACAAAACCCAGAGACTGTTAAGAAAAAGCCAACTAAGATTACATCTGACCCAGTTCAGTTAGGAAGTCAAGTAGGGTTAGTAAACCACCTGATAGATTAATGTATAAATGAACATACATATGTAGCTACATCTATACTTCGTACTATGTTTTGGTTTTGGTATTATACTTGATATGTTTGATTGTTAAAATGTTTAATGTTTAGATCTTAACCATAAGTATGTCATGTTAAGAATTAAGGATAATGTGAATACTATTGTATGGTACAAAATTGATGTCAAGGGTATAGCATTTACAAATGTAATATAGGGTATGTAAATGTTAGGGTTTCTTTGTTATATATTATTAAATACGTAATGTCTCATTGTATTGTAATACTTGATGAATGAGTATCAAATTAAATTAATGTCTTAATTTAATTTTGTAAGAAAGAGGGATGTTACGCGGTTCGATTGATAGTGCACCTCGTACAGTTGTATACACTTGTGCCCAGTGATATGACATGTTGTTAGCCTCAGTTATATGTAGATTAAGGTGAAACGTACTTAGCCATGAAGCATGTATGTTAGTCACGTTCTGTGATCATATGGTTCAAGGTGAACATGCAGACAGGCATGTCAGCATGTCTGGTGTCTGTGTATATAATCACTACGCACTGGTACATATGCGTCTAGTACTATTGTCACTATGTCCGAGGTATAGAGTACACGGCAGTTTCATTATGATGGGCTGATGTAGTTATTGTCTGTTATTATATGTATGTATGTGATTGATGTATGAATGAAGAATATAAGTGAACAATAAAGACATTGGAAGTTAAAGGATAGTCATTACTCCACAGTATACACTGTCTCACAAGTTACCCAGGAACATAACGTTTAACAGACTCCATCAGTACTTTGCCCTGATTAAGCTGTAGCATAAGAAGAATAAGCTGACGACAGCCAGTTGTGGGAAGCAGCATGTTTACAACAAGCATCAATAGATTAAGGCTAATTGCTGCTCATAGATTAAGGCTACCTTGAGGAACTGGACCAATTAGATTAAGGCTTTTCACCTTGTGTTACCATGTGAACGGGAGGTGCTAATGGGTGATGTTTTTTTTTTGCTGCAGTGATTGCCAATGTAGGCGCCATGGTTGCATTCTTGAGGTTTTGTAACGTTTCTGACGCTGTCGCCCAAGCAAACCACCAGAAGGCAGCAACACCGAAGGCTGCAACACCGAAGGCTACAACACCGAAGGCAGCAACACCAAAGGCAGCAACACCAAAGGCAGCAACACCAAAGGCAGCAACACCAAAGGCAGCAACACCAAATGCAGCAACACCGAAGCCAAGAGTGGTTTCTGATTCAGACAAATGGTCAACTGATTCATACACCGACGCATATCAGTGAACAAAACATGGGCAAAATTTTAGTTAAAATGTAAAATAAACAATACGTATTGAGATTACGACGAAAAGTGGTGAGTCTGTGACGGTGTGACTGAGACATATGAACCATTTTTACACAATGACTTGGGATTTTTTTTTACGGCTAAGACATGAGAATTTTTAAATCTATGACGAGGGATCGGGACAGTAGGAGGGACAAGAGATGCACAATCACGTGGTTTTCTTGAACATTCACTGCATGATATTTTTACAAAGTAGTGAAATTTGATATCTGAATCTTGTTATGGTCATGTATTAAATGTACAAATGCAAGCACTTTATATCAAATAATGTGATTTCAAATTAAAGGTGTAAGATGAAATTTATAAATTTGTGTATGTTGAAAATCATTTGCTTAGAGGAAGATAAATACTTTGTATGTAATTAGGCTACTGTGACATGTTGGGTGAGAATGTGTCTGTGTGAGGATTAAAACTAGTGTATACTCTGAATAACTTCAGATCCTAAAACCACCAACCTCTGCCTAGGCTTCGTCCTATTCGACAGTAGTAATACAGGCGCGGTGAACCATAGCGTACTTGGTCAATCCTGTTTAAGGGGAATATTGTACAAAACTTTGATGGATTTGAAATTGCTGAGCACAATTTGTGGTGTAGCGAGGAAAACAGTAAAAACAAAGTGTGATGTTGGTTTGTTGGGTGTGTCAATGTTAATGTATTACCGTAGTTTTTTTTCTGTATGAACACACTAATGTACTACAGTGATGCAATCAAAGTATTCAATATTGAAGTGAAATATATATGGGTTCATGTAGTAAAAAGAAACAAAAAAGTAATCAAATTGGACATAATGCACTAGTGTTGCAGCAAGAACTTGGGCGTTTTTGTGTTCGTTGTGTTGCGTATTTGATCATGTCTGATTGTTTGAGATCATTATTTTTGTACAGTGCATGAATATAATAATCACAATACCAGTGTAAATAATGTGTGTAAAAAGAGCACTTTGATTTTCTGTTTCTGGATTTTGACCATGTGCTTTCTGTCACTGTATAGTTTTGTTTATAGCATGTAATGATCACCGTCCGAAACCGACCTGCATGTGTGAACAATATAATGGCCTATATGTGCAACCAAAACTTCCATGTTGCTTCTCTATTCAAGTGTTTGTGGGGCTGCATATTGTCAATCACTGTATTCTACTGTAGTTGTGAAGCTGTGGCGCCCAAGATTTATGGAAAGTGCGTGTTATCTATGTAAGCAACCATTCAATAATAATGGCCTATCCTCTATCACATTATCCATGCGGTCGTGTAGCGTGGCTGATGCAGGCTGCTCAATTTAAATTACACGTAAAGGCCACTTTTTTAATTGGATGTACAGGTTGGTTTTGGATGGTGAATGATAGTCATAACTGAGTGCACATGTTTGATTTGATGTTGAAAGTAGATGAAAAGTTCATTTGATTTCTTACAATCAAATCACTAAGTTTTAATATCACCAGCCGATACTTTTGAAAAATAAGCAGTGCTTTATCTAGGATATTACTGTTCGTGAACAAAAAAAATATTTTCATTTGAGAACTGATAATCCAAACTACAAGCATTCTGCAAGTGAACTTTGTATAATTTGCACAATTAAAGGTGTTGCGATTCACATCATATTGGTTGTGAAGCGAAATTCTGTTGTGTAATGAAATCCAACAAAAATATTTAATTAATTTCTTGTTTGTTTTTGATTGTCTATTCAAGTGCATGAATACTGCATTTTAATGAATGATCTAAAGTTCGATAAATTATAGCGACAAAAAATAGCTTAAGAATTAGTGCATCTTACATATTCATTTTAATAACATCTGAACCAACATATATCACAAATTCTTAACAGTATATTCATTCATTTAACTAATTCAAGTAAAAAATAAAACCTTTCGTTCTATTCAACTGGTCACATGAGCGAATGATTGATGCTTCCTTATTCATTATTCACAGAATAATGTAATTTCATACCGTAATATGAAAGAATGCAAATGCAAAGAACGATTATTCTGTACCCATAAACAAGTGTTCGTGAGTAACTTCAACTTGTTTAGATCACATACACCACAAAGCATAATATTGCAGTTACAGTAAAAAACATTTCTTGCTTCACACATCTGAAAACAAAGTTGACAAAATGTTAAAAGTGACTTGCCTAAAAAAATACAGTTGCAATTTTCATTGTCTTGACAAACTGAATTTTTCTATAACATAATAAGCTCGATCAGCAACATAATAAAGTAAAATGACACAAATGTTCGCTCATTTCAACAGGAATTCCTTCAACTATCCACGTATCACATAGTCTTTTTAAAAAGTGCTGTCTGTCCAAGCTTGGTTCCAGTGTTACGCTCAGCTAGCCTTGCTACGGCGTACTGCAGAAGCCAAGGGTGTGTTATAGCCTTGTTCTCAAGTACACTATAAACAACAGGTGTCATGTCACATGACCGATGTTATCAGGACATGTACCATATTTCCGTGTTTTGTAGCATCTGCCCAAATTGTAGGCTCCCCTCAAATCGACACCGGGTTTTAGACACAATTTTAAATCAATAAAAGCCTCCCTCGTATAAACGCCTCCCTCTTATTAACGCCCTTTCAAGGCTGGCGCTTACCAAAGAGAACACCGCTGGTGCCAAGTTGATTAAGATGTTTGTTACCTACGATGTGGTTGTTTGCTTGTAACTTTGTTATTACTAGTCCGATTTTCACAGTTAACATATCATTTTAAAGATGAGACCATCGTGGATGACTATCTACATTAGATGAATATTTATATAATTACCAAAGGAAATAATGTTTATTAAGTTAACAGTCGGATCACACACTAATCCCTGTAATTATACACTGGGAAGCAAGTGGCGGCGTTTGTTTGAAATCACTTGATTGAGGTATAATGACTTCCTCAGGTGTGTCTAACTTAAGTTGATCAAATCATTTCGCGTTAATTAACGCCTCCTTCAAATAGACACCTCCCTAATTTAAACGCCTATGAAAGATGTGTTTTGAAAAAAAAAAACGCATATGCTACAAAATGCGGAAATACGGTATGTGTATGGGAGTTTTCACGTGGACACTGCACCACATCTCCAGCCACACGGGCGATTTACACACTGCGAGAGGAAAAATTTCCCATCGACCTGGAAATATTATTCAACTATCAGCACCATGTTGCCTGTAGCGTGTAGCATGTAGCTTGTTGCCTGTCACTGCCTCACATAGCCATTTGCACGTCACTTTTCGAGTGGAACAAAAATCCAGAAAACTGCCGACCTTTCACTAACAAGATCATCGTGCGCGGACAACAAAGGTTAGAAGTGGAAAATTATAAATTCTCAGCTTTTTAATGCTTAATATCTACAAGTTTTGAAATGAACCGTCAATCATTAATAGTTTTGACGTTATTACACATTTTGCGGACACCAGCATATTCTAACCCGCTCCTTTTTAAGTGACACGTGTTGTTTTTTGTTCCACCCGGCAGCCCCAGGGTCAGGATTCGCCCCTCGTCCGCTCGTATTGACCAGTAAAAACTTGTGGATGACGAGAAGAATGTTTTAGCAACTTGCTGTAATTTGGCATACAAATATAGATCTTTGTGCAAAGAGGACGAGTATATTGTTTCGCAGGACCAGTAGATATTTGAGGATTACTCTTCCTGCTGACGAGTAGCACTTGTCCACCTAATCCTGACCCTGCAGCCTCCACCACTGTCCCCACCACTATCGCTGTTACTAGCTGGCCCTGTCTGCGGCACCGGCGCCCTGCCCGCGGCATCGCGCCTCGTTCCACAGGCGCCGCACGTTGGTGTACATGTCCCAGACCTCGGGCATTGCCGATTGCGGCGCTCGCCAAAGTGCAGTGCCTCACAGCGCAGCTTGAGGTGGCGGAACTCCTCTTGCACCACGTCCGTCAGCAGCTGCCGGCTCTCACGCTGCAAACACGAGGTTTAACTTGTCACTACGTCATACAATACGTGAGGGAGAACTATACCCTACCCCATTCTCAAATCTCAGCAAAAATCCAGGGCCAATCTGGGCCATTCTCATTAATTTTTAACCATTCTCATTTTACAATTTCACAATTTCTGACAATTCTCAAAGGAAATTTATTAACTCCCATTCTCATTTCTCATAAAAAATCAAGGGCCATTCTCACATCTCAAGATAGGTATATTTCCCCCTCATAGGTCAGTTTTCTCATATGGACAATGTTATTCTAGGTGAACTTATACCAAAGGGTCAGAAGGGTCATTAGCAATGTGCATTGGTGGATGGAAAAACGTAATGTAGTGCGTTTTTTAGTCCAGTCAAATTAGGAATTTAGCGGGAAAAAAATAATGGGTATTCCATTTCTTATTTTTTCATATCTATACACCATATAGTGCTTCAGAAAAAAAATCCCCATCAATCCACCTTGGGCAAACTTTTTTATAGCAACTTGAATTTTTGGCACCAAAACCGGACAAAATTTAGGGGTAGGTGTAATTTAAATACACAAAGAGGGCTGTTCTGACAGGTTAGAGAAGCTGATTTTGTATAATCTTATTGAGACATAGTGTATTCTTGTTTATTATGGAAACTCCAGAATGCTGGATCAAAAAAAATTTTTTACAACTATTTTTGCTTATTATAGAACCACCAACCTAAAAGAAAAACCTTGAAATTTAGGTATATGTCTAATTTTGGTCCAATTTATAAAAAACTGTAATAATATGAATTAACCATCAGCATGTAAAATATGTTGAAGTAATTTGACATTCTTCTGAATGAATTGGGAAATTTACACCAGATCATTGTCCTGCATATTTCATTTTTCTTTCGAACTTTACTATACTATAGTATACACAAGTTTCAAGGCATCTTTATGGTTGACTACATTAAAATCAATAGCATAAAATCTTTTCATGACATTCAACACATTAAATAACATTTCCTTCATTAACTACACTTACAATTGAAGACAAATTCAATACTATAAAAACTTTTTATCACACTCACCACATCAAATAGCATTTCTTTCATTAACTACACTTTTCAAGACAAACTCTGTAGTTCCAAGCTGTTTTAGCAGTGCATCAAACTTCATCAAACTTCTATTCATCAAAGTCAAACCCTTGAGTGTTCTTGCATGTCACACCATGGCAGCCACCACATGCATCAACACACTTGAGTCCATGTGTGTGACAAGATCATAAATTTGTTTTGCACTGGTTAGTATTTTAAGCCTTACACTTGCACCTGATGAACTGCAAAACATTGGTCGGAGCGATGTCCTTATCTGTTGGAATTGGCTCGAGCGTCTTTTCACCACGTTGCCAGCCCCCAAAACAAGGATCAATCTGTATTTAGGTCAGACCACTGCCTGACTTGAATGTATACACGTAAAGCATGGAAGTAGGCTGCACGTTCAGTAGGTGGCATTCTTTGTGGTTCTAGAACATGTGATCGAGCTATCATCGATTGATATTTCAGGAATCTTAGCTCTGTCAAAGTCTGTATGATTGGCCCCCAAAAGCAATGCAAAAATCTTTATTCCTGTTTTGCCAACAGTCAGAGGAGACTTACATGTTTCAAATCTTTCGATCATCAGTAGTAGTAAGAAGAGTTCGAGCGGGAATAAGGCTTTTACCCTTCACAGACGTGAGTTGCTCAATGTTGCTCAAGGCGGCAAGAGAGCGAGCCCGCTCAAAGTGACTTGGCTCCAAAAATTACCGCTCGTTGGCGGTTGAAACCTGTTGTGACTGGAGCTTTGGATGTGTGTGAGAGGCGGCCTGGGAAGCGCCTGTCCCTGCCTGCTTGGGGGAAACGCCTGTCCCTGCCCCGTGTGGAAGCGTGCAAAACGCCTACCCCCCCTGCTCAACCCTGGGGAGGGGTGTGACTGCTTTTTGCCTAGCGAGTGCAAAGCGCCTGTGTTGCTTAGTCTCACTGACTCCACCTGCCCAACAGCTCACAGTGGGAAGAAGTCAATTGCTGGGCACCTGCGCAGCGATCGCGTCACATGGATAGGGCGTGCACAGTTCGCGGAGGAACAACTCATTGGCCTTTGCAGCAAGCACACCGCTCTAGAGAAGGAGCTGCAAACGAAGGAGATGGCTGGGAAGCATGACCGAGTCTGGATCAGCAGCTCATGACTCAGACGTAGCAGGGCAATGATTACAAGGAAGAGGCCGACCGCATTTGTCTCGGAGATGAGCTCGCGCGAGCAAAAAGAAGTGAATCACGTTGAGTCCCAGGAATTAGTCTGGGTGATGAGATAGCGGCAGCACCCGACCAGTCTTCGTAGAGCATCGTGGTTGGGGAACTCGACACGAACGCAGGGGAGGCCGACCAACTCAAGCAAGATCTGGTCCTTACTAAGCAGTTGGCACAGCTTGCCAAGGCCTATGCGGCGCAGTGCACTCTTGACATGGATCACATGCACCATCAAGGTTCCAAGAACACGGATAACCTCCATGACATGTCCCTAACTTTTTGCGAGCTAGTAGACAACCTTCCCAACCTGAGCCTGCAGCTTTGCGACACTCCTGCATGGGCGCCCGAGTGAAGCTGACAGTCCATAAGTGGTCCGCGAGGCAGCTGAACTGGAGCAACAACTGGACGACTCTTATAACTGATTCCAGGCTGTTGGCAACGCATCAGACTCTGTCCAAATGCAGCGGCGGACTGATGACATCAGCGCTGGAATGGGGACTCCAGGGTGACGGCAAAGTTGACTCGCGAACCCTCAGCTCGCGATCTTCCACAAGCAGCTGGAGCCATTTGTCCATCTCCATCGAGAGTATGGAAATGGCCTCCGACTCAGGCAGTCACGTGACATCACCCCCAGCTGTGGCTGTGGGCAGTGGTTCTCTGGCTGCAGCAACAAAGACCTCATCCGGCCGCAGGAAAGGGTATCTTCTGCCTTCTGCTACAGCAGCAAGGGCAAGGAACCAATCCGCGAAGTGGGCAAGCGCCGCTAGTGGGACTCTGCCCTCCTTGACTACAAAGAAGTAGGTGCCGGGTCGGGGGAGGGCACATCACGCCACCTGAGTTGTAGGTTGTGTGTCTGGTCAGCAAGTTGGTCACACATTCGGGTGGTGGCAGTAGCCCAGCAACGCCGGACGTGGCATGGCAAAATCTTGGCGGCTGGGACGTCAAGGGAGAAAGGGTCATCCTCGCAGGCGGTGAGCCAGTTACTACCCTCGCCTGAAGGAGTTGGACTTTTAAGTTCAAGGTTGATCCGACCTACAGTGGCAGTATTCCTTGTCTTCAGCTAATGTACTGTACACGGTACCCTTCCGACCTTGTAGCCGGCGACCCCGCCTTAGTAATAGTTTCCTTGTCCCTTTTTCACGTTAAAGTCCATTTTTATATGAATTGTATTCTACTCATAATGAACTCTGAATATCATGCTACATTTCTTTGAGTGATTTATAATTTTCCACAATCATATCCCGTGTGTACTATTGTGCATGTATTGACATGCTTTACAGTGGCTATGTAAGTTATCTTAAAATGTATCACTCTTAGTGACCTATTATTGCTTTTATTGGAATCCTTGACCATAAAAACCTAGTAAATGATATTAATACCATCTTTCCATGTTGTATATAAGGGAGTTAGAGCCATTTACATATTCTGGCGGCCATCGTGGCGGCCATCTTGAATAACGGGAAATGCTACAGGGTGCCAAAAGTCCACCCGGTCAATTGGTGATCCCAAGACACCCTACTAACAGGATCAAGTGAGAAAAAAACTATAACTGACAAAAAGGGGTAGGCTACCTGGCACCCTGACTAATAACTTTACCCAATCATGTATGAGCAAATGAAATATGACTGTCCATTTTATCTGAGTATTGAAATATACTCCTATCAAAATCCTTCCTAATACCTTCTCAATAGTCAGTATTAATTTTCTTTGAATTTTTGATTCAATAAAAGTGTTATTGTAATATTTTATGGTGTTTAAATATTACCATGATTACAATGAAATAAATGCAAGACTATGCAGCAACATATATGCTAGTTATCAAAGGTCTTTGTCAAGGACCATTGGAAATGTCATTGTTGAATAATTTATATCATTTTTTTTCAAATATTAAAGAAAAATAACATTTTTTCTGTTGCAACACATTAAATGTAGTCATTGTTGTATATAAATAACAAAATTACAGCACAAATGAACTTTGAGTAAGCTTCAGTCCAACACCCTGGTGAAACAGAGGACGTTTTGGACAATTTTTAAGTGCATATTTAAAATGTCTGTAAAAAAATTCGCCCAAGGCGGATTGATGGGGATTTTTTTTTCTGGAGTTCTACATGGTTTATAGTTATGAAAAAACAAGAAATGAAATACCCATTATTTTTTTCTCACTAAATGTAAAATTTGACGTACCATGCAAAAGGTCGATGATACAGACAGATGTTATGGGAGTGACATCAGCATCCAGAACGACTTACTACTGGTGACCACGAAAATTAACTGAACACCCACAACAGTCAAACACGGCTCTTACTAGGCGAAATATCTTATACGTTCCAGTCGTTTGGTAAATAATGTAATACATAAAAAAGCCTAAAATGGCTCCGTTTACTCTCCACTTCATACTCATCTTTGTCTGTTCTTGTATATTTTTTGTGTCTGATTCTACAAAACATAAAATATTTTTCTATATGGAGATTTCACAGTTGGTTTTCCTGCTTTAGTACGGTAACTTAACCTCAAGGTCACTCATCTTTCCTGATCTTTCCTGCATGTTCAGTGTTGTTTATCCTGACTCCCATAATTAGCAGCATTTCTGTTGTTTTTCATGACTTGATATTAAAGTTATGAGGATTTGTAGCCTTTAGCTAATTTTACTGTTATCTTTCCTGTTTCATAAAGTAACTGCCAATTTCAGTGTCGTTTGTTTTGAATTTCAAACCCTAGCAGTACTTATTAAAACAAGTTCATTAGCTATGTATTTGATAATATATATTAAATGAGTTCTTTTTATCTATAGCTGAATGTTGGATATTGAAAAATAGTCTAATAATATTTCAAATGCCTACCTACCCTTATTGAGGGGAGGGGGGCAGCCAGGGGGGACCCATCACTGAACAAACACTCCTTCGAGGTTGTTTTCTTCCAAGAAAATGACTTCATTTCGTTGAAAAAGATGGACTATCAGCCATTTAAATACTAGACTATTTTTTAATATCCCATCTTCAGCTATAGATAAAAATAACTCATTTAACCTAGCTGTCATGTGTGCTGACTTACGGGTGGTGGCGTGGTTCTCCCTCAGTTCCCGGACGAGGTCACTGAACTCGATGGGGTCACCAATCAGGACAGTCAGCTTCTACAACACACCAGTGTACAGCTTATGCACCCAGTGTATGACCGCAACGAGGAGTGAAGGGCAGGTTTATAAGGAAGTGGGATATGGGGAAAAAGGCCAAAAAAGGGATATGGAAAAAAGGCCAACAGAATTAGGGATGTGGGAAAAAACGGCCAAAAAATAGGGCTATGGGATTTCTTGACCCATTATAATCCCCGCCACTCCCATCCCCAGTGAACAAAGGAAAAACTGAACAAGGGAAACTTTTCTTATGCATTAACCAATAAATAATGTAAGTTGATTATGGAGTAAACCGCAGAAATCGCCTACGATGGAAGGACTGCAAATTGGGTTTCGTTGTTGAGGACATTCATTGTAAACCTTGTTCGTAAGTTTGCATAAAAAGCAGACCCGTGAAACCTTCGCACCTTTCCAAACCTTGGGATGAAGGGCAGGTGTTGGACGTACCTTTCCGAAGCGAGGGATGTAGGGCGGGATGTTGGGCAGGATGTCGTCAAAGCCGCAGTGCCACAGCGGGACGACCAGTGGCGTTCAGACGCCCCACGCCTACAGGGGACACACGTGATAACTAGCTAGTGTACACTATTGTTAGTAGAATTAATATCCACTGTTTTAAACTACTGCTTACTAATTATGAAATTCTTGACGTAAACACTGAGTACTGTTTTACTGTGGAAAGACCTCGCAAAATTTGTACTGTAAAGCTAAAAATGTTTGTGCACGATTTAATTTGCAAATTTCGTGGGTAGATCTAGGTGCAAAAACGCAAACTTAAATAGTCAGCTAACATTAATAGCCTATTTTAAGTAGGTCCAGGATGGACCAAAATCGTAAAATTAAATACTCACAAAATAATCTATACATGAAAATCGCAAAATTTTATCGCCACGAAATATTCTAGTTTTACAGTATACTGTTTTCCCCAAGGAATTCTCAGAGATAGATGCTGCTGATACTGAATCTAACTGTACGAAATAACGTAAAGTTGTGACTCACTCCAAAACCTCTTTGTGCAGGTTGATTCCACCTGGAAGCAGTACATTGGAATAATCAGCGAACAGAATCTGACACCAAGTATACAGCATCAGTTTTTTAAAAACTCATTGAACGTTTTATTCATTACATTACAAACAGAAATAAAAAGCATAGAAATTTTTGCATTCACTAAAATGATTTCATAAAGTGGTTTTTTGTTTTAAAATGAAAGTTAAAAAGTTTTCTCGCCTAAATTGTTTGCATAAACTATTTAAAATTCTTATTTCTTAACTCCCCTGTCAGAGTGGACAGGCGGAGCGCGGACTTCGCGTGGCTACGCGCGCGAAGTTTGAAAATTTAAAAAAATTTCAAACTTGTTGCAAAATTTTCCCTTCCTGGCGGAGTAGAAGTGAGTCCGCAGGCGGAGAAATAGCCCTCGAGCACACACCCCGCTCCCACGGACCTCCACTGCAGCGAAGTCAGCCGGAGAGAAATTTTGCTAGTGCGGAGTGTAAAATGTGTATAGCGGATTCTGGCGAAGTCAAATTACGAGTCTTGAGAACCCTGGCGAACTGAAATTGTGCGTGACATTCGCCAGACAACCATGGCTCCGCCGACGGAGTCAAGCGAAGTATTATGTCTCTGCCAGCGAAGTCTTGCGGACCGCAAGATTTCGCCAGCGAACTGTAGCGAATATCCACAGTCCGCCGACGGAGACATGAAAACTCTGCCAAATAACATAATAACAAGGGAAAATTCCTTGCGGAGAGCAGCGAAGTCATTCAGCGAAGTCCTGCGAACTTCCGCGAAGTGTAGCGAACTTCGGCAGAGTCCGCTTCACAAAGGCGGCGTCCGAGCGGACCTTATTTTCCATCAAATTTTGCGACATGAGCATGCGCGGAGGTAGCGTATGTCAGCGAACTTGGTCCAGCGCATTGAACTTGCATGGTGTCTGTGTGTGTGTATGCTGTGACTGTAACTGCTTTTAACGTGTGTGTGTGTGTGTGTGTGTGTGTGTGTGTGTGTGGGTGTGTGTGTGTGTGTGTGTGTGTGTGTGTGTGTGTGTGTGTGTGTGTGTGTCTGTGTGTCTGTGTGTGTGTGTGTGTGTGTGTGTGTGTGTGTGTGTGTGGTGTGTGTATGCTGTCTGTGTGTGTGTGTGTGGGTTGTGTGTGTATGTCTGTAGTGTGTGGGGGGGTATGCTGTCTGTGTGTGTATGCTGTCTGTCTGTGTGGGGGGTGTGCTGTGTGGGGGGGGTGTCTGTATGCTGTCTGTGTGGGGGATGTCTGTATGCTCTGTGTGTGGCATTGACTATTTTTATGTGAGCTTTTTTCAAGGCTGATTCCATGCTGGTTTTTTACAATATATAATCAAGAGAATAATATGGATAATTATGCCATAGAAAGGGATTCGTGAAATGCAGTGACAAATAGGATTTGAATAATGGCATAGAACCTGATAAACTATCGAATCACAACATCCTATGCTGGACAACTCCTCCCCAGTAATTGTAATAAATGCTGTTATTTATAATTGTCTCTCCACAGACATCTTATTGTTTAGGGACAACATCTTGTATACCCCACGAGTACTATATCCCAGCAGGCACACTGATGTCAGCCTGACGTTGGATTATGGTTGTATTATGTTGTGACGTCAGGCAACGTAAATTCAACGTCACCCCAACGTTGATTGCCTGACGTTGACACAACATCAGATTTTCAACGTCACCCTGACGTTGATTGCCTGACGTTGATCCAACGTCAGACATCAACTTTGGATCAATGTTGATCCAACGTCTTGTGCCTGCTGGGATTATTGTAAATTGGTACAGGAGACCAACATTGATCATCATCATGGAAATGGTGATGACATTAACCTGGCATTGTGACACTTTCACATCTCAGGAACTTCTGACAGATAGTTTGATGTGAACGGTCAGTTTGAAGACTTGTAGGTTTGAAGTGGACACTTGTGAAGTTCTTGGAAGGCTCTGGGATGGGGAGTTGAATTTAGATACCCATGTACTTGCAATTGGTATAGAATAGGCAGATCCAGGGGGATTGCAGGGGGTGCTCCCTGTACCCCACAATAATACCATAGGGTTTTTGTCATGTAGGCCATCAATTACATACACGAAACCCATGCGGAGAGCTCTTGCTCCATACAGCGGCGTACAGCAGAGGTGAACGGCGTTTATTTTATGTGGTACGGAGGCAGACGGAGTCCGTTGGTGCCAAATACGGCTTCGCGCGGAGACCAGGGAACTCAAAAAGATCAAAGGGAATTCGATCACTAATCCCCGCACGCGCGGAGTGGTCACGCGAACTCAAATTTCCACTTCTCCAGAGAAGCAGAGAAAGTCCGCGCCATTTTTGGACGCGGAGATAGCGCGGAGGTAGTGCGGAGCCCTCTCGGAGGCCAAAAAAGTCCGCAAGAGTCCGCCAGACTCCGCTGCGGAGCCATGCGAATCGCGTTGTCGATTTGACAATGCATGAATGAAAGTGTTAATTTTTCATATTTTTCACCATTTTTACGGACTTTGTCATTTTTTCGACCTAAAAATGACGCGGAGTTGACTCCGAGCGTCCACTCTGACAGGGGGGTAACTGCGGAAAGTGAAACAACATATGGAAAGTTACTAATCCAGACAAGATAGATCTAATGGAAACATTAGCAAAACTCGTCATTCTTAATCTACAAATTAATTCAATATTTAAGGGTTATCATATTGGGTTGGGTGTGATATGAGAAATTTCTCATATCACACCCAACGCAATATGATAACCCTTTTCTCACACTCCACCCTCGAAATCATATCAGAAACATATTTATTTTATTCTTTAAACTCAAACTATGCATTTCAATGTGCAAGTGCGGTATATGCAAATCAGCTTGCAACATAAAAATGTACTCAATTCAAGAGATGGTTAAAAGGTCACAAACACGGTCTATGCATATAAGTAAAGTCATTTTACCCACCCTTGTGGGCCGCTACATCTGAGAGGGGCAGGTTTGTATCTTTAAATACATATTCTACTTCTGAAACTTTAAAAACTTTTTTAAAAACTTTAAAAACAGATATTTTACTGCTAGTGAAATAGAATAAAGTTGTGCTGTAAAACAGAACTAAATAATGTTTGCACCAAAAAATTGAAAATAAATGTTTTAGCCAAAAGCAAACAACCTGCCCCCCCCCCTCTCAGATAATCAACTTGTCCAGCCATCTGAGAGGGGTAGGTAGTTTTTTAGAATGAATATTTTACTTCTGAATATTTTCAAAAAACATTTTACTGCTAGTGAAGCACAATAACGTTATGATATAAAACGGCAAAAAATAATGTTTGTTCCACAAAGTTGAAAATAACTAGTTCTGCCGAAGACAAACGACCTAACCCCCCTCAGATAATCAACTCGTCCAGCTATCTGAGAGGGGTAGGTAGTTTTTTAGAATGATATTTTACTTCTGAATATTTTCAAAATAAACATTTTACTGCTAGTGAAGCACAATAAAGTTATGATATGAAAAATGTTTGTTCCACAAAAAAATAATGTTTGTTCCAACTCGTCAAAGTTGAAAATATTTTACTTCTGAATTTTTCTGCCAAATAAAAGACAAAAAATAATGACCTGCCAAAGACCCCCCCTCAGATAATCAACTCGTCCTGTGATGAGGAATCATAGTAAACATTACACCACTTCTTTTGACCAATCGGCGCACTTTATAGCACGATTTGTAAATATTGTAGTAAAGGTGGACGGAGTCTAATTACTACGATGACCATATTTGAGGGACGTGATATTTTTCCGGACGGTGTGATATGAGGTATATCAGCACGCTCTTCATTGATAAGTACAGCTTGGAGTGTGGGAATACACATGACGCATGCATATCTTAATAGGATCTTTCACATCGACCCCGGCGAATAGTGTCGCCTACTTACGCTAGGCAATGAGAGATCCGAACGCGTCGCCTTTTAAATGTGCAAATTGTTTCGCTGGCGACATAAGTCACCGGTGAGATAGAAGGTAGATCTACCTTACACAGTGAGGCTGGCGTATGTCGACATCTCACGGTGATTCGAAGTTGTCATATTCAATCCGTAGTCCAGTAGCATTTGACATCCCCATGGATAATAAAATGAAACAACATGCTCGACGCATAGTCTCCATATCACAATTCTACGTTCAAAAGACATGCACGATCAGAATGACAAGTTTCACTGTACTGCTTACTATCTACGTGTTCAGCTCTGGTACACTTTATTTCTTGTGGCCCTAGGATTTTTTTTTATCAATTAAGCATCTTTCATATCTTTGCCAGCGACGGATCGGATACTTAGCCCAGCCAATCAGAGAGCCGAATGCGTCAGATGGCAGTATGGCGAGGGTAATCCCGGTGGTCGGTGACATAGAAAGTACCTTTACAGTAAGGCTGGCGTATGTCGACATCTCACGGTGATACGAATGTTGCATAAAAAACAATAGCATTTCACATGGATAATAAATTGAAACAACATGCTTGACACATAGTCTCCACGTCACAATTCTATGTCCAATTCACATGCACGATCAGAATGACAAGTTTCACCGTATTGCTTACTATCGACGCTATTCAGCCCTATTTTATTTCCTGTGGCTCTTTTTTTTTTAGCTGTCAAGCTCTGATTACACATGTCAAACACAACCTCTAATGCTTGACATCTAAATTTCAATATAGAATTTCGTTATACCTACTTTCTATTCATAGTATTTTCATTATTGTGTATGAAATAAAGCTATGGATTGTAAATAATAGACCCGAGAGAACATTTTCCTTTGATCTTGATATTGTCTTTAAAAGGGGTACCTACACATGTACTGTATCGATGAAAGCCCTTCTGTGAATATCAAAGGATTTTCAGCTTCATATTAGATTCATATTGGTGGGATTAATATGAAACAGCCGAGTTGTACCTGTGGTTCACTTTAGCTGGATTACAGCGACTTGAAAGGAGCCTTGTGACATCATTTGCGCAACCTCTATTACTCGACATCTCAATATTTGCTCTATACATATGTTCTACTTATATTTTCCTGATCATTCACATTCTCGTACATGAAATGAAAGTATGTGTCTCAAATAATGATCGTAAGATGGACGTTTTGCCTTCATACTGGCAACTTCTTTAAAGGGAGATTGAACTGTAACTCTGCTACGGTGACTTAGAGAACCAACCAGAGGGCAGAATTTGTTCCCTGGTGACTTACGTCGCCGGCGATGGGGGACGCATTTGCATAAAGGTGACGAGTTCAGCTCTCTGATTGGTCAGTATCCAAGACTGTCGCCCGCGACGATGTGAAAGATGCTTGTTGAGAAAGTAACCACATCGCCACTATTGTTAAACTTATATAAGTTTTAAGGTTGGTCATACTCTCTCGTTCCTGGCACAGCAGGTGTTTGCACACAATCAAATGCTATGTATTGAACCTAATGAGCAGGTTACATGAGGAATCACTAGATATGAATGTGAAATAACCTTGATGTCCTGACATCCAATAGCAAACGTGTACGTTTATTTTGCGTGTGGAAACGGAAAGGCATGCATGTACGAGGCCATAGTCTTTCAAAAGACCTTATATTTAATAGTTTTTATTTCTATTATTACATAAACCACTCGTGTCAACGAGCAAGTACAATTGAGACGGCCTCTAGCTCTAATAGATATAAGGTCTTTTACAAAACCCTAGGAATTCCACTGATATTAAATATGCAGCCTCAAACATCCTGCCCTGTTATAGCCTTTATTTAAAACCAAAGTAATCACTAGTAACAGCTGCAGAAGCAGCAGAACATGTATGCATCGGTGATCAGGTAAGGGTCAGCCAAGATATTAAGTATGTAATCCTGATGTGTTTCTCAGTTACTTGTACAGGTGTGACGTAGTTTCTTTTTACCAAGATGGATACACCTCCAAATAATAGTCCCCCAAAAGTTAACTACAGTACACCAATAAAAACAGATAAGAATGTCAGACTTCAACCTCCTACCTACTATAAGTGCTTGTTGTATGAAAAAGAAAACTTAAAATCATTTGATAAAGTAAAACTATTTGAAAATGTTCATATCCAATCCTTTGCAAGCTATGTCTAATTCATATCCATGATCAGATAACAATAGAGTATCAAATAAACAAAAATATTACAAAACAGAACTTCATCAAACATTCCCCAATATAAATAAACAGTGCTAAAACTTCCTTTAGTAACTGGGGTTGGCTTATTTGTGAATTAATGAACCAGAACCACATTACAAATAAACAGTACCACGTGCTTAAACGGGAAAATACCCAACTACAGCTGGACTGCTGTTTCTAAAATAGAAGCCATGTGCTTTTATTAAATGACGTCACTTTAGAAAATCTCTTTGTACAATTGACGTCATACAGAGGCTTTTAGAATAGGCCTTCATGTCAGATCATTTAAAGGCCTTGAGGTAGGCTAACGAGGCCATTGCAATGGTGTAACATCATCGTATTACATTCATAGGGTCTTCAGCAAGTATCTTCTGTCCTTGCTGTTATCATTGGAACCTTGCATCATGATGTACACTCAAGGTGATCTCGGATGTCATGTAAATTTAGCTTCTGCAAACATGGTGTCCTCACGATAGTCATGATGGACACGCAATGTCGATACAATGCCATCACGATTATATATGGTGAGTGTTGTATTGTTGTGTGTGTGTGTGTGTGTGTGTGTGTGTGTGTGTGTGTGTGTGTGTGTGTGTGTGTGTGTGTGTGTGTGTGTGTGTGTGTGTGTGTGTGTGTGTGTGTGTGTGTGTGTGTGTGTGTGTGTGCACGTGCGCGCGCGTGCATGCATGGGCAAAACTTTCATTGTTTCACTCCCAATGGCGATGCAAAGGATTGGTGGAAATGGATAATGGATTGACGATGGCTCGTATGAGACTCACGATCACGGTCGACGGGTATGCTCTCCCCGAATGACCCACCTTGTTCAACCTCCCTAGCAGCTATGAATGCCTCTACTTTTCACTGTCCAGGCGCTATGAAACGGCATTTTGTGATGTTCAGCAGCTATGAAACTCTATGTTAGGTCAAGCAGCTATAAAGTGCCTCTCTTCCCATTCCCAGGCTTCTTTGCCGTATTCAATATCCCTTCTCAGAGCCAGAAACCGGGTGTGTTGAATTCTAATTTATGAATTAGGTAGTGATTTTCTCTGGTTTATTTCATACTGAAAAGTGTTTGGTCACGTATTGGTCACAGAATAGTCCCGTGTACGTCACGTATTGGTGTCGTAATAGTCACGCTAGGTCACGTCTCGTTTAGTCACGTTTGGTCCCTGGTTTTAGTAGGTACGACATGGCGTTGGTAAGTGGTTCTTTTGTTTCTTAGATCATAGGTGTAGTTCTTTACAATTCAAGCATCAATAAAACTAAAACTTGCATTGTTTGTTCGTACATATGCATGTAGTATTTCCAAACTGTGGAATGTGGAATGTTTGCGGAGACTTAAGGTGACTTCCACAGGAACCACGAGTACATAGCACAATGTCAGTGTGTAAATGATGGATGAATATTGAACATGAGAATTAATTAAAAATTAGTTGGAAGTCAAATTAGATTATGATGAATTGTATAATATTGTGTACAATGGGGTTTTGAAATTATGGGTTTTAATGTAGGCGATGAGTTCATAATACAATGTATGTCATGCATTTTGATTTGCAATATGAGGTTTCATTAGGCAGTCCAAAAAAGACAACCCAGAGTGGGCATATGTGTATTATTCATATTAATCACTCCTCAAGGTCAAACATTTATACATGTATCTATAAATGCAAACCATGACTAAAACAAGCAGATTATCATCATAGGACAGTCCAATGTATGTTTTTATGTTATTGTCAACGTGGCATAAGAACCTAATACAAAATATTACTGAAATGCAGATTGAGATGTAAGATAATACAAGTTATTTGTCCGCGGGCTCCGCATGGAAACACCCCCCCGTAGGAGTTTTTTTAAAAACATATTTTTTTTTGTACCTTAGATACTACTCTTAAGAAAAATGATGTTTGCCCAAAATATTTGATGGCAAAATATATTTTTTCGGGGTCAAACAGGGGTCATCGGGTCAAAATGTCATAAAATTGCATTTATCTCGATTAATAACAAATTTAGAGTAAAAACTTGTATTGACCTAAGGAAAGAAGATATGTATATGGAATCCAAATAAAACATCAGATTTGACCTTCGAGATCTCCTTCAAGGTCAAACAAGGGTCATTGTGGTCAAAATTTCATAAAATTGCATTTATCTTGATTAATAACAAATTTAGAGTAACAACTTGTATTGACCTTAGATAGGAACATGTGTATGTGGAATCCAAATTAAACATCACATTTGACCTTTGACCTCTCCATCAAGGTTACACTAGTAGGTCAATTTCAGGAATTTTGTTCATTTTTGCGTTTACGAAAGAAATGAGCAGCTTTGAATATTTCATTTATTAATAATCCATGATAAATTAGTTTTATTGATATAAGGAATTGTATTCTAGATTGGAATTACATTATGTTTTGTTTTAATCAATATTTTACTAAATAGTTTAATATATCAATGGGTTTCACTTTTAATGGTAGAATTTGAGGCATCATCAGTATCATTGATATCTTCATAAAGTGCATTTTCTCAAATTTTTGTTGTTTTAGTATTATTTGATTGGACATTGATTTAAAAATGTGTAACCTACAAAAAGAGCAACAAATTTAATACATCTTCATAAAAACAATGGTCATTGCTAAATCGTGGAAAATTCAGTGAAAATGAAATCTAAGAAGCAATGCAAAACAAGGAAAAGGGCAATATAAAATCATGCATCATACGCTTTAGAAGTATGCAGTCTTTTAAAATAGATAATTTATCAGATTCAAGTTGGGGGAAAATTAAGAAACGATTGAAGTGATATAAAGTTTAAAAGATCTAAAACAACATTATGATGAAATTTGCAAAAAGTGTACCGACTGAATATGCTATGGTTATCACAAAAAGAATGCTACAGCAAATTCACAAATCTCAAATATTTAAAAAGCGATAAAATGAGAATCAGATCAAGATCCAGAGGTTGAACTATCAATAAAGAAAAAAAAAAAATCAAATTTTTTCAATAACATTCACTTGTGATTTCTTTTTTTTTTTTTTTTTTTTTGTAAAAATACTCCAGAGATTAATTCTTCCTGGCAAATTTATTTTGTGAAAGTTGGACATGTAAAACAGAAACTGCAGGGAGACCTTAAAAGGGGTTCAGAGAGACAAAGTTATGAAAGGATGCTGTGTAAAGTGATATGTGTGATTTGAAGGCAAGAGAAGCTAAATACCATGATGAAAATGTAGGCTTAGCGCACATAAATATTCATCGACAAGTATGCAAGAATATATGCATGAAAAAAATTCCATCTGTGTCTGTGTATAGTAACAAGACAGACAAGCTTAAGAAAAAGATGATAAACCATTTCTGACCAAAGTTAATGTTCTGGCTACCAGATCATAGAAGTGAGCTTAGTCAACTCCGATTATATTAAAAAAAAGCTATTTAAACTGCCTTTGAATATGCTTCATTAGATTATATAAAAAACTTGAGATGTTGGATCTTTATTGAATTGGACCGCAAATGAGAAAATGCATGTCCTGTTTGTTACAAGAAATGTTTATTAAATGAGTTTTGACAGCCGTATCACCTGAGTGCACACTACCACTGTACTGAGGCTAATATTCACCAACCACCTAAGACAGGTATAACTGCCGCATTAGACCTTTTGGACATTCTGACCGACCCGGTGGTCAGACTTTTTAAGTGCTTTGTGAATAGGTGCCACAGTGGTAATGGTCGAGGTTTAAGTCCTGGTAGAGGCTATGTGATATAGTCCTATAAACTTGAGAAATAATCCTCTGATGTCAATACTTACATCTAGCCAATTAATTCCAATATATCTACATATTCTATTCTAGTTGCCAGTCATAGAAAAAATATGTTCAAGACAAAGCAGAAATGTCCATTACTATTACTCAAGTGATCTTTTTTATGAATGATCAACGTTGTTCAGCTCTTAGTTTCTCTCTACATTAACATAATTGATGTAAGTGATGATTTACTAACTTCATAAATGATATAAAAAAATCCTTTTGCAAATATTTAAGTACAGTTACAGGACCAGTACACAGGCTGCGCAGGAACCTTAGTAGGTCAAGATTAATCTATTACGGTAACATTCACTAAAAAATCCAACATCTTCAAGTTTTCTGTAATCTGATGAAACATATTCAAAGGCAGTTTCAATGGCTGCTCTTTATGAATATGATCAGAGTAGACAAGCTAACTCCTACGATTGGGTGTCTAATAAATTAACTTTGGTCCAAAATGGTTTATCATCATTTTCTTAGTTCAACCTCTGGATCTTAATGTGATTTCCTTTTAGTTGCTTTAAAATATTTGAGATTTTTGAATTTGCTGTAGCATTCTCTGAGATAATCATGGCATTTACCATCATATTAATTCAGTCCGTATATTTTTGCATAATTAGTTAATAAAGTATTAATCAAAATAAAACATAAAAGTAATCCCAATCTAGAATACAAATGCTTATAACAATAAAGCTACATGTAATTTATCATGGATTATTAACAAATAAAATGTTCAAAGCTGTTCATTTCTTTCGTAAACACAAAAATGAACAAAATTCCAGAAATTGACCTACTAATGTAACCTTGAAGGAGAGGTCACAGGTCAAATGTGATGTTTAATATGGATTCCACATACACATGTTCCTATCAGGTGCTAAGGTCAATACAAGTTGCTACTCTAAAATTGTTATTAATCGAGATAAATGCAATTCTATGAAATTTTGACCACGATGACCCCTGTTTGACCTTGAAGGAGAGGTCGAAGGTCAAATATGATGTTTTTTTTTGGATTCCACATACATATGTTCCTATCTAAGGTCAATACAAGTTTTTACTCTAAATTTGTTATTAATCGAGATAAATGCAATTTTATGACATTTTGACCGATGACTGTTTGACCCCGAAAAAATATGTTTCGCCATCATATTTTGGGCAAATCATTTTTTTAAGGGTATCTAAACATCAAAAAATTTTTGCAACCTAAGGGGAGTAGTATCTAATGTTCAAAAAAATGTATGTCAAACTTTCATTCTATGAACTTTATTTGACACATTTTAAAAGGGAATAGATCTGATCTAGAACTACCTGCAGCCTTAACAACTAGTTAAACATGCATAATCATTAATATGTATCGTGGTGTAAGTTCTCTTTCTCAGACTTTAGCACCACTGGGCAAAAACAGAGATCTTACAGCACAATGACCGAGACAACCTCACCTTTTATTGGAACCCCACGGATGTGACCACTAATTGTAGCTAAAACCTCTGTTCCATATGCAATTCATTACAATGTGTTGTATATAAGCAACCTTTAGATTGTGAGCTGCATTTTTATGATTTTATTCAATTTTATTATCATATTTTTAGATATTTAATGATAATATCCACAGCTGTACAAGATACCCAATGAATGGATCAAACAAGACTCCTATCATTCTATATCAAAACCACACATGACAATACTAATGAAAATTATTGAGTCTCATCATAATCCTTAGCATTTGATAATGCAATATCCGAAACAAGATTTAAAAGAGAAGGTGATTTTAAATGTCACAAAATGTACAATTGTCGTTTTTTTTATCTTCTTCTAAATATTAGACAAGAAAAAACTTCAGAATCATGTTTTTATTTACTGACATTAATTATGAACATCGCTATTTATAGTGCCAAGCATGTCATCCCATCCTCACAGAGAGCCCCCACTAATCAAATTAGACTTTCTTCTGGATTGTGAAGGAGTACGTTATCTCAATATACGGTTCTAGACAGCACTCATAACGCATGACGTTCCTGTTCCCCTCCAGGTGCACCAAGTCCCACTGATTGCCAGAAGCAAATGATGATATGTCATATCCGTCATTGATCTTTGTCAAGTTGAGCTGCAAATGGAAATAGATATTTTAGATGAATAGTTAATCCTACTGGATCACCTGCTCTTCATGTATGCAATATGTTGATGGGTTTAGTTTCATTAAACTAAACTGTTACGTAAAAGGACTTTTAACGGACTATCCGGACGTAGCAACTTCACCACAGTTTTGCAATAAAACATGTAGTCCAAAACACGAAAACATCACTGGGAAAAAATGATTGTCTTGATTGATGGTAATAGCCTGTATTTTAGTGGATTGTAATGGTTGGCTTAGGACGATGAGTTTGATTAAAAGCGTATGTAGTCTGGTAGAGAAAGTGCTCAAGTGCTCATATTATTTGCACCCTACACACGTACGTCTATCTCCAAAGTAACGCGTTCGTTTTACGTTATAATGTGAGGAATTGGACATAACTATCTCATGGAGTAAATAAATGTTTGTTTCGTGAATGCTAATTCATGGTTTTGATAGTGACAATGAGCTTGAGCACTGCTAATAACTTCAGCATTTCCTCTATAAACCTTGCTTTAAACTTACATTGCTGCCATCATATGTCCAGGAGCCGAACTTCAATATGCAGTCGAGGGTCTGGTTTTCAACACCAGGCGAGCACAGGGTTCTGGTAGTTTGCGGTAGTGTGTAAAGCAAGTTACCATTACTGAACAGTATAACCTTGATGTCGCGGTCATACGGGATCACTGGATCGATGCTGCAACACAATGTGACGATGACAATGCCATATAACATCATTTCACTGATTCACGGTGTTTGATTTAACTTTTCATTTAATTTCTTTAAAATTTTGTGAACGTTACACTTGAAATTGGGGTCCGAAATCCACATTATTTGGGTGTAATGGTCCCTGCAAAGTGGCCGCTCCCACGGTCAAATCTATTAAAACTGTGAGGTATTTCCGCCTCCCAGACTTCTTTGCCCGTCTGATGTCACAAACATTGAGGGACGTAATGGGATGTAAATTGCGAAGGGAGAGGAGAACGTGGGACCTTTGACCCTATTGCCCAGTAATCATTTAAAGCAATTAACCTAACTACCTCGGACGGATGCTTCAATCCGTCCCCTGGGCAAGACCACACTACCTTTTGTTCACAATATCCCATGCCTATGATACGTATTCGGGTCCCTTCTGTTATCTTTACTGCAAAAAAACACACACACAAAAAACCACACAAAAAACAACAAAAAAAAACAACAACAACAAACAAAAAACTAGATCAGAAGTGTTCAAAGAACAAGGCTTCGCTAGAACAACTGTGATTTATATGGGTAATTAAGATATATAATGAAAGATGTATATTTTACTGTTAATCAAGTTCAACTGTGAAAAGTTGACTAAAATGGTAATGAAATCCTGATTAAAAGTACACAATACTGTAATCAGCCACACATGATATTATAGTGATTGTATTGTGCATGAGTATGCTGTATTGATATTATTATTTTGCAGCAGGTATATATATTGATTTTATCATGTTGGCTATAGACTTTGCTGCTGGGCTGAATATTTATTTTTTCTTGCTGGCTAAATGCATTGAATATCAGTAAACTGTCATAAATGGCGTTCTAAAATACACAATTTAATTGGCAGAGCGCCCAAAATCGAATCACTTTGGCGTCGCCTCATACCTCATAGTTGTGTAAAGTTTGAACGAAATCGGTTTCACGGTAGAAGCTCTAGATTGTCCGGGGATATACATATATACATGAATACATAGAAACGAAGTGATCACAAGGCTTTTGCTTCAGCTGCTGAAGCGACGAAAAAAACACTAAAAAACAAACAAAAACAAACGAAAAACAAGCAAACAAACAAAACCAGTCACTGTTATAGATCCATAGGTCTACTTACACATAAAAAATAATGGCAAATATGGCCTAGGTGTCTTAACAATGCATGATTCATAACGTGTTTGACATTTCGTGGGGCCATTTGTGAATATAACATAACGTGTTTGACATTTCGTTTTACAATTTACACCAGGTCATCGGCCATTTTGTGAATATAACATCAGAACTTTGTGATTAACAATGGTATTATTAAAGTACTGTAGTAAAAAAAGTGGTAAAAATCGAGTATGTGCAAATGACGCTCAGTATACTTGATATTGTCAAGACTGTCATATTCCTTCTTTTATTCCACTCATTACTGTAATATTAATGTTTCTGTTTTTTTTTCACCACCTACTATTATTCCACCCCCTACTCTTATTAGGGTCCACATATAACATAATCTTACCGATTCTGTTACGATTCCAACCACACCATTAGTCAGTCAGTCAAAGGGCGTGAATTGTTTTCCTCTGAATGAAAGCGATGATTTTATGTTAAATCCATAAGCACTGCTCAACCTGTGTAATATGTAAGCAACACCACGAACTGGATGATGTGACAAAGAATGCGACCCTTGCACATGGAAGAGTCCATGGTATACATCCCCATGTGGAAAACGTGCCAATATACACGAAGCTTGTCACATAGACCATAACGTGAATGCAAGATTTATGTTATCTTCCAGAATTATTGTTAATAATATTAGAATATGTGCCGCTGCAGCCGCAAGCCCACCTGCTCGCTAGCCAGCCAATCAGCCAGCGAGGCAAACCGTCATGAAATGATACAAACATACCTCCTATAGTCTCTGATGTCGGGCATCCAGATCTCTTCTCGTGACATCCGCAAATCCTTCACCTTCTTATTTTTCCACGTCAAGCGTGGGTCTGTCCAGGTCTAAAGATATGATGGTAACTCAGGATGATCACAAATGAGAGTATTTTCAACACGTTGCTGGTGGAATGGTGGTGCTGATTTCTAAATGATTTTTGGTCTGTCGATGAAACGCGTACACTATATTATCATTGAGTTATATTGAATCTATACAATGCCACTTGATTTGAACGCATTTACGCATAAGTTTCATGTGAATCCGCCAGTGTGCAGATCATGTGATTATTGTGACGTCATCATAGTGTCTATGCTTCATAAAGATATTACCATTGAAATTTCACAGAAAGACGATTATAAAATGGCCTCCGTTTGGTGAAGACTCAGATGTAACCACTTCCATATGTCTATGGTCCTTTTTCGTGGATTTCGAGTAGGGGCCGTGTCACAGGAACTTAAGACACATAACGCTGTCATTTTGCCAAAATTGTATCATCTTCCAATATTATCGTAGGCCTACCTCAAAATGCACATCTGTTGTAGCAATGTAACTCCCATAGTTTGTTAAAAATTCAAGGAATTGGGTATTATCATTAAAAAATAATCAAACGCCAGAACATGAAAAAAAATCATCTTTCACAGAACCCAGTAATTAACCCTTCCACATAACTGATGGTTAAAACACATGTTAAATATAATGCTTAGCCAAAATGCACGAGTGAAAGTGGTCGTGTTGTGTTAATTGTTGCTTTCTTTATATTCTATTTAAAGCTGGTCATGAGATTTCCCAATGCTCCATTGTAAATGGGATTGATTGGATTGAATCACACAATAAATGTATGTCAGTCTGGTAGCCAAGCGTGAAATATAACCTTACTGTGTTCTACTAGCAAATGTGTAATAACCAAACAATAAAAAGCATTTAACAATGTAAAATCCTCATTTTTAGAATCATTAATCGCATTGCAAACATAAAAAATCATCGTCGGTTTTCACGACTTTATCAATCACACTGCCTTAACAAGTCCATGCGCACAGCCGTGAGATATGACGATGATAAGACGGTTGTGGACTGTAAAGGGGTGCATTATGTTTGGTATGTCTGGCAGCTATAATCAGCTGTGATCAGGGGTTGTGAACAGTGTTTGTTACCCGTTTTAGTAGATAATACTTACTTCTTGTTTTATTTTGTTTTGTGAAAAGATATAATATTACACTTAAAATCATGTTTCATATTCAACTCTGGTTTGATAGATTTTTAGGACCTAAAATATTAAATATCCATTTGAGATGGAAGGTAACCTACATAAAATTGATACTTTTTGTAAAGTTTTTGATAAGATCTTTCCCTATGATACAAAACTATTGCTTTAAACCATTTTGGAGCTGTATTTTTAATGGTAACAGTAAACTCTTGTATTTAACTACATGTAAATTGTCTGTTCACACATGCCTCGCGTTTTGACTCTTAAAATCTCAAACGAGCGAGGCGACATGAGTAATTTTTCTTAATTGACATCAACACACTTTAAACTTTACAATGGTATCATTAAATAAAAAAACCTGTCCAGTCCCACTTTAAATAACGCAGTTGTGTAAATCAATACCCAGAGCACAATCTCCAATGAAGACCACCTGGTTAACAGACCACTTATATATAGAGACCATTTCTCACTGTCCCCAATCTTCATAAAAAGCCAACAAGAATATCACAATCTCCACACCCACGTCTGTATTGATACCACTGGGGTGGTCTTAATAGAGATGTTCTACTTTGCACAGCCATGGCTAATTCGATTTCAATAATCGGGACCGTGTGACTATAGAATTACAGACCAGCTCCTGCCAGATGACTAGCGCCACGTGCCCTTTGGCTTCGTCTACTTCAAGGATCGTCTGCAAGTTGATGCGCATACTCACTTCCACGGGACGGCCTGCAAGACCCCCGAATGTTTGAGACTGGATCCATGCACATATTGCAGGCATTCCTTCTATGTTCTGCGTTTGTAGCCTTTTCCTGGAGTCGTCTGCATGTATCATTCTGGGAATGCTCTTATAGACACAGAGATTCGTCATCGTTTCTTTTATAAATGTTTGCAATAACAAATCAGCCGTTCTATGCAAACATTACAAAAGCAACACGAGCAGGAGTCAACAACACCATATAAAATGCAGTGGTTGGTAGAAATAGCTGAAACATTTGTCCCCCATTCATGGGAAAGGGGATATAGATATACAGTATACTAATGTTGAAAATTTGTTTTGAATGAATCATATTATTTGTTTTTATTTCTCTCAAATATGTGCTTAAAATTTATCCAAACTATATTAAAATAATAAAATGTCCAAAATAATTGTCTTAAACGTTTTCTACCTCTGTCCTCTTCAGAATATGACTTACAACTAAAACACCAGTATTTTTCAAATAGAGAAGGAAACCTAATAAATAACGAATCCCATAAGGTGATTTTAACAAGCTTGTTTCACCTATATACTTTTATATATTTTCATTATTTTATAATGTGTTTATATATATTTACATTAATATAGTCTTTTGATATGCTACCATAATAGTCATTATAATGTTGAGTATAAAATCCCCTTATGGGATTTGTTAGTTATTAGGTCTCCTTCTCTATGTGAAAAATACTGGTGTTTAGTCGTAAGTTATATTCTGAAGAGGACAGACAGGTTGCAAACGTTTAATAAAATTAATTTGGACATTTTACTATTGTAATATATAGTTTGGATTAATTTAAAGCATATATTTGAGAGAAATAAAAACAAATAATATGATTCATTTACAATATTCTATGAACCTTACTTATCAAATATTAAGTAATGTTTTCAATGAGATGCCATAAGAAAAGGTGGGCAACGCAATATATAATAAGAATAACTTGAAGATTGAGTCCAACAAACATTGAAAACAAAATTCCATTGTGACATAATCAAAATAAGAATGGAGCTCCAAATTTGCACCCCAGCTTACGTACCTAGTTTTGGCGTTTAAACTCTACCCCACAGTCCCTATTTTCATATAAACGGCCTTTCTGCATGCAAAGATAATCACATTAATCAGTGCCAACATATGTATGGGTTAGTGAGTAAGCTTTTCATTTGCATATCATTTGCTGTACTCTTCAACTTTGAAATTTCATATATTTTATATAGAAACCAAGATTTTGGAAATGAGAATGTGTGCAGTCATTGATTTTTTATGCATTTCAGACACAAATCCTCCTCCAGCTTAAACAAATACACAAGTAAACATAAAAATTACATAAGGAAATGGGGGTCATGATCTGTGCGCCCACCCCCTCTCTTTGATCTTCTAATGAGATATCACACCCAAAACCCATAGGTTGTCACTGGCATATAAAAAGCTGAGGACCAATTACTCTGTCTGTAAAGGGCGATGATTTCTAGCTGAAAATATGCCCCAAAATTACAAAATGTTGCCCAACTAACAACCATAACGATATAACGCACCTTCGTCTGCACCTGGCCGAATGTCTGCGCTGTAATTTGCCAACACCTTCTCATACAGTTCGTTGTGCTTGACGCATGCCACCAACTGCAATAGAACATTGATTGATTAATTAATTGATTGATTGATTGGCTGCCTGGTTGATTGACTGGCAGGCAGGCTGGTCACACATTTCACAGCCAGGTTACCACATTACCGTTTTTTTCCAGATGTTTTCTGTTTTCCTCAATTTCGTGTAAGAAATACTAATTGCAATTTATTTTTAATAGCTTAGGAAAGTAAAAACGTCCCACCAACAACTATGCTCTACATGCTGCAGAAGACGCCAGACACTGAGAAAAAATATTGTCAGCGTTTTATGGTGCCTCGTGTGCATATTTTCCCCAAACCTTATGGGGTTGCCTGCAATAACGTAACGGTCTGTGAGCTTGCAGTGGGACCATTCGGAAATAGCGCACCATAACACCCGCTTTACACTTGAGTGATCATGAGCGAACCCGTGCAACGCGTCTGAACGTATCATGTCACGTCGTCAACTTGGGCGTATTGTGGCGGCATTGAACGTAGTAAAATGCATGGTACGACAAGTTGCTGAGGCAAACGAAGTGTTACTTGTATGTGCGAATGTTCTGCGATCCGTAGAGACGCAGCATAACTATTTGAAGCAAACTTTAACCAAACTGAATGTTCGTTCAAAATTTTTGAACATGTTCAAATTTTCCTGGCGAATTTGCCAGTTCGCCATTGCACGTAGAGCTACGTAGGTGGAATTCGCTATAGTGTAAAATGGGTTGAACACGGGAACATCTATAAGAACAATGTCAGAAAGGTCAACGTTGAGTAGAAAGACTCTACAATGATAGAGTCGGCCCTCCAGACGACCCAGAACAGCAAAACGATGATCCAGATCAACAACTAAATGATACATAACTGTATCCCATAGGAATGAAAAAAATCAAAATCATTTCTCCAGGGAAGTGATAACAATTTTTGGGCCATGACCAGACAGAAGAGTGTCATTTCCTTTAATCATGGCGCATCGCGAACAACGAAATTGTTGGAACAGATGCTTCTGTTTCATGCTTCACTTGCTTCAGAATGTAACTGTAGTAGCGGTATTTATCTATTTTTCATGTGTCTACCATACATCCTCCCAAAGCAGCAGGAGAGGCCACAGTTAAGCTCAAAAGATCAAGAACCAGCCAGAAGTGCGCCATTCCCTACCAAACCAGACAGATACTAAATGTTAGACTGAAATGTTTGTATTCTTGTAAATATTCTAAATTGTTTCTTATCCCATGTGCACCACCACAAGGCAGAATTGATCAATCAGTTGATGTTGCCCTTTAAATGGTTGAAGTGAAGTTAAAGATCACTCCAAATTTGAGGTCAGCTCACACACAATCCACCTTCTGGAGCATCTCGAACTATGGTGGTTCATGTAAAATTGGGGGTTTATAAATCTCAGATACATGCCGTCAGGTATCAAGAATCTGTCCTCATGTGTGAAGACATACCATTAATATATGCTTGAACCTTTCAGTATGGTGTAGCAAATTGAGATTGAAATGATCTAAAATGACATGCTGGTGCAAGTGGGGACCTGAGTCAGACTTTAATGGGAGTCGTACCACATCCTTTGTACTCATATGAAAAGTAGACCTAAATAGACTAGTTAAGAACTAACCTGTACTAGAAACACCGCTACAATGATTCTGATTATCATGGCGATTGTTGATAAATCACACTATGTCTTAATCCTACAGGCTGTTGATATACACTGTTTGGGTACCAAACTGGATGCAAACTGTATGAATAATCATTGGAAACGGACTGCTGGAGTAATCACCGGCACAATTAAATGAGCTATTATCACTGTTGTATGAAATAAACGATGTGGTACAGGACCACGTTGGGCGGAATGAGAGTTAGTTTTCCACACAATTACGTGTTTGAAACAGTTTAATATGCTAAATGGTTTCACGCAGGCGGTTTTTAGCTTTAGTAGTAGCAGCAACGGCGGCGGCAGAAGCAGCAGCAACAACAGCAACAAATTTCCAATATATACTCATAAACGATTTAATCACCAACACTTTTTTTTTATCTAATCCATATTTAAAATTGTTTTAAGAAAACAATGTGTGCGGAGTTCATTATGCATTTACTCCTGTGGCAGAATCATAAAACTATGCTAATACAAATTGGGAAAATGAAAACAAATGCTATAAGAACAAATATACTAGTATTTGACAAAATGTGACTTTCAATTGGTCCTAAACCGAAGAAAGATGGTTGATATAAATGATTATCAGTAAGAATACAAACAATTATTAAACCTTATCTACGTATCTCAAAATAGATTTACCCGTCAGAATTTTCGTAACCCGTTTTTTTTCTTGAATAGCAGCCTAACCTTGATATTCTTTCAGTATTTGATCAACCGCTTGGTGTGTCAGCTCAATTGTAAGAAGACCCGGTCTTTAAAGATGCCCCATTTTATACACATGTGCCGCAATTAACCTCAGAGAAGCACTGCCGCTCAACTACCAGTGTATAATTACTTGGAGTAGTGTGTATTATAATTGCACACTTAATATATTTTTCAAGATAATTATTGACATTAGAGGATTCAATATGTTTTTTATTACTCATGCCAATTAAAAATTGAGTAGACATTTAGAACCTCATCATATACAACAATAATGTTTCTATCAAAATGATACATGATGAACAGACCAGATGAAGATGAAGAGCAAGAGGATAATCCAGTTGAGGATGACATGCTAACTGACACTGAGAGTGAAGATGAATGCTAGGATTTACTTCTTAGTTGAAAAGACTATCCTTTTCTTAGATTAGACTATTACATAAATGCATATCATTTGAACTTTCTTATAGCGTAGGACTGTAAACTCTAATAGGCAGTCATGTTTTACATGCTTAAACTTACAAAGGAATATATTTCATTTAGAGCGTAGCCATTGTCATAAATACATTTTTATCTTCAGTGTCATATTGATTCAAGTCTTGTGATATAATTATTGTATTAATTGAGCGATATTTCAATCTGTTTATCTGTCAGTTCACATAAACACTGAATACGTTATGTAAAAACACAAGTTGTTAAGCATTTTTTTCTGCTGCAATGTTTATATTCAACAGCAGTGACTTGGTAATGGAACGATCATAAATAACAATACCGGACCGGAGGGGGGGGGGGGGTCGTCCATTTTTTTGGGCTTGAAGAAAAAGTTAACCGACCGCCCCCCCCCCATCAACATTTTAAAAAGTTGAGTGACCCCCCCCCCTCTGCTAAAGCAAAAGTCCTCTACATAGTCATTTCATTAATGGAAAATTTCTAAAAGAAAAGTTTTGAAAAAATATACCATAGTATGATAAAAAAAGTTCATCGACCTCCCTAAAAGTAATCAAAAAAGTTGGACGACCCCCCCACCTTTTTGGACGACCCCCCCCCCCCCGGTATCATTATTTATGATCGTTCCCTAAATTCATGACTGCCATGTCCCGAGATGAAATCTGGATGCTCGGTCACACTGGCCATGCTCAAAAACGTGGGCTTGGTCACCAGAATCATGGCTCTATGTGGACTTGAACAGATTTTACGTGTTGCTGTGGGTTTTCCACCTTATGGCATCTCGCCAAATTGGCAAGATGTGTTTGAAATGAGAGTAATTCCATGTGATCACAAATCTGCTGGTTTTCTTCAATCATTTCCAATGACTTGTTGATGTCAGGTCTCCTTTTGCTCCCAAAGCTAGATAATCTTTTCCCCCCTTTACTATAGATAAAGCTTTCATCTCTTGTATAGCTTTATAACTGGGGAGGTGGTGTCCCTACATAAGGTGTTTTGGTGTGATAGTTTATCCTGGTTCTGTATGATAGTATCCGATAGAATAATTATTAAAATTCGATTTTACACAGCATTTTAGGGATTTCTTTCAAAGTTTATCATCAACTACATCTGTATGTTGGATAGCGAGAAAGCTATGATTTCTAACATCCTGGTTCTGACTTGATAGCAAGTCTTTTACCCCGGTTCTGATTGATCCCTCATATAACTATTGGAACATACTGGGCAGGGGCATTCTGTATGTGATAGTGTGTGTGTGTGTGTGGCGGGTGTTGGGGGCGGGGTGGGGGCATGGTAAAAACATACAATGTATACAAATATTTCTAGTTTTATAGTACTAGTAATCAAGTTAATACAAGCAAAATACTACAATGCGGTTTAGAAACACACTATTCAACTAGTCGCCGGCGGTATTCTCTTACATTAATTACCAACCTCATAATACCACCAGCCTTGAACAAGTGATGCACTACGCCATAAACCAGAAGCAGGGTTACCGTGATACCCAGGTCAAAAATCATTTTTGAGCTAATTTTTTTTTCAATACCTAATCTGTAGCCACAAATGTTATAGATACCATGAATCTGTAATTGGGAATAGCATTGACTTATTAAAGAAAGGATCATGCCATCATGAGTTAATGGAACTGACAATTTAAATGTTTTTGACAATTTAGAATATTCCTCCTCACCCAGCTGAGTCATAATGGCCTCCCTTGCACGCTCCAGCTTTTCTTCTGCCGTCATCAGTGGTCATTACTTTTGGTGGTCTGCTTTTTAGCAACGACCAATATCCTCCCGATGATGTGTTTATGTATTGCTTGTTATGCTTGTTTAAAAACTATAAATTAATTTTGAAATACTGTGATGTGTGTGATGCTATGAAAGTGACGCCATAAACATGGTAAAACACAGTAAAAGTGTACTTAACAGTTCTAACGACAGTTAGCTATCGGAATAGTATTCAGCAATATCATGGGAGAAACGGGGTATTGCGACATGCTGGGGTTCGCATTTCAAGGCACCCTGGGGGATCATACGGACCCCGGGTTACGGCGTGATGCGTCAAGTGCCGGTTTAATGAGATGTTCCAAATTAATAAGCACCAGGTCACCTATTCAAGAAAATACGGTACCAAAAACTCCAATGATTTGGTGAACTCTGCACAAAACATACCCGTATGTGTGTCTCGATTTATTTATTCAACATCAAACACTACATTATTGAAATACTTAATCTAATATTACTTATACACGACACAAACACAAAACAATAATAAAAAACAAAACAAAAAACAAGAACAGTTTCAAAACAATATAGCACTGAAATACAAAGCGCAACACTAGTCTTCAAATAGAAGTTTCTGAATCTGAATTGTCCTCTACATGGTTATCTGATATTGAAGAAAACGTTGATGAAGACACTGACTTGAGGCTAACAATGGCAGGTGCAGGTTTCTTCCTCCTGTGTACGGTGGCCATAGTCAGAGGTAATGCTGGATCATGTACCCGGTGGTGACGCCTGTGATGCACATGGTGCTTCTTGTGGATGTAGGCTGCCCCAACCATCAGTGCAATCAGTGCCACTGTGGCTGCCAAACCTGAATATAGATAAATAGGGTTCTTTTCTACTACATTTTGAATCTCCTCAAGGACTGAGTACGATTCAAACCGGTTACAATACTGTCCTCGATAATTTGGTTGACAGCCAAATGGACAGACGCCCGTCGTGGGATCACAGATATATGGGACTTTACAGTGGCACTCTTCTGAGCAATCGTTGCCAAAGAAGCCAAGAAGGCAGGTTTCATTACAGGTTTCGCTGTCAGACTTGTATCCTGGAGGACAACCACATGTGTAGTTGTTGACAGCATCGCGACACACACTTGGTGGCGGACATTCCGCATCTACACAGTCATCTATGTTGGTTTCACACTCTCGACCAGTGTATCCAGACTCGCATTCACAAAGGAACCAGCCTGAGTTCCCATTTTCTTCGCACTTCACCATGTGCTCTGCAAGTTTGTCGGAGTTCCGAAATAGCTTTTCCTCACATCTGTCGCCTGCATAGCCTTCAACACACTCGCATGCGTATGTTGCAATACCATGTGTGCACGAACCCCAGTTAAGACATGGCTTGCTAATACATTCATCAAAATCAATATGACACCTGTGACCTATATATCCCATTGTACAATGGCAGACATGTCCACCAGGCACGTTGTTACAGACACCATGTTGACAGGGATTGGACAAACATGCGTCTATCATCTCGCACAAAGTTCCATCATAGCCGACCGTACAATTGCACAGATAGCCATCCACTTTGTCGATACATATGCCATTGTTTTCACATGGACCACTGCGACACTCATCCACTTCCGTCTCACAGTGGAATCCTGTATAACCTGACAAGCACATGCATTCATAATCATTAGCATTGCCATAGCATGGGGCATTGTTCAAACATGGATTAACGCTACACTCCCTGAGTCTACTTTCACAATGAAGTCCACTGTATCCAAGAGAACAGTGACATGCGTATCTATTCACATAATTCACACATGTACCATTATGGTTACATTGCACTTCTTTGCATAGTTCTAGTTTGGCACGACAGAGCATCCCAGCACCCTTGATGGATCCGTCCCCATTGCTCCAGATCCACTTGGCTGTTTGATCAATCAGGTCATAGCCCCCTCGAGCACTACCGTATGCTGCAAATCTCTCTAGATAGAATTTGTTTGAAATCTCAGCCTTGTCCACACTGTCCCAATAGCCAAGCTCCCTGGCAAAAGGCCATTCCTTATCATCATACAATCTATGCATCCAATCCTGGTAGGATGAAATGCTGCTCACTGTAATATCAGGTATCTCCTTACCATTGAAGTTCACATGAGTTTTATTGATTCGCATCACATCCACACACCTCCAGTCTGCGTTAGAAATTAGGCTACCATCTTCAAGAGATAGCATGAAGCCATATGGACCACCTGCATTGTTGATGTACTGAATAGAATACACAGAGCCCGGTGCTACTGTGCCAACTGTAACCTGGTCCACCCCTCCGACACCAATGAGAACCCCATCATTATACACACAGTAATTGTCCACACCCACTGCACGAAAAAGTTGATCGTTCATCACAACTGCCACCATCAGCAAAAGCAGCATCAGTGAATTTTTCATGGCTGTACTCGTCTTGACGACTTCACGATAACTCCATACATCTTCAAGATTAAGTATTTTCAGTCACCTTGTCACTTTTAAGCTGTTTTTCAGCGCTTTCTGTACTAGTTGTCAAGAAAGAGGTTCCAATATCGCGTTGCAGTCAGGTTTTGTTCTTATTTGAAATCATGTTCATTCACTTTTCCTATGGGCGCAGATGGCGTCGTTTAGACCTATATCTGTGAGCATAAAAATACAAGAAGCACCGTTCTTGTGCGTGTCAGATACTGCCAGCTTTTGCTTGGATTTTGAGCTGTAGAATTCTAGCCATAGACATAACGCATCAACCATTGGTCAAAGACAAAAAAAAATATAGAATAAATAAAAAATAGAAATAGAAAATAAAAATATGGACCCATGAATTCAGAATGTTATCTATGTCTATGAGTGACTACGTTCTATCTGATCATTTCATGGAATTATTCATTTCCATGGCTGTACTCATCTTGACAACTTCACAATAACTCCATACATCTTCAAGATTAAGTATTTTCAGTCACCTTGTCACTTTTAAGCGGTTCTTAGCGCTTTCTGTTCTAGTTGAAAGAAAGAGATTCCAATATCCCGTTGCAGTCAGGTTTTGTTCATAGTTGAAATCATGTTCATTCACATTTCCTATGGGCGCAGATGGCGTCGTTTAGACCTATATATGTGAGCAAGAAAATACAAGAAGCACCGTTCTTGTGCGTGTCAGATACTGGCAGCTTTTGCATGGATTTTGAGCTGTAGAATTCTAGCCAAAGAAATCACGCAACAACCATCCAATGGTCCATTGGTCAAACGTAAATAAAAAAAATAAACAAAAAACAAAAATACAAAATACAAATACGAATTCATGAATTCAGAATGTCATCTATGTCTATTACTGACTATGTTCCATCGATCATTTTTATGGAATTATTCATTTTCATGGCTGTAGCCTGTATACTCATCGACTTCACGATAAGTATTTTCAATCACCTTGTCAATTTTAAGCTGTTTTTAGCGCTTTCTGTACTAGCTGTCAAGAAAGAGGTTGCAATATCGCGTTGCAGTCAGGTTTTGTTGATATTTGAAATCATGTTCATTCACTTGTTCAATGGACAACTCAGTCCTATCAATATCAGCACCATCCGCATTGCACGAGAACAGTCTAACGACTTCTAGATTCTAGTTATGTCAGTCGAAGGTTTATATCTAAGCGTGTTATATCTTTATATTTGGACATTTCCTTTATATACAAGTCACAACACCTATCATGTTATTTTATCAAAAGTAAATCAATAAATACTGCAGTACACAATACTAAGTATTTTCATTGGAAACAGTAATAAGACCTTTCCGGGAACGTCCATGTACGTCTGACGTAAGAAAATGATTGAAATTGCAGCACGTGCGTCTCACAAACAAACGCACGTGTTGGGTACCTGAAATGAAGCAGTCGCGTTGATGAGCTGTGATTTTGACACCAAGTGTGTATAGGTATTGACATTTGCAAGGGTTCATCAAAACCGTTTGTCTGACACCCACACAAAATGTCAGTACTTTACATTTACATTTAAGCTGCTTTAAACCACCATTCTTGGTGCTCAACTAATTTTACAAATATTACATTAATTACAATATATCAATAATATGAAAATAAAAAGATGATAACAATAACAAAACCAAATACGTTCTATTTACAATAATGTCCACCACTATGTCATTACTTTGATTAACCATACACCATCATATCAGATATCACATCCCCAAAAGTTTTGACCTGTCCAGGTGAAGGGCAAATATTAGATCCCGTGTAATTCTCTCTACATCATCTTAATAGGTTATTATACTCGTGGAGTGGAGATATCAGCCAATATCTCACTGACTGGTTTTGATAACAGTACGAGTGAGCTAAGCGAACGAGTGCTGTTATCAAAACCAAGAGGTGAGATGTTGGCTGATATCTCCACTCCACGAGTATAATTACCTTTTTCTCCCACGTATATACTCGGCAACAAGGCAAAGAAATCACTTAAAACTATCCAATTTCTATCCAAGAACAAAAGAAAGTACTTAAGTTGAGTTCAGTTAATGTCAAGGTAAAAAGTACAATGATATAGCCTTTATCAACTAGAGTGCTACCTTGCTGGACGCATTGAAGAACCAACAAAGCGCAGGCGACAAACTATATTGATTGCAGTTGCATGTCTTATTAGTCCACAAACAACGGAAATGGATCAATAGTCTGGTCCAATTTTTGTAGCAATTTTATTATCAATGCTGCCATCTGGTGTTTAAAAAGAATAACTTTACAATTTTATGAATGAATCTGTAGTAAAGTGTAGTAAAGCAGTCCCCTTTACATTATAATTATCATAATTTATGTAAAGATTGGCGTATGAAATTATGAAGAGATCAGAAAATATCCTACGGCCTTGCCATTCATAAACACAGTTAGGCGTGGGAGAATATTGGATATCGGGAAAGTCGGTCTTAAGAGTTCTAATGTCTAGAATTGACTGAACACTTCCCCGACACCAAGGAATTGGGAGAACATTTGAAATAGCACGAATGTAGTGTCTTCTAACATGCTCAAATTTGGAACAGTATTTGATGAAGTGATTGCAATCACTATATATACTGGTATGTTCCTTCTCCTCGTGGTACAGAGGACACAAAGGTGATGGCTCTTTCTTCATTCTATGACGAATCCCGTAGAGAGGGTATGTACCTATGATAACTGCATTTGATGAGGGCCCGCGGTACCTGACGTGGGTTACTCACATGGTCCACAACAGGGTTGGGTTCATTATATAAAAAATGTTGGCACAGATGTTTGAGGGTTGGCATAGATGTAGCATCTGCTGCGATATGATGTGATGCTGCTATGATGACTGCTGTTTTTACCATTTTCCTCCATAATATCTTGGATAGAGGGTTCTGGTAAATGTCGATTATTGAAGGAAGTTTGTATAGGTACAGGTTTCTTTAAATGTTTTGATGAGGCAATTGGTTGAAGGAGGTTTGATGACATCTTGTCTGAGAAAGATGTCTCTAGTAGACTCTATTGACAACGGATTATGCATGAATGTGAAAATCCTGATGTCTATGTGAAACTCTATCGGGAACTGCCCTGTGATTATGTAGTGGCTTTGTATGGCAGTTCTATCCGGGACTCCTAGTAGGCCTCTTAGTGCAATTCTATGGAAGGTTGTCAATTTCTTTTTCGCTGATTCACAAAGCTTCACAACCTCTATACCGTACATTGCTCTGGGGAGAACGTATGCATTGTAAAGATGTAAAGAGGTTTTAACTGGTAATCCATTTATGCCATGGAGACTGATTCCCATAAAAAAACAGCGTGCGCCGGGCAGTTGTTGTCCTATCTTCAACAATGGCAAACGGTTGTGCAATGTTCCGTGGAATGCCCAGGTACACCATCTCCTCCTCTACTTGTATATGTGATTCATTTGTGGACCATAGTTTATTTTCCTTCAAGAATTCCAGATGAGGCGTGGTTTGAATGTTGAAAGGTACAATGACTGTATTTTTTAAAGGATGGATGACATGGTGTTCTTCATTTGCAAATATGGTAGCCAGATTGATCAGCTAGATTGATGAAGTTCTTGTTCACACCCGTTTAACAGCAATCGGGTAAGTCCGTGAAAAAATATGAACTATTGTCTTTCATTGAAAGAATAAAATGTCAACCTTGTATGTAAATAAGCAATAATTTCCTATACTGACTGTGACTCTGTTTACACTGGTTTACTCACAATAAATTTAGATGTGATTGACGGAAACTCACGAACCTCCATTGTACTTGTGCATTATCCAAAATCAGTGTACGAAACTATGCTCCATATATGGCTCTCTGTTACATACTAATGAGCTTAATTGGGGGTCTAATTAGGGGATCAATGTTTTGTACACACCAGTTTTCTTATCGCTGTCTCAATGAAATATTTATGTACGATCGTAGTACCCCAGGTGGTGTTGATCAACGATGTACGAAGGTGTCTCAAAATAGTTACTACGATTTTTATTCGCACGTGGTGCAGCCTCGATCAACCAAAGCTCTGTGTGCTTCGGCTTGGCAGAAAAAAAATGATAAAGACTGATATTGTTCGTTTATTTTTTCCCCAGAATGCAATGTTTGTAGCCACCTGCTGCCTTTGTGTTTACTTTCAGCTATACTTTCTGGGACCAGAAATTCTGTTTGGGTGCAGGATCGACCTTCATTGAATCCAAATTGGAAAGGATGGTATTTCATTACTGTTGCAGTCTTTTGATGGCCAAGGTGGACCTTATCAAGGATCTTGCCAATTATAGGGCAGAAGAAAATGCCCCTGTAGTTTATAGCTTCTATCATAATCTTGTGTTTCTTTAGAATGGGATGTCGTATGCCTTCCTTGAGAGAAGCAGAATATGTACCTGTTTCGACTATTTTGTTTATGACGGGAGTGAGAAATTTGGAGATGGGTTCACTAGCTGACTTGAGATGTTCAGCTGACAGGTTTTGAATGTCCAATGCCTTCCTGAGTTTCAAGTTTTTGGTAGCTGAATGAACATCACGGTTAGTGATTTTAATGGACGCACAGCTGGTTATTCTCCCGCGCCAACAGTCATGTACATGTATGAAGTCATTTGTTGTGATCAAGACAAGAGCATTTGCCAAAAGCTCAATAAATAATTAATCTTTTTCTTATTCTCCTGTTTAAAATATAAACATATGTCTATCAGATCCAGGATAAATGAACTTCCATCATACAATTTGGATGTTGTATTTTATGAGTATGTGTTCATATACATTCGAGCCAACCCATCAATAAGCGTAATAAAGGAACAGCAACCTTATAAAATGACCAAATATCATGAACCATTCTATGCATTGCAAGAAAGTTTCTGTCACACGTCTTACAAGGAAAGAGTCCAGAAAGAGGTGAATAAAAGTGCTATAACAGAACGTGTCAACAAAGACAATCATGAGATTGACTGGGATGGAGCAGTGATCGTAGACAGGGAAAGTGATTATAAGACTCGCACCATCAAGGAAGCAATCCACATAAGGATGAACAAAGATGTCATGATCTGGGACGAGGGGGGCACCAACTCTCACACGTGTACGACTCCATTATGACAGTGGGAAGTCCCTCGGACTGACATGCGCAGTGTGAGATTCTGAATATGGACATAGCCATTTGTCTGCAACTGTCAATAATAAGGTAAAATTCAGTGTTGTGATTGAAGAAAAATGTAGATCTCCGAAATCGTTCTTTGAAAAAGTCATGTCCATGGAGGATTGGATAAACCTTGTACATATGGGCCATATATTGTTTTATCTATATTATGAAAGGTTTTTAAAGTTGTGATGGTTGCATGATTTTGTTATTCACCCTCAATCTGACATCACACTGCATTTAATGCACACGTCCCAAGGGGGAGGACGGGTCACTTAAATTCTACTGAACAAAATGGGGGGTCATTTAAATTCCAGGGTTGCTGCTAGAAGTTCATTCAATTTATCAAATTTATTTATAGTTTTCATTTAGCCGGCCCCCTCCCCTCGATAATAAATGGTCACTCCGTCAGTGCATTGCTTATTGATTGAGCATTTATTTTACTTGCGCCTTTTATTTGTTGTACATGAGATGCGCTTTGGTCTCTTCATGACTAAAATGCAGACATCAATGCGCATTATGAAACCTTTAATCACGCCTATTTAAGTAACCATCGTGAACAAGGTACTCTGTGAAAATATTCGTCATAATGCACTGTAAACGGAGAATCCCGCGCTTTAAATCGGCGAGCAAGGCATCGACCATTTGATCTCAAGGGGGGGGGGGGGCAGCTTTTTTCACCATAGCTTCAATTATTTTTTTTTTCATGAAATTTGACATCTAAATATTTTTTTCTTAGATTACTGAACCTCAATTATTTTTCCAAGCTGTATAAAACTGTTTAAAGACATATTTGACAATTATTTTTTTCTAGCCAAATGAAACCTTATTACTTTTTTCACCAATTTTCAGCCTTACGTTATTTTTTTCAATATTTTTGCTGTCCCCCCTGAGATCTAATGGTCGATGCCCAAGGTGTGACAATTTTCGTATGTCTGATAAGGTATGGTATGCTCTGATACGAAGCAGTTGCCGTTTTGGGGTATTAAATATTTCCTGACTTGTTAAGGTTCCTTACTCTTTAAACCCGCTTTGATTAGGCTTTGATACGCTTTCTTATGCTCTGATGCGATTTTTATGCTTAAAATCAGGTACTGTCACGATTATCAAGCTCTGTTGGCATTGATATGCTCTGTTAAGCTCTGTTACACATTGAAAAATGGCAAAATCGCCGCTTTCATGCCGCTATTGAACTGGAGCCTATATAAGACTATAGACTGGGGTTCCCGCTTTGAATCTATCTCTGTTAAGTTTTCCTATGCTTTGAGTCAAGATTTGCTGAGCTTTGCCACTCTTTATTAAGCTTTGATACTCTATTGGCGCTTTCATCAATTCGTAACAGAGCTCTCAACATTTTAAAAACACGTTAAAAAAATATTGGCGCTCTTGCCGAATGTCACGCTTTAAGCCAAGCTTTCCCACCATTTACCACGACCCTGACGCTCTAATCAAGCTTTGATACGCTCTGGTGCCGCATTGCACGCTGCATTAAAGCACCATCAATGCACCGTTGGTGTGAACCTAGTATTACGTATCTTCTGTCTTCCTTGCTACCAGATTCCAAACATGAAAAATATTGCTTCATTAGAGAGACCACTTGACTACATTGTGTAAATATCTAATCTCTAATTTTACAACAAACGTCGACTCAGATAGCCACCAGTTTCATGAAGTGGTATTTGCAATTATCTGGTCATTTCACACATATATCACAATAATGGCATAAATTACCTAACGCCACAATGATTGCAATGCAGAACACTAGGTTTTAAAAACTGTTTATCGCGTGTATGTTTGCTTATAATGCCACATTCTTTGACCGCTGTCTTGCCTAAATCTTTACAACAAAGTACAAGTTTGGCGGGAAATAAGGACAGAGCAGCAAACCATGGGATCCATAGAAGTGTGCGTGCCAACTCTAAAAGATAAGTATTCGTCGTCAAAAGGCAATGAACACTACAGGAAATTGATGCTAGTGGGACAGAACGTGTATACGCCCAAAGACAACGCTTTCAGCAAACGTATCCTAAGAGTTGGACATGGGAAAATCAGCCCAACTATTGGTGCTCAATGCCAGGTAGGACTTCAAAGTAGTTCATTTGCAATAACTGTTCGTTTGTTAGCCTTTGCACAGACATTAATGCATGCACTTGGAGTAGTACTAGGTTTCTGTGAGTACGTCACATAATCTTCAGAGTTCAAATTGGAATATTATGATTATTACATATACCCAGGTCCAGCTGTTTTCATTTCAGGTATTTATCCGTCTGTTAGATGACATCAAGCTTCCAGAGAAAGAACTGGGAAAGTACAAAATCAACGAAGACGTTAGGGTTAAATTGGGAGAAACGGATGGTGTACTCTCTGACCAGTTCGACAGAATACTGATGACGATGAAGGAACAGGAATATGCCTACATTAAAGTTAATCTTAATTATAGCGATCTGATTCTCGCTGGAACAACTCCCAAACTGTCCAGTCCGAGCGTTGGCTTCAATGTCGTTCTCAAAGAGTTCAACATGCCTTCCAGTTCAGAGGGATCCCTTGAAACTATGGCCAATAGCCAACTGTCCAAGGCAAACGAGTTTCTGAAGATTGCCATGCCACAGCGGGCTATATCCAGGTACCAAAGAGTACTGACGTGCCTGGGGGTGTCAGACGATTTGCACGATGAAAATTGCAATGCACTGGATGAGAAAACACGTCTAATAGTGTTGGAATGTTTTCAGAAATTGGTACAATGTTATACTGAACTGTACGATAATGTTTCTGTTATTAAGACATGCACTGACATTTTGAAGCTTGAACCAAGCTCACATGAATTTATTTTAAAGAGAGGTCAAGCTTACGCCAAATCGAACCAATTTGGTGAAGCCATTGCTGATTTAGATTGCCTCTTGAAACTAGATCCTACCAATGAGCAAGCGAAACTGGAAAAAGGAAGGATTGAGGGATTGAAAGATAAGCTGGTGGGTGACGAATCGAAAGCTAGAGATAGAAAAGACTACGTTGCACTTGAAAGGGTCAGGTGTATGAATGCTATTAAAGATTATCTAGAGGCACAAGATGAAGGTCATGCTTGCTGGAGAATGCAACTGCTAAGGAAATATGCAAAGAATTCTAACAATGATGAGGTTATCCCAGAGATTATTAGAGAATATGAAGAAAAATATTTTGAAGTACTTTTAGGCAACACTAATACAGACCCTGTTGAGAATACGTGTGCTAAGTCCTGTATGGTAGAGAAGGGATGTGATGATCTGTTAGTCTCCGCATTGGAAATGGCCTTGGAATACGATGCCATGTGCTCAGAGTCTGAGACTGATTATTCCAGTCATGAATCCAGCGCATCTACTTCAGAGAAGGACGTAAAAGAAGGCATAGAGACCTTGGAGATCACTGAGAGTACACTTTAAGGAGATGATTGATATAATATGTACATTAGTCTGTTGGAACTGTTTATTTGTTTTGTGTGTTAGTTTGTAGCTTTTGGGTTTTGGTGGACTCATTTACACGGTTTTGTAGTTACGTGTGCACGGATGTATATTAAAAGAATATTTAAATTACCTGTTCCTGGTTTATATAATGCAATATACTATTTATATGTTTAATCACACAAGGTAGTGCAAAGAACTATTTATGGTAAATATAGTAACGTTTAGGTATGAATCATAACAGCACATATTTCATAATTTCACAATTCTGCCCCGAAAACTTATAAGTTCTTGCAAACGAAATCTTTTACACGCCAAACCGTAATGCACACTAGTCAAAATTAATTATAGCCATAGGGGTGGTCACTCAAAAAATTCTAGCTCTTTTCGAGATCACAAAATTACAAATATGAAAGCATAAGGGAGTGCTCATTATCTAAGTCAGGGGGGAGTCTGAGGAAATCCAGGGGGGGTCTATTTTTGGTACAGATATTTTAGGGGTGGGGTCATCAATTCTGTATAAAGTACAAAAGGTGGTTGTCTATTTTGTGCCATGGTAACATTAAAGATTTTTTTATTTTCCATTTTACCGTCATTGCATGGTTAAAACACGCATACTAATTTAGTGTGTATAATCATGGCAAAAAATTTGATAAGGGGGGGGGGGTTCACCTATTTTGTACATGAAAAATGGGGGGGGGGCCTCCTTGTTGTAAATGAAAATAAGGGGGGGGGGGTGAATTTTGTACATGAACATCAGACCAAATCCTCACACTCCACCCGGCAATAAATAATGGACAGTCCCAAAATGCCTAAAAATAATATATTAGATGGTAGTTTAACTTCTGGGTTTTATATGATATTAAACGAGACTTGAAAATTTAGGATTGTAGCAGACCAAAAGATTGGTAGTAATTTTAACGTGGTGGGTTGGGGGGTTGGGTGCGATACTGACATTTTCAACGAACCTAGTGGGGACTCGAAAAAACATACCATAATGTTTTTAAGGGTGTATAAAAAACCGGGGCTGCTCTTATAGTGGAAGTTGATAAAATTGTATGTAAATTTACGGAAGGAGTGAGGGCGAGAGAGTTGAAATTTAGGGGCTACCATTTGTTATTGCCCAGTAGCGATATAATAAATAATTGCGAGCCACCACCACCCCCATAAAAAAGCACACCACCCTAAACCCCACACATTTGTTGGAAAACTTCACCCACTCCTACTAGAATTACTTTTAATTTTGTGTTTCATCCCTAGGTGCACTCCAGAATTTCAAGCCCCCATCCCAATAAATCGTGTGCAGTTTTTCAGGCCCTCCCCTAGTTTTCCATGATCCTTGTCCTTGATAAATAGAAACCTCCCGTGAGGTAAGGGAGGCTGGAAATCATCATAATATAATGATTTCATTTTTTGTACTCTCCCCTCGGCCTAATGGTAGCGACCAGGACCAGACACACTAAAGAGTTCATGAGGAATACGTTTAGTCCAGTTGGCATTTTCTGAACCTAGAAATGTGCTTTGCTATGAAGTCCCCCCCCCCCCCCCGAGATTTGTATTCCAATTTTCGTATTTTGCACAAGTGGTAACACAGGCACTGGAGAACCAAGACCAAGGCTCCTCTGCCAGCTATGAAGTTTAAGTCCACCCTAGCTCAGAACATTGTGAAACCTGTAACCATTGACGCTTTTCTGCGACTTCGCCCCGCAAGCTACTGGCAGTTGCAGGCAGGTTGGTGAAGGGGTACCTGCGCCGCCGCAAGAGGTCCCGGTGCACGCGCTCTCCTACTGGTGGTGGATGCGCTACCAAGTGCCCACTCCTTGATGGTCCAGCTGAGGTGCAAAGGCTACAAAATGAGATTCAGCGGCTGGAATCAAAAGAACTCACAATTGCAACGGACAAGGAAGCTGATCTGGCAAAGCACTAGCAGGCTCTTGCTATCACACGGGTGAAGGGGACTGACCTAGCTGCCAAATTGCAGGTTGCCAGGAACCAACAGTCACAGACCCAAGCAGAGTTGAAGGTAACCAATAGTCTGTTGAAACACACAATTCCAAAAAGCTTTCCATTCAAACACTGTCCCATGGTACAGAGACAACCTCCTGGGGTTTGGCCCAAGCTGTCACTGGGATTCATATTCTGGTCAGGGATATCGAGGCTAACACCACCGACATCCGTTACTGATGCAAATTGACAGCAGCCAGCCATGATGGTCAACACCCACCCCCTGTGCCCTGTGCCAAGGACAGCAGGTACACACCAAAGTCCGTTCTTTGCTGCAGACCTTGTGGCGATGATCTCCCGCACGTCGACTCGTTCAACGTTGCTTGAGGACTTTGCCCTGCTTGGTGATTATGCCTTGCAGTTTGGTTTGCCAGACTTCTCGGCGGAATCCATCGAGCGGGCCCTTTCCACTACACCACCCGAGGACGTGTGATGAGTTTTGTACAAGCAGGCTGAGATCGACGGGCCTCCTACTTGATCTGCAAGGAAGGGTCGGCTCAAAGTGTCTGGACGCAGGTGCTTAAAACGGATCCCGTAGGCAAGGTAAGTGAACATCTGTCACGTCTGCCATGTGTTGATGCACGAGTTCTGGGGTTAATAACGAACGGTATGGGAAATGTTCGAGTTACTGAGCGATATTTTTAGTTCAGTGTCTCGGGGGTTTGCTAATGTTAATTGTGCCAGTCAAAATATGTGGTTATGGAAGTCTCTAAGTTCCGGTACGTGGTATTGCTGATGACAGCAGTTCTGTGGAGGTAGCTCTCCAGAAGGCTCACCGTGGAAATGGTTTCGTTCAGAGGTAACTACATGTAACTCATGACCAGGTGACGGCTCCCTTTTTCGCTGTTGCAGCTTTACGATTTGATAACTTAGTTTGTCTTGAATGTTTGATTATGTTTTCATTTTGATACAGGCAAGTTAATTAATCCACCACCAGCTGGTCTCGAGTGCAGGCCCGTGGTAGACGCTGATCAAGTCCTGTACACAATTAAGTGGCTGCTCAATTTGTCTCCGTGGTCCCTGGTTGAGGATTGGGTACGGCGTAAGGACCACAACCATTGCAAGACAGACTCTGCTCCCGCAGGCCGGGTCTTGTCCCGAGGACAGAACCTGGTCAGCAGCATCGTTTTGAGGACTGGCGAACCTGGCCACGTGGCACAGTCACCAGTCCAAGCCAGAAGTGGGGAAGGTGCTTGTGCGTGTGGCTGTGAGGAAAAGACAAACTATTCAATCTCCGTTTGTTAATTTGTTAATTCCCTATCACATGTCATGCAACATTATAATTGGTAAATACAGAGTAAAAACATTAAAGCTTAATGTCACCCGACCTACAGCATGACAGAATACATTAAAACACACACACACACACACACACACACACACACACACACACACACACACACACACATTAACACACACACACACACACACACACACACACACACACACACACACACACACACACACACACACACACATATCACACACACACACACACACACACACACACACACACAAACTCGCTGGCTCGTCTCCCTATGGACACTATTTTGTGTATGATGTAAATAAAAATGTGAAAAAAAAAACACTGTCTAGATTCCTGTCTCACTTTTAAGAGGGACGTTATGATACCTGCTTGGGAGGTTGGTGGAAAGTCAAGCTGACATTATCGGTGCGAACGCTACGCTGACGCCCGTGTATAGCGACTGGAAAAATATTTACATATCCATTCATTTTAATACACCAGTGATTTACGTGTATCCAGTTGTATCTGTAGAGCAGCAGCTCTCAGCCAGGACCACATTGTCATCAGCAGGAACAATGCCCACACTCTTTTCTTACCACAAGTAAGAGTAAATATGAAATAATAACTCAGTGGACAGGTTTATTTTTAAGACATCCAGAAAAAACTCTAAGTCCACAAACTCTAGTATTTTAAAATTACAAATATCTAATTTGTCCACTTCCTGGAAAGTAAGGGGCTTAATGGGGAGGGGGGGGTGGTGGGTTATAAGGAAGTGGGATGAGGGGGGGGGGAGCTGAAAAAGAGGGATAAGGAAAAAAGGCAAAAAAAGAGGCAGTGGCAGATCCAGGTTTTGGGGAAAGGGGGGGGAGTACGGATGAGCAAAAAAAAAATCCATTTTTCGCGCTATTTTATAGACGAAACTATAAGAATACAAGACAAAATAAGGAAGGACAATCAACATAGTCATATTTTTAAATCGTTTTAGCACTTTATACACTTCATATAAAATTATACTAGAATTTCAAACATACACTCAATATTTGCATAAAGAACATAATCAATTTCTACAGAAATGTCAGTTTGTTTTTTCTACATACCATATTCGTTATTATAAGTGCATTTGCCCTTTTAAGCACACAACCCTGTTCACAAATTTAAATCAAACTAATCTTGCTTTTTTGTGAAGATTTTACTCACCTGGCGCCATATTGTAAGAACAACACTCGGGTATTATTATTCGGATAACCACATAACTCCGATGGGTGCGTTGCGAAACAATATTCGTGGTACATACATGTTGACATTTATCATTTGAAGCTAGCGATAAAAGAAAAAATGCGAGAACCATGAAAAATTGTAGGGGTGTGCTTGTTGGAAATATGTTTTGTTTGGAATTTGTTTTTTGTAAGCGCAATGTGCGCTTATTAGAATGAATATGGTAATAAATTTTTATTGTTTGCATTTCTATCTTATCAAAACTTATGTTGTTTAGTGATACATTTCCTGATTTGGCATTAAATATTTAGGTCAGCGGTCCCTGAACTAAATAGCTTCTATATACATGCAATTTATTTCAAATTGATATTTGTCATAAATGTCATGTTACCATTTCTTTTGAAATAACGGTATCTCTGTTAGCAAAAGTTTGTCTCTCATGCCACTGTCATGCACGTATGCAATTCCACACAAATCGTCTATTTTAGACGGTTTATGGGTTCAATACATAAAAACATAAAAACATGAAAGCTATTTCACCAATGCCTAATACAAAGTATCATGAAACTAGAAGATTTGAATTATACTCATAGAAAAAATTGCGCGAAAGAATACAGGATAAAGAATAAAACCTATGCATGACACAAACCAAAACAGTGCATAGTACGCATTATATTAGAACTAAATCAGCAAGAATTTCCTCCTGTGTCTACAGGTACTCACAAGCTCCGACTTTTTATTCAGGGTGGCCATTTCACTGTGATAAATAATGAAAAAACAACAACATTTCTTTGTCCTATTAATTTCTTTTGTCCTATTATATATATATATATATATATATATATATATCCTATATATATATATATATATATATATATATATATATATATATATATATATATATATATATATATATATATATATATATATATATATATATATATATATATATATATATATATATATATATATATATATATATATATATATATATATATATATATATATATATATATATATATATATATATATAGCATTTTTATCATCCAAATAAAACAAATAATCACAGTCAATATGGCCTTACAGGTATAGGAAAGTTTTCTTTCAATGCAAGCCATCGCAGATTTTGTTTTTTCGTGGCAGGTGAGAATGCAACTTGGCATGATCAATTGAATTTTGGTATCAGCAAACACCTGTTTGTTTATTCAAATTGAGTGTGTTGATTTGTGATTGATTGATACTTGCGTTCTTTAACAAACAAATGCTGTGTATTACAGGATGAGAAAACTGAGCGACCCACCCCCGCCTATGGGTGTATACCCCCCCCAAAAAAAAAAAAAAAATAAAAAAATCCAAAACATATAGCCAACATGAAAACTGTAAATTATGTTTGGTCCCTTTGCATATTTGTATCTGTTGTATCCCCACCCCAATACAACAAACAAAAAACAACAAACGTGGTCAAATCTAATGCCGAAAGAAAATCACATTTATTCTATACATTTATATACAAATCCCAAATGTGTGGGCCTGCCAGCCATCTGTGAGTTACTCGAGCTCTTGGGGTCTCTCTGGAGCCTTCTCATCGTAATTGTCTGATATGAACAGCCCGTTGAATTTTATGCGAATCTACAACACAATGGAAACCATAGTAATGCATACTCTATTTTGACAGTCCTGAAGACATAGTGGAGACATTAATTGAATAGCACCGAACCAATTGTCCCATCCACATGTTAATGCTGGGTACATTGCATGCGCAGGATATGTATAGTATTCTTACTCTCTCGCTCTCAGTTGGTCTATATAGCAAGCATGTGCCTACTATTATTTTGACATAGATGAAAACTATCTTCTATTTACACCATGTGTAATAAATGGCCATGGTACGACTTACGACCCCAAAAATTGAAACATTAAAATGATACCAACATTCCAAGCAGTGAGCTGTTTGTTAAAAGGTCACACGGAAGAATCGTTGTCTATGTTACCTTAAAGCCTACATATTTGGTAAATTCAAGCCAGTGAGTGTGGGTTCGAATCCCATCTATCTTGAAATCACAAAACCGTGTATACTGCCTACTAATAGGCATTCATTAACCACAGAATGATCGAATACACACTTTGTTGACGCCAGATAGGTTAAGTTCATCCATATTCCTCAGCTCTAACTGCCAGTTGGTGAAGGGAGATCGGTGGGTGATAGTCTTGCAATTACTCTCATCAATGCAGTACAGGTTAATGGACGGGGCCTCTATAAAATGAAGCACAAATGCAATACATTGTCAGTTTCAAAATCTATAGATAAATGGTTAAGAATTAATACTCGTAAATGCCCGACAGGGGGTCTTATTTTCACGACCAAGGTAAGTAATTTGAACAATATGTCGAGGAAATTATTTTTTGGGTCGTGAATATATATCTTGACCTCTAAATTCTATGTATTCAAATTTTTATCTCTTACCTGACTCCTCACCAATTTGATAAGTAAACAGTTTACTGAGTGGCCTGGAGAAGAAGGTGTGCCACACCGGGTCTGCATCTGGATTGAGCGTTGGTGGCTTCTCTCTCTGTGAAAACTCGCCGGCGGACCTCACTTGAATCTGCACCCTACTCATGGAGCCAGGCTGGACTCCATCCAGATACACCTGTACGTGATGACAAGCCAACTGCTAGAGTTTTTATAGTTGGTTCTCCAATGTTTTCGGCATCTCGCCGATCATTCCATCAGTCGCAGTATAGACTCCAGATAGTCTACATATTGATATATGTTTTCTCAAGCGCGTTACGACTATCATCGTCGGTCAGCGGGACTTTCTTTTATACTGCGCATATATTCTGTGTTGCAATAACTACATTGAATCGGTTGGACGAGAGCTTCCAAAATCTGTCAGCATTATTGCTGCTTTTGAATAAGGGCTTATTTTTAATAATTAAGTAACTAGAAGGGTACTCATTGGAGCACAATTAGTCCCAGCACCGTTGGGAATCTATCAGCAGTTTAAACAAGAGATGTCAATTTTCACTCACTTTAATATTCAAGGATTCGGACGGTTTTTATGGAATAGGCTGCTAATCCCTACAAGCTGATCATCAGTGTCAAGTGTAACCGTGATATATCATCGAAATTCATCTAAGCACGAACTTACATTATCAACAATAATATACAATAAAAACAATATTAAAGTCTTACCCATATGTCACGGATCCGGTACTGGTAGTAAATATCGAGTAGAATTTCATCTCTAAATACAGTCAGCATGGTCGTCCCCGTATCTTGCAGCACTCTAAGGGGGCACTCAGTGACGTCGTAGCAGTTGTAATCTCCGTTTGTATCCGTGAACTCAATCGTAACTTCATATTCAGTACCCGGTTCGTTGGCCCAGAAGCCGCCATCCCTGACAGCTGTGTTCATCATGTCATATAACTCATCCAGATTTGCGTTGTACTTCGGCTCAACGACACAGGTTTCATCTTTCAAGCTATCGTAAAATTTGTAGTTACAGTAATCAGCAAGGTTCATGTTGACATCGAATCGCAAGTCTTCTTGTAGGTCGAGGAAGTGGTTGGATAGTTCGTTGATGGCCTTCTGGTCACGTTTATCCCGACCCTCTTGTATCCAATCGTCAAGATCTTCTTTCAGCTGCCGCTTTGCCTCGTACAGTGTTTGTACCAGGATCATTTTTCTGTAAGTGTCAGCCAGATCCAGCATAGTGTCGGAAAGCTTGATTCCCCAGTTGCACGTATCCAAGATCGCCACGCGGTAGGCCTCTCCCTCTGATTTTGCGCCATATTCGCTATCGAGTTCATTTAGAAAATCGGGGTTCAACACAGAATTAGACTGGTGAATCATGTTTCGCCAGCCGACTTCCATCACATGCAACTGCGAGAGATGTTCTACATCACTAGCCAATTCGTCAAGATCCCCCTCTCCACTTTCTATAATGCCCGTTAGGGCATCGATTCTGTCCATCATTTCCTCTACATCTTCCATGAGGCGTCACATGAAGTCTATGGTCTCCCCCAAGGCTTCAATACCACTCCAGAATGTATTTGCATTTCGAGATATCATCATAGCGTCTTTTACCCATCTGCCATAGCAAACGCCAAAAAACCCTCTCGTGATATCCTTCAGCGCTCCCCATATGCCGGAGTTGCTTAAAATCTTTCTATCTAATTCATCCTTTTTCTTGTTCATATTTTCTGCGGACTCGTCATACTCGTTCTTCACGTTCATATACACCGCATAGGCAATTCCAACCTCATCTTGCTGATATTTATACACCTCTTCCCACATTTTCACACTCGTAGCTACGAACGTGTCAACCAATCGCTGAGAAATGTTTAGAAACCTGTCAATATTATTTATACTGTCAACAAGGGACTTGTACTCGGCAATATATTTTTCTAACTCGTCTCTCGTATCCTCCAAAACTTCTATGAAGTAATCCTTCTTATAGTAGGGCACAAACGTGGCACCTTGTCTGATAAACTCAGTGATGTCGCCGCGGCTCATCTGGATTGTAGTTCTTATGTTTTTCTCATCACTGTTAGAGTTGTACACAAAGTCCGTGACAATGTCGTCTAGCATCTCAAAGGCAGTAGTGATCGCCTTGTCATCGCCGGTTCCTACCAAAATATAGTACACACTGTTTAGCCTAACATTAAGCCATATAAAGTAGGCTACTGCACGCTAACGACAAGGGTAATTTTGGGGATTTTGACCTTCGAATAACGTCAGTTGCAAGCTCATTTACAGCACAACGCTTAGAATCCTCATACGTGTCTTTTTCTATCAAACAATAGGGCCTACTAGTAATAACGTGTCTCAAATGGGACATTGAAAGAGCTATGGGCAAGATTATGTAAATTTTGGCTGTCATTTTGTATTGTACGTAAATCTCAACACTGCCCATAGCAGAATTTCTGGTATTCTTGAAGAAAAACATCATATTTTTGTCATAATTTCCATTTCCATGTTCTAGACAGGCCTGTTACAAGTACGCGCGAACGCCAACAGTTTGCTAGGTATAGCATTCACCTGATTTTGTCTATGATATTAAGTTAAAATGAACATAGAGGTGGAAAATAAGGGCGAGGGACTGAGGGCGTATAAAGCCTAACATGTAGGCCTAACTACCAATACCCATCAACTGTAAAAACAACTTGATATACTAGCTAACAAACCTATCAACATGCGAGCACAGCCCAGAGTCTGCTTCCGGAACACCGAATCCGGTTGTGGGGCGAGGGTGTCGGGACCAAAGTAGTCGTCCACCAGGGCGGGAGCTTCTCTATTCACCGTGATGAAGAAGGCTTTCGAGCGATCAATGATAATCTGGCGAGCACGGATTTGCAGTGCAAAGTGGAAATTCTCACTGCGATCAATGTAGACAACCTGTGCGGGAAAATATCTCCAATTGGACATTTCAAAGACATAGCTTTAATTACATATTATTTGGTGAAATAGATTTCTTAATTCTGTTTGCCAAACATTTTATGAAATATTATATTAACAAAAGGACTTCTTGTACACTATATATCTACATTCAATGTTCGATAAAATTTAGACTAGAAATTGAATGCAAAATGTTAGAATCATATTGTCCAGTTTGGTCACACATCACCAATAAGCTGACCAAATCACTGTTACGTAATTGATGAATGTAAATCTGTACCTGATTGAATGTTGTTGCGTCGCTTCAGCAGCTGAAGCAAAGGCCTTGTGATCACTTCGTTTATATGTCAGTATGTGTGTATGTATATATGTCTCTGGACACGCTAGAGGGTATACCGAGGAACTGATTTTCTTCAAACTTTACACAACTATGTGGCATGGTGATTCGATTTTGAGCACTTTGCCAATTAAAGTGTGCTTTCCACGGGGCGATTTATGGTCCATTTTGGACGTTTTCTGCAGTATCTATGAAACTGCTTGTATGAACACATTCAAACGTGGTACAGCACTTACATGTTTAGAGGCCATCACATGTATTCAATTTTAGCACTTTGCCAATTTACGTGTGATTTCCTGGAGGCCATTTAGGTGATGTTTTGTCATTTTCTTCAATAGATACATAGCTTGAACCATGAGTTCCAAATTTGATACACTGCTCATATAAATAGTGACCATCCTCAGTGTCCAATTTTGGCACTTTGCCAATCTAAGTGTTCTCTACAGAAGGCCATTGGCAGCCAATTTTGGCATTTGTAGCTTGACACATGACTTCAGTATTTCAGGCCTTTTGCTAACTAAATGAAAAGTGCTCAGAGAGCACAGGATTGTGTAGCAGTTTATAGACATTTTAAGTTTTTCCCTACTTTCTTCAATACTTTCAATACAGTTTGAACCATGACCTTCAAATTTCATTCTATGTTCATATACGTAGTGACAATCATACAATGTATATTTTCACCTTTGGCACTTTGCCAATTAAAGTGTGCCAGTTTAGTGCCATGTTCGACATTTTTATTGATAGTATCAATGCCTTTGAAGACAAAATCTTCAAACTTCATTCTCTGTTTACATTCATCGAGGCCATCATGAGTTTTCAATTTTAGATATTTGCCAAGAAACGTATAGGTTCCAGGGAGCCATTTCAAGTTTTTATTTATTAAAAATTTCATTATTTCTCAATTTCCGCGTGAACTACAATCTTCATGCTTATGCAATATCTTAATCGCCCAAATGTCAACGTTGTTCTAGCGACGCTGTGTTCTTTGAACACATTTGATGTAGTTCAAATTGCGATTATTTGTAGTAATGCGTAGGGCATACAAAATGTAGTTGTTTTTCGGTAAACCAATTTAATAATAATAATAAATAGCAGTATGTTTACAATGAAATCATTAATTTTACCTCAATGTGCTAGATTAGTATCTACAGGTATGCACCTTTTGGTGATGCTTATCTACAAAACAGTCAGCTGACAAGGGCAGGCCCGTAGCTACATATGAGGCAGGGGAGGCAACTGCCTCCTCTGTTTTTGGATATCACTTTCAAAAAGGGTCTAAATTCAAACATTTTCTTGGGATGGACCCTCGCCCAATATATTGCCTCCTCTGTTTTGCAATCCTGGCTACGGTCCTGCAAGGGACAGCAAATGTATGTTCACACGTGCCTTCACGTGTGCAATATGTTCTCTAGATGTCACAAAACCCACACTCTCTGCATCAATTGTTCACCTGGTCCGGCAAAACACTGCGGATGTTTGTGGGTTTGTTCACGTGGGCATTTTACAATCCAGCAAATCTCAACGGCGCAATTTTGAACAGCTATTTTCCCCTAACGAACGCAGTCATCACTACATATTGCCTGTATACCTGAGGGATGATGTACATTTTGTCACCCTCCGCAAAAGAGGAACACTGTTCTCTTTTTTTCTTGACCCCCCCCCCCCCCCACACACACACCAAAAGTGGAAATATCAGATCTAACATCTACACATCATATCACGTTACGACCACCTTCTACTATTACAACTGACCTGCGCATAGAGGTAGACTCTGTCCACATTCTTCCCCACGATGCTCTCGCTACTCAGGTCACTGAGTTTGATATACCATCGTCGAATAATAAGTTTGTCAATCAGGTCAACGATAAGGTCGTCCTCAGTGGGCAAGATGTCTCCACACTCTTGGTAGCAGTCAGTGTCGACGCCACAGCGACTGGCCTCGAAGGGCGCAACGATGCGGTCAGTGGCAGCGATGATCAGCCTATAATAGTCATAGATTGAGCCATAATTCAGCTTAATCTGTCATCACTCTATCCCTTCAACTTGGACGTAGGCGGGTCCAACTGTATTTGTGTAAAATCTGCTTTTTTGCCAGCAGTTTGCTCTTCACCTTTCCCAACCTCTGCCCATAATTTTCATAGTTTCACATAGAGCTGGAGTAACTTCAACATCTAGACTTGTGTAACTTAGAAGAAATCGGCAATCTGCTCTATAGAATTACTGAATCCGAATGTAACACAGTTAGCGTAAAAATAGCGAGACCTGATTATTTAATCATTCAATATGTATGTCTATTGTAAGTGGAACAAAGTTGGGTACTCACTTAGGAGCTAAGACAGCTTTAAGTTCCGGAAATTGAGTGAATATCTTGAAGGGGATTCCAGCCATTGTTGAATCGCCTACAGGGATGTTAGGGTCCTCGGTGAATCTCCTGCAATTGTCGTTGCCATTTGCAACCATTTCTTTATGTTGCAGAAAGAAGTGTATAACTTTGTCATTGTGACTTGTGAAAAATGACTAATACATTAAGACCTCCTCTAGTGAACTCTTTCAGAGGCCCTTGCACCAGTGCCTACATTAGAGATTTTTTTGTCACAGATGCTTTGTTTCAATACAATGGGGAAATTCGACTTGTCCACATTGTACACGTTATTGAACACATT
>CM032669.1:19374058-19422678 GCA_019095985.1 Streblospio benedicti | reverse complement strand
AAAACAAAAAGACAACAAAAAAACTGAAATTTTGTACACATGCAGCTTTTTAACAATTTTCTAAAATATAAGGTAGCTAAAATTAATTGCTGTGGCCCATGTCTTGTAGTATCTGTCTGCTGTATTTTATATATCATTTAACCTAGTCGTCTAGTGTTCATAAAATTAAAAAAACAACCAATCTTATTACAATCAGTAAACTTTTAAACAACCTAGATACCAAACAAACACTAACATTCATCAACGGCTATTTGGTTCGTAAAAGTATTTCATATCTCTGCAGACTTAGCACATATGCCATAATTTGAACACTTAAAGTCTCATCTGTTTTCTGAAGATAAAGCATATGATGTTTTACTGTTTTATCAAAAACGTAACTACAGGCTGGACGATTCTGTACAGACTGTTAAATTTTCTCATGATACATGATAATTTTTACTCGTCGTCAATATTCATGCAACATTGTATATTGTATAACACACTTTAATTGAGAGGTAATATCAAAACTATCGTGTGTGTTTTAAACAACAGGGCAGGATCACTTAAGAACTGTATTTAAATGGCATGCTTTTCACAATCAATCTGCACTTGCTAGCAGAATTGATAAAAAATTAGACTCGTGACTACAACCAGATGACATAGGGCATAAACCTCAGTAGAGTCATGTGGGTGGGTATTGAGCAAACTTATCCTTAATCCGCTGCACACAATACTTAAGCCCTCAATCACCACCATGCGCTAGTTGCAGAAGCCTTGCAAAATCCCTCAGAGAAGGAACTTTAATGTCATAGATTTTCCTTTGCCAAAGTCCTTTTTAATGTCTAGCTCTATATAGTGCCTTGCCATGAAGAAGATGGTTATTGCCTTTTACATTTACTGTGTATTGCATAACCTAGGTCAAGCGTATATATACGCTACGACAAATGAGACGAATTCGGTTCAAATCTATACATTGGACCTTGTATTGGAATATGAAATAAATGAAAAGCATTTTTTTTTCGTGATGGACCAATTCCCTACATTTTTTCTGCCACATAGAAAGGTTTATTTCCACATGCATACTGCAGTAAAGTCTCTCTCATTCTACCTGGTTTCAAATGATTTGATTTTAGTGTAAAAGGAAATGTCTTTCTAAGATTGTTACTACTGTGTTTGTAAATGCTATTGAACTGTATCATACCTAGTCCTGGAGCATCATTTGGCCCTCCAGTTTCTGGATAGCAGCCTAGATAGATGTTGTCTAGAAGCTCATATCGTGTCCCATAGGACTCATCTGAAATGAAACATCCTTATCTATACGAAACATATGAAGGTGGGTGGAAATTGAAAATTTAATCTGTCTCACACCAAATACATCGCTATATTAAGAAGAAAGCCCACACGATTTTTTTTACCTTTACCATTTTTTGTTCATGTAGCTGATTTTCATAACCAATAAGGGAATTCTTTTCTTTTTTACAGGAGTGAAAATGAATTTTGAAATGTTTCTTAAGACATTTTTGTAAATTAAATGTCCGAAACGGTGGTCACTAAAGCACTGAAGTGTGTTATCAGAGAGAAACGCATCTCTGGTATAGAAGAGATATTTCTTTAAATCACTCCGATTATGCTCGTTCATTATACGTGTGAATATTCATGATGGATATTCTGGAGAGCTTTGGGCAGGCTTTTAGCAAAAGAAGACCTCGTTTAATATTTATCAAAGAACTTCACAAGTGATATGTACAGTAACAATCCAATCAATGGACTAATCATCTTTGTTGACAACACATAATAAATAAGTTGACAATCTTGATGATAGCATAAATTTGGCACAGTTTTGTACCCACGGTAATATCGTTCAGGAAGGGAGAAATAACCACCATGTATAGGCGAGAGGTACATTTGACATTGCGGGCGTGTTGACCGCAAGGAATTTTAAGGTCTGTGGTATCTACGACGTTTTCCGCATGAAATGCCCAATGTACAGCTGTGGGCACATCAGCACGGGCTCCGTGCGTTATGTGTGCGTCTGCACTGGGAATGGTTTTATTGAGGTGGCCTGAGATCAACATGCATCAAACGTGCGTTGTACTCGCGTATAACTTACGCTCTAAGCACCGAGTACAGCATTTGATATTTCACGGTACATGGTACGCACTGCGCCAATACTGTAACTGTACCGGCAACGTGCAGCTAAATCTTCTGTGATTATAGCGAGGGGCACAATCCACCGCAAGGTGGGTCTACAGTAAGTCTACGACCAAATACGCATAGAAATCGTAACGATCCGTGAGTGTACAGTGCGGCAAACGTACGTTTTTTCAAGGCCGTACGGTGGTCGTAGAAGAAGTTTGGCTGGCGTCATGGCCTAACCGTAAGGAGGCAGTGTGGAGACCTTACGTGAAACGCAGAGGATTTAACCGCACGTTGTCGGCACAGACACAGTACCGGGGCCGTGCGTTCCCTGCACCATGAACGTGCGGATCCCGTACTTTTGTAACACGGTGCGTAGAGCGTAAGTTGTACGCGTGTACATCGCACGTTCTATGCAAGTTGATCTCAATAAAAACCACTCCCTGTCCCGACGCATTCCTAACGCACGGGGCCTGTACGTATGTGCCCACAACTGTACTTTTGGCAATGCATGCGGAAAACGCCGTTACTGATTTAGATTGGTGCACTTTGTAAATCGTGAGCAATATGCCATATGCAAATGCTATGTAAATGATAATGGTACCTACCGGTGTCCTTCGGACGCTTCTCCCATAGTAATGTCTCGTATGTGTCGTCATCGCTTTTACTCCAGCTTCCGGCCACCCTACAATGTAGGTTAGTACATCACAACCGTAATCTCAAGGATAGTATATAGAATATAGTATCCTTGGTAATATGGCTGAACCACAGACCACAAGCGCGACCAATTGTTATCATGGTTGCCCTCATAGGCTTGTTTGACCTCGCTCTTTGTTGCGAGGTATGGCTCGTGTTGACCATGGACCAAGCAATGTAGTATATTTATATGGTAATGCTAGCCGTACGTGAGGACAGCATAATCAACGTGAGATTTCTTTTCTCTACCAATATCGTGTTTGCAGTTATTGTTATGGTTTCTACGATATCGACGTCATCATCGTCATCGTTGCCCATACCTGTAAGAATGCCAGCGCGCCTGGTACACTTTGCATGTGCCTCCGTTGGGGTCTCCCCAACTCCATGCCCAGTCGTTGCTGTTGGACACTTTGAAGGCGTGCTCCGAGCACTGCTGGGGGGTCCCTTGGATTTCCGAGCCGGGAGGGTCGTTTGGTTCTAGGCCTTGTTGAATTGCGTATATCTCCTCTGCACGAAATAAACATTGGGTCCACATGTCAACCTCTCTCGCCAAGCCCTCATTTTCTCTGTTAATAGCCTATATTTTCAAAGCAAATACAGATTGTTCCTCTTTTTTAAAAGTCGTATGCACACACACACTCCATCGCATGGCATTAGGTTACGAACATGCCTTATTCGCGTAATGTTGGTGTTAAACTGAGCTGTTAATTGTGTATTTTGAAGACATTCATTCCCTATTCGTAAGCTCTTCTGAGTTTTAAAGTATACATAAGCACCAGCACACTAAACCAATCAAATCGTCTGCTCACCTCCCCACATGTAGCACTTGTTGTCCCGCCAGCAGCAGCCGAGCTGTGCGCAGTGAGGCTCGGTGATGCCCGCATTCCCGCACTCGTGGTTAGACTGGGTGTCCAGGTCACAGCCCGGGATCTGGCCGGCTGCAATGGGCAGGGAGGAGGTTCACAGTGTACTTGCGTTTCATGTACATGTACATCATTGTAAATACCTCTCGTTCTCTTCTTGTTTTTAACTTTATAGAGAGTTGAAACGCTTGAAAACATAGCACATACGGCAGTATGTAAAACCAACCACAGCCACATTAATCACTTAAATTAGACAGAATAGATTTCAACATTCTAGAAGTGGACAAACACTTATCCACTAGATGAATGGTCTTATTTCTAGTGCACACAGGTAATGCGAAATGGGTTAAGGGATGGGTATCATGTGCAGTAAGTTAGCACTGTAAAAGCTCCAATTAATACCACCTCTTTACAGAGACAACCTTCAGTATAGGACTAGTTTTGTGGTCTCCGGACTCCACTTATAGATCTCAAACTTCCACAAACTGACCAACACTCTATTTAGACCATGTACTGGAAATGTAGGGTGACATGACATGAGAACGTCCCAAAGCTTCAGATGGGCTTTCACTGGACAACAAGTTCAAAGTTTAGTTTAAAACAAGAGTATACAAATGCTTATGTGTAACAAAGACTATGCCAAAACAAGAACCATAACAACTACAACCTAATTTAGTCTATAGTTATCATCATCATAGGATTTTATGGAAAGCACCTTTGATGCAGATTAATACTTTCAATACAATATCACCAAATGTTTGTGACTAGCTGCTGGTGTAATCCTCTGACAGTATCAACATAAATAGAAGACAAAAGGAAGGCAAGTGATATCATCAGGTGTTTTTGTATCACACTATTTCATCACCATACTCTTAGAGGCTGGATGATGAAATCAGTCCTCCACATTGAAGTGGAAGATATGAAAGTGCATGTTCTTTTACACGATGAACCTCCAAACTGATATAGACACTACAAGGTATATATAGGGGAGAAATTAATGCACTGAAATATGATAATTTCTTATTTTCTTACAGTTTCATTAGTCTTCATGGACTCTTCATAGTTAGTTAACAAGTTGGAGAAAACATCATTTATCTATTGTCTTAACTAATTAGTTACGATCATGGAAATCAAGATACTGCAAGGAAATTTTATTGATTTTGCTTTTATAGACTAATAACGTAATGCAAATAGCGAGTGAAAGGAAACACGTTCTCTGTACATATTAACTATATTTAAATAACATGTAATCAAAACTAATGTGTTATTATAATTGTTCATAGTAGTTGTCCAGATGTATCATTGTGTTCTCGGTTCTGGTCCATCTAGCATAATGACCTCTTTGCAAATTAATATTAGAGTAAAGAAAAGTTCATTGTGAGTGCATGGCACAACTACATGTAGCACTGTACAGTAAAGATAGTTTTAAACATAAAAACGTACAATATATGTGTTGACTGTCCTTATCCCACTTAAATAATTTCATACAAAACTCGCCCCGTTCCAGTTCCCTCAGTCTGGCGGTGGTGGGGGTGGGGGTGCTATCATTTGTTATGGCCCAGTCAGAGGGATTGTTATCCCCCGCCCGCACCCCCACCTAAATTTGCTTAAAGAATTTCAGACCGCCCCCCCCCCCCCTCCCAAAAAAAAAGAAAAAAAAAAGAAAAGAAAAAAAGAAACCCTCCAACACCCACCCTCAAAATCAAGTAGAGAAAACGTTTCAAGCCACAATTCTCCCCATCCCTCGGACACACACACATTTTTGAATAGTACCCTCCTATGCTAGGTAGACAGATCCATAACTTCGTAGCTCTATAGCTCTACGCCATGTCTAAACTTACCGGCAGCCTGGAAGAGCAGGAACGTTCCGTACACAGCAGCAGCGATCCTCATTGTGTCGTCTGAGGTCCTGGGGCAAGCCCGCGGCTGGGACGTTTTATGGAGCTTCTTATCTGGCACACGTTGCCGAGTCATGGGGAATACAGTGTAACTGCCGTACCGAGAGGTCCCCCTCGGTGGGCGCCTGGTAGCTCGCACTGGCCACAAGAAGAATTATCTGGAGATGGACGCCTGTGACGGCGGATGCACAATTAATGTTTCTGAGGTCTGTGGTGAGAATTTGGGTTCGGACCGGGGAGAGATACTTGTAGCCTACTGGACATAGTGTACGCGGCCTAGAGGGTCTGAGTTCGATCGTGGCCTGGCCAACGTTGACATGGCAGTCGTTTTTTTGTGTACCGCAGGTGATAGTAGACTCAGGTTGATGTTATCAGTTATTTATATGCAACATTTGTCCGATACTGACAAACGCTATTCTAGTGCTCCAAGGTCGACCGTTTCATGGTTTATAAGTTTACGGTTTTTAGGTCCATATAAGCCCACACTGGAGGCGGGAATTTAATGAAAGTGAATGCTGATATATAGTCTGCCTGCCACAGGTAAGTACATGCCTACAAAAGTGTCCACGGGTAGGCCTATGCCCACAGAGAAAAATTGAAATTCGGTGTCCTCTAAATCGCATTAATTTGCGTCATTTTCAGCAATATTTCTTTTTATATAAAATTGGTATTGCAAATTCCAATTTACATAGCACTACTCAGGGGTGGTCTGTATAAAACATTTGCGGTTAGCAAAGTAGTATTAAGCGAGGGACACATTTGACCTTGCGGGCGTGTTGGCCACAAGGCGTTTTGAGATCTGCGGTGTCTACCACGTTTCCCGCAAGTATTGACAAAAGTGCAGTTGTGAGCACATTGGCACGGGCTCCGTGCGTTATGAGTGCGTCGGCACAGGGAATGATTGAGGTGGCCGTGAGATCAACATGCATCGAACGTACGTTGTACTCGCGTATAACTTACGCTCTACGCACCGTGGGATTACTAAAATAAGGCATTGGCACGTTCATGGTACAGTGAGAGCACTACGCCCGTAGTGTATCTAGCTGTGCCGGCACTGTGCGGCTGAATGAGGTGCACATTTGACCTTGCGGGCGTGTTCGCCGCAAAGGGTGTTGAGTTCTGCGGGGCCTACAACGTTTTCCGCATGCAGTGACAAAAGTACAGTTGTGGGCACATACTCAAGAGCCCCGTGCGTTACAAGTACGTCGTCACTGGGAATGCTTCTAATGAGGCGGCTGTGAGATCAACATGCACCAAACGTGCGTTGTACTCACGTATAACTTACACTCTACGAACAGAGTGATTACTAAAGTAATGCCTGGGCTGTCGCACATCAAACCGCAAGGGCTGTCTACAGCCAGTCTACGACCAAAAACGCACGGGGATCATAAAGATCCGTTAGTGTTAAGTGTGTCAAACGCAACCATTTTTAAGGCCGTAGGGTGGCTGCAGAAGAAGTTTAGCTTGCCAAACTTCTTCTACGACCACCCTACGTCATGGTCTGACCGTACGGAGGCAATGCCGAAACCATACGCTAATCGTCGTATAATCAGGCACGTTGTCTGCACAGATATAGTACTTGTGCAGTGCGTTCTCTGTACCATGAACGTACGGTAGCCTCGTTCAACCAGACTCTGTATTGCATACATGAAATGAGCGCCACCATTACAGAGTCTTGTTGATCGAGACTAGAACGTACGGATGCCTTACTTTAGTAATCAGACCGTACGTAGAGCGTAAGTTATATGTGAGTACAACGGACGTTCTATGCAAGTTGATCTCATTGCCACCCCAATAAAAACGACTCCCTGTGCCGACGCACTCATAACACACGGAGCCCGTGCGTATGTTCCCACAACTGTACTTTTGTCACTACATGCGGAAAAAGCCTTAAGCCAGGGGCACATTCCACAGCAAGGTGGGTCTACAGTCGTAGAAGTTTGGCTTGCCAAACTTCTTCTACGACCACCCTGCGTCATGGCCTAACCGTAAGGAGGCAGTGCGGAGACCTTACGTGAAACGCAGAGGATTTAACCGCACGTTGTCGGCACAGACACAGTACCGGGGCCGTGCGTTCCCTGCACCATGAACGTGCGGATCCCGTACTTTTGTAATCACACGGTGCGTAGAGCGTAAGTTGTTCGCGAGTACATCGCACGTTCTATGCAAGTTGATCTCACGGCCACCTCAATAAAAACCACCCCCTGTCCCTACGCATTGCTAACACACGGGGTCCGTGCGTATGTGACTACCGCCGCAAGGTGGAATGTGCCCCTCGCTTTAGACGCCGCAGACCTCAACACGCCTTGCGGCGACCACGCCGGCAATGTATCTGTGCCGGCAACGTGCGGCTAAATCCTTTGTGATTATACCAAGATTAGCGCAAGGTCGCCACACTGCCTCCTTACGGTCAGACCATGATGTAGGGTGGTCATAGAGGAAGTTTGGCAGGCCACTCTACGGACCTTAAAAAATGCTGCGTTTATTGCACTTAACACTCACGGATCTTTATAATCTGCATGCGTTTTTGGTCGTAGACTGGCTGTAGGCAGCCCTTGCGGCGTAATGTGCCTTAGGCATGAATCCTCTGGGAATATACGATGATTAGCGTAAGGTCTCTGCACTGCTTCCTAATGCCTAGAGCATATTGCGCCGCAAGGGCTGTCTACAGACAGTCTACGACCAAAAAAGCGTGGAGATCATAAAGATCCGTGAGTGTTCAGTATGACACACGTAGGCTTCTCTAAGGACGTATGGTGGCTGCAGAAGAAGTTTGGCTTGCCAAACTTCTACGGCCACTCTCAGCGGTGGTCAGACCGTAAGGAGGCAGTGATGTGACCTAACGCTAATCGTCGTATAATCACAAAGTAGCTGCACGTTGTCTGGACAGATACAATACTTGCGCAGTGCGGTATCTGTACCATGAAAGTATGAATGCCTTGCTTTAGTAATCACACGCGAGTGTAAGTTATATGCGAGTACATCGCACGTTTGATGCATTTTGATCTCAAGGCCTCCCCAATAAAACCATTCCCAGTGCCGATGCTCTCATAACGCACGGAGGCCGTGCGTAAGTAGACGCCGTAAACCTCAAGACGCCTTGCGGCGATCACGCCCGCAAGGTGAAATGTGCCCCATGCTTCATGGTCAGACCATGACGTAGTGTGGTCGTAGAGGAAGTTTGGCAAGCCAAATATCTTCTGGGCCACCCCACGTTCTTAAAAAGGTTGCGTTTATGGCACTTAACACTTCAGCGAGGGGCACATTCCACCTTGTGGCGGTGGTCGCCGCAAGGCGTGTTGAGGTCTGAGGCGTCTACGGCGTTTTCCGCAAGCATTGACAAAAGTACAGATGTGGGCACATTCGCACGGACTCCGTGCGTTATGAGTGCGTCTGCACAGGGAGTGGTTTTTATTGAGGAGGCCGTGCCCTCAACTTGCATAGAACGTGCGGTGTACTCGCGTATAACTTACGCCCTACGCACCATGTGATTACAAAAGTACGGGATCCGCACGTTCATGGTACAGGCAACGCACGGCCCCAGTACTGTGTCTGTGCCGACAACGTACGGTGGCCGCAAGGCGTGTTGAGCTCTGCAGCGTCTACGGCGTTTTCCGCATGCATTGACCAAAGTACATTTGTGAGCACATACGCACGAGCTCTGTGCGTTAGGAGTTCGTGGGCACAGGGAGTGGTGTTTATTGAGGTGGCCGTGAGATCAACTTGCATAGAACGTGCGATGTACTTGCGTACAACTTACGCTCTACGCACCGTGTGATTACAACAGTACGGGATCCACACGCTCATGGTACAGGGAACGCACGGCCCCCCGTACTGTATCTGTGCCGACAACGTGGGTTAAATTCTCTGCGTTCCACGTAAGGTCTCCACACTGCCTCCTTGCGGTTAGGCCATGGCGCAGGGTGGTCGTAGAAGAAGTTTGGCAAGCCAAACTTCTTCTGCGGGCCACCGTACGGCCTTGGAAAAATGTACGTTTGCCGCACTGTACACTCACGGATCGTTACGATTTCTATGCGTTTTTGGTCGTAGACTGGCTGTAGACCCACCTTGCGGTGGAATGTGCCCCTCGCTTTACTGGCAGACCATGACGTAGCGTGGTCGTAGAGGGGTATAGCCACTCTACGGCCTTAAAAACCTTGCGGTTGACTCACTTAACACTCACGGGTCTGTTTTTTGGCCATAGACAGGGTGTAGACAGCCCCAAAGCCAGGGGTAGCAGTATAATAATTAGCATATTACTGTAAAACAATTGATTGTATTACTGTAAACGTATGCTCGTAATGAATGTAACATAGTATGCTGCTAATGAAATCTCAAACAATCGTATTCCATTTACATCATATTGTTTGAAAAAAAAAAGTTCTCACATTGCACCATATGTGTTATAAATTCCAATTTTGTTCGGGTATTCGGGGTGGGGGGGGCATGCTCTCAGACCCCTTCCGCCCCCTCCTAGCCATATGGTGACGTAACACGCTACGGCGCTCATTTTGTGCGAACACTCTTAAACCCGCTTTACACTTGAGCGATCATGAGCGAACCCGTGCAACACATCTGTACGTATTATGTCACGTCGTCAACTTGGGCGTATTGTGGCGGTATTGAACGTAGTAAAAATGCATGGTACGCCAAGTTGCAAAGGCAAACGAAGTGTTACTTATGCATGCGAATGTTCTGCGATCCGTAGATGCAGCATAACTATTTGAAGCAAACTTTAACCAAACTGAATGTTCGTTAAAAATTTTGAACATGTTCAAAATTTCCTGACGAATTTGCCAGTTCACCAGTGCACGTAGAGCTATGTAGATGGAATTCGCTATAGTGTAAAGCGGGTTTTAAGCCTGCTTCACACATCAGCGAATTCCACCTACGTAGACTAACGTGCATGGACGAACTGGCAAATTCGTCAGGAAAATTTGAACATGTTCAAAAATGTTGACGAAAACACAGTTTAGTTATAGCTCGTTGCAAATAGTTATGTTGCGTGTAGGGATCGTAGAGCAGTCGCATCTTTAAGTAACTGTTAGTTTGGCTTAGCAAATTGTCGCACCATGCATTTTTGCTACGTTCAATGTCGCCCCAATACCTCCAAATTGAGAACTTGATACAATACGTGTGGCCGCGTTAGGAGGATTTGTCTTCGATCGCTTATGCGTAAAGCGGGTTTAAAGATGCGTGCGGCGTCGCTGGGCTAAAAGTCAGTAGCTATGCCAATAATGTAAAAACGAATTGACTTAAGGCATGGTAGACTCGGCAGCCATTGCAAGAATATACTGCATTACATGCTCTACATATTGCGTAAGTAACACATATATATCTAGCAAAGTTTGCGTTTGCGATCACGTTTATGCACCACGCACAGAGCTAGCAAACGCAAACTCATGCCTAGGGCACATTCCACCGCAATGTGGGTCTACAGCCAGTCTACGACCAAAAACGCACGGAGATCGTAAAGATCCGTGAGTGTTAAGTGCGATAAACGCAGCATTTTTTAGGGCCGTAGGGTCGCCGTAGAAGAAGTTTGGCTTGCCAAACTTCTTCTATGACCACCACCCTACGTCATGGCCTAACCGCAAGGAGGCAGTGCGGAGACCTTACGTTAAACAGATAGGATTTATCAGCACGTTGTCGGCACAGACACAGCACTGGGACCGTGCGTTCCCTGTACTATGAACGTGCGGCTTCGTACTTCAGTAACCACACGGTGCGTAGAAAGTGACGGTAAGTTATACGTGAGTACAACGCACGTTTGATGCATGTTGATCACACGGCCACCTCAATAAAAACACTCTCTGTGTCGACGCACTCATAATGCACGGCGCCCGTGCCGATGTGCCCACGACTTAAACTGTATTTTTTGTCAATGTGTGCGGAAAATACCGTAGACGCCTCAGACCTCAAGACGCCTTGTGGAATGTGCCCCTCGCTTTAGCGAGGCACGCAAAATTTCCGAGTTCGCAAAGACGTAGTAGAAATGTTCGGTGATAAAGGCTAGATGAAGCAATGAGACGCAAATAGCAGAGCATATTCCGTAGGTGATTGAAAGCTGGCAAAGTATGATCATGTCTCTAAACGTGCAGTGCATGTCCATGCACATATGACTGGTCTGGTGCTGGTCTGGTGTGAACAGGAGATCGTGAGTTCGAGTCTACGGCCTTCCAAATGTTTACAGGGTTCCCCCAAAATTTCACAATAGGTGAAAGTAAACGAAACTGGGTGCTTCCTAGAAACCATCGGGTAGTTTTCCAAAGATCATCCGTGGGTTAAAAACGAAATTGATGGGAGCGAGAGGCTACAGCCCGGAAATCGAACCCAAAGGTGTTAGGTGTATGGTCGTGATGTGTTGCAGGAATCAGGCTTTTCATAGATTCCTCGACCAGAAGGCTGTGGAATTGTCTGGTCTGGGGAAACAAGAACTTCTTCAGAACCCTCGACCGGATGGTTATGGGCGCAAATTAAGCCATACTGGGTGATGTCTTAACCCTGAGTTCACCAGTGCCCCCGCGACACTGTGTCTCACTCCGCTGATGCTGAAGCATCCAGAGACAATCCCAATTACCACAGTTGTCGAGGAGTAGGGAGTTATTGGAGTCTATCACAAAAGTGGCACAGGGCACGGTGACTTGAGTGTGAATACGTATAAAAATATGCGGGCTTTAATGCGGGTTTTGTCCACTAATATTTGTGGGTGCGTGAGTGGACTCAATTTTTGGTAAACATGTTGATGTGGGCTTCACATTAAACGTGTGGTGCGGGCGAGGGTGCAAACTTATCATCCACAAAAGGCCTTGGTACAGGATAAATCTATGGGTGTAACTCACTGATAACCATGGAAAGAAGGGATAGTGGAAGTTTGCACCACCATAACGGTTTGGGTGTATTTGCGTCTCTTCAGCTGCTGAAGCAAAACCCTGTGTTTGTTCCGTTTGCATCTAACTAACTATGTATGTATGTCTCTGGACAAGACAGAGTATTTACTAATGAACCGATTTTATTCAAACTTTACACAACCATGATTTGTGTCGTGACACCAAAGTGATTCGATTTCTGGTACTTTGCCAATGAAAGTGTGCTTTCCACAGGGCTTTTGTTGTCCATTTCAGCATTTGTTGCAACAACTTTGCATTTACTAATATTGCACTTGAAAGAATATGTTTAAACTTAATGAAAAGACTGGCATGCTAATGAACATCATATGCACTCTGGCGATTTACTAAGAGGGTATTGCATGTGTGGGGGAGATAAGGGGAGTTGCTCTGGGAACGGATGTCTTAGCCCAGTGGCGCAGCACCTGTGCCCGAGGTGAGATATTTCTTATCACTCCAACAAAATGCAATACCCTATTTCTCCCACGTATTACGCATATTGATATTAACAAGTGTCCAAAACCATCACGTCAACCTACTTGTAAACAGACTATAGCTAAATCACCACCACAGGCAACATAGTTCTAGCGGGAGTAAAACGGTTTTATAGCAGGCAGTGCTGCTGGTCATTATTTAGCTTTGTTTTACCCAGTGTAATACTTGTAAAAACTTTATGCATGCTGCGATACACATACACATTAACTCATTTACTAAAGGACATGTTTTAAACTCGCATTTTTTTTATAGAAAACTAATGTACAAAAGGATAGTTAATAAAATCTAAAAAACATACTTCCAAAAATTAATTGTTCTATTGTTTAAGCTATCGGTAATCTGAACTCAGCATTCAAGCTGCAAACAGCTTGTTGTTGTGGATCATTCCATATAAACACACCTCGCAAAACGAGTTGTGCTGCTTTTGAAGCATTACATTAGAAATGAGTTGTGCTGAGGGTGGATGATGACAGAAGAACAAATCAATCAGACGATACAGTCCGACTTTTTGAAACAATAGATCAACAATAATAATGTCTTTTTGTGAAATAATGTAAACTCTATAATGTTTTCATATCGTCAAAACTTGCACAAGTAAACCAGTAAAAAATATAGGGCAACTTCAGTACAAGCAGGTGGATTAGTAGCACGTGAAGTAAATAAACAGATAGCATTGCTGCACTGTAGTAAAGAAGTTCGGTTTCATAGTAAATTTATGCAAATTATACTCTGCAAAATTTTGTCCGACTCAGCCGTGGGAGATGCCGCAAAAAATCATATGCTATTTCATTCATAATTTGCATGAAAGTGGGAGAATTTGTCTATCTGAAAGCCATTTCAAATCAATGTAATAACACCCCCACCCCCCATTGTTTTAATACTGTTTGAAACTCGACAATCAATTTTGGTACAATGATTATATTAGATCAAGAGTGCTCAGAGAGCACATTATCACTTGAATAATGTTAGTACTTTACACTGCCTTTCTCAGTCCATGTATCGTATCTAGCCGTGGGAGAAAAGAACGGACTATTGTGGAAGTACACTCTATGTAATATCGGCTGGTGGGATACCAGCCTGTATGGAAATCCCAACTGTTACCTAGAAAACCAGCCAATCAGCGCAATTCTCTCACTTTTGGGGGGAACTTTTGACCCGTCAATTTTCTGTAACTCCTCCTCCTTATGAATATTCATAAAAACGTAGACATACAGGGAAAATTTTCATCAACACAGACGCACAAACCACTGCAATTATCAAAGAATGGATGTGACTTCAGAAATTTCCTTTCGTGCATGGCTTCATAATTGGTTTATACTGAACTAAATCCAAACACCACTTTGGAGGGCCGAGCGATCAAGGATATCTTTATACAGCCTTTATAAAAAAGACAAAGTACGGATTCGTGGCAGCAACGCACGATACGACTAAGGCTGAATACTAATGTTAAGTTTACCTGTAGAATTATGCATATATTTGGCCTAATTGGCTTGGTCTCAAGGCTCAAAAGCAAGTTTTGAAAACGTATAGCTATTGAGCCCTTGATATTCAGGGTGTGGAAGTACAGCAAATTAATATCCCGTTGCTATAAGGGATTTTAAGGCCGCTGAACATTTCGACAGTGGGGCTTTTGATTGGTTGGATTTTGTGATCCACTAATACGAATATCAAGTGATTTGAGATATGACAATGAGGCAATAGGCCCATGTTTAGAAAGCACCTACAATCCAATATCACACTAGTATTATAACCTGCTATGTTTCATGACACCTGCTGAAAATGCATTCAACCCAAAAGGTTTTTTATATTCGGATTTATGTGCATAGAAGCACACTTGTGTCATTTGTATAAAAGCCCTGCTTTAATGTTTTAATTGCAAAGTTAACATGGCTGCTAAAGTAAATATATTTAATACTAATGAGTAATCCAGTCTACCTTGTTCTTGCAACGCTGTGCTTTCTGAGCTTTTTTTATGGAACAGTGTATCTCCAGTGTAAAATGAATAGCATAAGCATTTTGAATGTGACCTGTGAAAATGAAAGCTTTATAAAGTTAGCTCTGACTGTGACCCCTCACAGAGCATGATAACACTAGAGGTAAGTGAAGCTCTAAAAAGAATCAATCAGATGGTTTATTGCACTGTGATTAGTGCTCTCCACGAGTACAGCTTACACCTGATATTTGGTCAAATCTGGAGTTATCATTTGCGGCCTCCTAAAATGGTCTAGCTCCCGCAAAATGTGACCACTTTGTTTTTATAATCATGCTCATGTATCTCACATGTCTATCAACCTACGGATTATTCTCTTGCTACGTATGTTTCTATTTTTGTCTCTTCTAACCTTGATCCACGAACATTTCTCACCAAGCAGTCGTGACACGTGCATGATACAAGTGTAATCAGGTCTGCCAAAATGCATATGCGCTGCGGCCGAGCCACTTTGTTTTACAGTAATAGAAAGAGCTTGAAGAGTAGATGTTTAATGTATCATACTTCTAGATATGTTGACAAGTGACCAAGACAAAAGTGATTTAAGTTCGCGTCTTTATTGTGCCCGTCCACTCATCGGCTTGGCGTGACCCACCCGAGGTCCAACTTTGACTGGCAGGCGTGGGTGAGGCCAGGATGGTGATAGAGAGACCATTGTGGTGTCCTTTGAAAGCTCTCTAGTTACACCATAGCCCTATGATGACGACAAATGGTTGTGTTGGTTTGAGAGTGGATGTCAGCCGTCCATATGCATTGTGTAATCACATACCATTTACGGTGTTCACATCATATGGTAACTAAACTATTTTGGGCGACCTGATCACAATTTACGTTAACGTAAATTATGACCTGCCATAATTTATTACGGGTTACATTTTACCGTCTTACAAGAGCACAAGAGGTATTGCAGGAAAAGCACACCACCGTCGCCAGTATGTCATTCTACAATTACATAATGCGATTGTTTTGCCAGAATCCACCAATTACACAATGGCTTGTGCATTTCAAGTCTGTAGACGAAACTTTTATACTATCTATTATAACAAGGAGGAAAATAATTTTCATTGATCTCCAATATAAAACCTTTATGATAGTCAATAGCTCCACTTTTACAGTATAGTAAAATCATAATTAAGATACATTAACTTATAGCAAAAATGTTATTTAGTACAGTATAGTATTAGTTAGGGGTAACTCAACCAATATGAAATAACTGGCCTTGGATGAGATGTTAACAGCCAAACAGAAATCAGCTGTCATCACTTAGGTGTGGCTGAAATCTACATGGAAACTCATTGAAACTGGATACACAGTCTGAAGTATAAACTGTGAAGTGTGAACAGTGAAATGTGAAGTGTGAACTGTAAAGTGTGAACTGTGCAGTATAAACTCTGACGTGTCCCCAGGGGCTGTTGTCTAGAGACAAATAATTGGATAAAGAAAGTGTGAAGTGTTAAACCGTGTGAAGGCTTTTGTAGCTGCCAGCACATGCATTGCAACTCTCACTCCGTCACTCCAACTCTCATCTACAGTCTCAGTAACTCTGCACCCTTCTCCACGCTTTACTATCCCGGAGAGAACAGAGCAGAAACACTGACTGCTACTCTGTGCCAACAAAAGAACATATCACATATAACTCTTTCCTTTATAGCATTTTTTTTGTAAAAACGATGTGTATGCATTGTAATGCGAAGGAATGAAATAAAGTATACGATTAATAAAGAAAAAATCAACCAGATGTGTAGTTTGCGCACTCTTCACTCTACACTGACCACCGCTACTCAAGTCTTCCCCGTTTCAGTCTAACCCCGCCTACCGTTTCAAGGTCTGGTATGGGACTCAGAATTTCAATACTATATGGTCAGAACTTCTCATGAACCAAAAGCGATTTTTTGTTGGAAATTTAAAGGAACCCATTTTTACTTGAGCGTATTTAAACATATGGATATTATGCATGTATGCAGAATGTTAAAGAATCAAGACATTTGACCAGGTTATTTAGATGTTTTTAATTATTATTTTATCGGATGTTGTGCAGTAATCAGCAATATCTCTATAAAATTGTACTCCACGATATTGTGTGTTGATTTACAGAATACTTCAATACGCATAGGTAGTCATCTTATGTCATGTAAGAATTATTAATCTAACTGTACGTATTTTTCATAATTTCTTAATCAGAAATTAACATACCAATGCCAGCAAAATAAGGACAGCTGTGATCACTGCCGCAGGACACACTTACAGATTCTGGTACGACTCTGATAAGAGCGTGTATCAGAAGCTATTGTAGTCTCGATCATCCAGAATCTTGTGTGGTTGCCACCAACCAAGATATCATAACCAGCCTGTGTGTCCGAGGCTAAAGCTATTGCAGAGGACTAAATGCTTACTGCAAGCACATTTATCACTGACAGATCCAGTTTTTTGGGGAAAAGTGGGGAGGGGGTGCTCTGAAGGGATTTCATAGGTTCCGTGCGCGTGATTGATGGTGTACATTACATACCAAAGTATTTTAGTGGGAATAGATGGAGGGGCGCCTATGTATATAGTTGGAGTTTGCGGGTTTCCTGGTTAGAGATAAAGTTCACGTGTTCAAAAGTACTCAGATCTAATATGGCTGCGCATGACCCCCACCGTGTTTCTGATAGATGACACAATGAAAATTGTTTGTGCAAAGAGAGTGACAGGGCCACGGGGAGGGTCAGTGCCAATTAGATTGTTGAAACGTCGGAATAAACTAAATTAAACAAAATTTTATTTTCTCCAAATACACAGAATAAGTAGTAAAAAACAACAACAATTAGACCATCTGTGTCGTCTAAAATTAAACAAATTGCAAAAGATTCACTTCATTTTTTGTGAAATTTTATGACACAAAATGCAATTCAATGGAAATTTACTGCGCAACCGTATAGATAGCATATCAGAAATCATAGCACAGGCTGGCACCCATCAAGGTACAGTTTGAGGATATGCACGATATATGTATATTGCACATACATATAGTGTGACTAAGGATTCTGTATATGTGCATTTTAAATCATGATCGAAAAATACCAATGACACTGGGAATATGTAGGACATGGAAATTCACAATGATACAATGATCACAATGATAGCCAAAGTATAGGTAGGGGCCTGTCATGTTCCATTAGTATGTTACTAATTTGCCAAGCTGCTAAGGTTCATGTCGAACGATCGAAAAGATATATTTAGCTTTCTTATGGAGTGAACAATGTTGTAGATTATTTGGAAATTAACTTGGTGAAGAGAAACTAAAACTGAATTTCTTGTGATTTTCTCCCTATTCAAGATTGTTAGGTCATTTGATTTTATGATTCAGTGAGGGTGGTGGAAAGAAAATTGACACAGAATTTAAAGATATTTTCATTACATTCATGAGTAAAAGATTTGCCTAGTGGATACCAAAATATACGAATCCACCATTTTCTGGGGTATTTATGAACTAAACGATTTAATTATATGCAAAATAATTATGTTTAAAACACCTGAAGTGACATAAGTTTTTTCTGATGTAAAATTTGTTAATTTACCATTTCCATGGCTAATTACCAGGTAAATGATCAATATGTGTTACACACCAGGTAACATTATTCAACATAATTCCTTCTAAATTTCAATTGAGACATACATGCTGTATACATGTCAGACGATAACGATAACGATAAACGATAACGATACATTTATTTCAGATATGTAAAAGTTACAATCCATATGAATAAAATTATATATACAGTATACACATAATAGCTATAGTCTAAAAATACGCATATTAAAGTTAAATAATTTTAGGCATTAAAATTATATAGTGTTCTGTTCCACCTGATTGATTGACTACAATCAATATAAAATACAGAGTTAAGAATGGTTCTGATTGAAATATTATTACTCTTTTGGATAAGTTGTCTAAAACCATATATCAACTGTCGATCAACATTCAAGTTTCCCCCAATAGTCCTATTGCTAAAGGTACTTTGCTTCAATGTTATGAATCATAACTTATGATTATCAATATAGCTCACATGAAATAACATTTTTATAGAAAGAAAAAAAAACGAAAAAAATAGACATTTGATTATCCAATGCTGCATGCTCAAGAGTAAAACACACTAAAAGTAATTATACTTTTCATATTGGTGATTGACCCAGTGTTTTCGAAATAAACTAAGTTTGTGTAAGGCACGTACATGGACAAATGCTTTATCCATTCTTATTGTTCACATGCTCTTTTTCGTGTGGTTTTACAATAAAGGCTATATTCTCATCGAAAGACAAAACTGTTTTGTATGAAGAAAAAACACACGAAGACACACGTATAAAATCTCTTTTTTATAGAACCATCCAAATAAAAGTCCACTAAGAGGTCTTCTGTTTACCCGTGCTCGGGGACGTTGTGGCTAAAGAGGCAACAGCAATAATGAGCTCCATGATTCCAGCCACGGCGGGAATTGCCATCAGGACAGTATCTCTCACAGTCAGCAGGTTACCGGCGAACTTGGCTGTGCAGATACAAATAGCAAAATGTATGTGGCGTGCAGTACGTTTACAATCAGGATCGTTTACAAATGAAAGCATATGATCGAGGGGGGGCGGAGGTGTTGAAATTCTGAGGATGGGGGTAGGGGTGGGGTGAGGGACAGCGAACATGACGTCATGCAAATCTGCAGGATATGTCTATTTGTAAGATCACATATTGTAAGAGAAATATTCAATACGTTAACGTTTGAATTTACAACCGGAGGGGGAAGCGTACATGGAAATTTGACTAAAGCACCCCCCCCCCCAGCAGTTCTAAGTGAAGTGTTTCTATTTCAGTAGAATGGGGTGATGATAGGTTAGTTCAGGATAAAATTCTTGTCCAAAGCAACATCAGTTTGTCACTGGATAGATGGGTTTTCAACGCGGCATTAGATTTTTCACCCAGACTCAGTCTGACTCACGTATCTAGAAATAAGTTAGTACTTAGTTGACTAAAGCATCCCGCTTTAGTAAAATTTCATGGTACGCTCCTCTCCAGATGTAAAATCAAACGTCAACATATTGAATATTTCTCATACAATACGTAATCTTACAAATAGACAAATCCTGCAGATCTGCAACATGATCATTCGACCCACTTTCGGACAATTGTCAATTAAAACCCAAATGACCCCAATGCATTGCAGATTGGTTTGAAAAAAGATACACATTTCTTTCTCAAATAAACTTCGTTTGGACGTTGTTGTAATATGAATTCACGTATATAGTGTAATGTGCATTACCAATCACAGTGTAGAATCCTATCAGCCACGAGGTGGCGGTCAACTCGCCGCTTTCCTTCAGCTTGGACACCTGGCGCAGGCGCGTCACTTTACCGAGGCCCACCAGAAACGTGACACTGTGCTGCAGTAGTGAGGGGAGCAAACGTGATTTTCACTGCCAGATCCAGAGGGTGGCAGAGCATGTGTCAATGTTACATCTCAACATTTTGTGAATGCCTTATTTATGGCTACTCTTGCAGGCGTGACTGCATAAATAGTAAATACACCATTAGAAAGGGGACTTTGTGGATTCATGGACAAAGGGTCGTGCATAGATAGTTTATTCGATTGACATATGCATTTCACAGTTGTTCAAACAAAAGGATTGTTTTGCATAATTTAGCTTAGTTTAGGCTTTGGAAGTAGTCGGCGCCTAATGCCACTTACCACAAAGTATGCGTGCACGTCGAGGGATACAGCTCCTAAAGCCAAGTTGTAGATCAGAGCCAAAAATCTGAACAAGGTTTTTAAGGTAGATTTGATATTTGTTTTTATAAAGTGTCTGCGTACACTAAACTAAAATGTATGGTTGTATTGTATATCATCCACGCATAAAGTCCAGTTTAAGATGTAAGTCTAATAGCTATTGCAATTGTGCTAGATTTTAACGTCAACAAAATACAAAACCTGCTCTTGACTAGTAATCTCAATATTTTAGGGGGGGGGGGGGCTTTCAATATACATATCATTAAACAAACCTTTTTATTCAAAAATACAGTTTAGATGTCTTGTGGGAAATGGATGAAATAATTAGGTGTTCACCCAGAAAGTAACGTGCATCATAACCCCGTTTGATTAAATTTTTTATCAAAATGATTATGGTTTTCTTATCAAAATAATCGTTTTATAACGTCTAGTAGAAATCTAGGTGTAAGGATACAATCCATAAAGTCCCACTTTCAAGATGGAAAGAGAATTTTGCTGACTCAACGTCGCAAAAAGGATCACAGACACTGAAAGAAATAAACGCACAGGAAAAAGATTATATTCATTAAGGTATACCAATAATAATATCTTTATCCGCTTGGTATTTCCTTTTTTTCAATACATTTATAGATAGAACAGTATAGCTACCTTGTATAGTCATTAGCACGAATTCCAGGTAGCCAAGAATGTGGTAGCCCTTAGCATGTGGGTAGGCGACCAAATGAGAAAAACTGCGAGGAGAGAAAAGGAAAGCAACAACATGAACATCATAGCATAACTATACTTAGATTGCGTTACATCAACGTCAAGAGGGTATGGCTTTCAGCTTAGACCAATGGCAGATCCAGTTTTTTTAGGAATTCCAAAAAGAATGAGTGGCGGCACCAAATGAGAAAAAGGGGGAGAAAAGGAAAGCAACAACATGAAAGAGATTATCATTGAAAAAGAGGGTATGGCCTACGAAATGAAGTATTTTTTGGGGGTGGCGCAAAGAAAAAAGGGGGGGGGGGCCCCTTAAGAGATCCCTATGAAAATGAAGTATTTTGGGGACTGTTACTCAAACTCTGATGTTTATGATTGTGTATGCATATTGTGGTCCGCATGTAAATAACCTGGATTATAGGTGACGATATTGACGCTATTGTACATTATAAACAGCCCCGGTAACTCGCATTTATTATAAAATGATGATGGCACTGTCAAAGAGTTAGCTCACGTAGACGCACACCCGTACTCACACCCATAGCTCAATGACGATTTTCGTGACGTTTGGGGCAACCTTGCTTCCGGAAAGCACCTGCCGAAGTTCCCGGAACTTGATAACATTGTTGATGATGAGTACGCTGATGTTGAGAGTCAGCACCAGAGGGATGAGCCACGCCGGCCGGTCCTCCATTGTCCTAAAATAACAACGCCCAGGTCAATTACTCAAGCCCCTTGCATAGCATTTTGTATGGGATGGTTCAGGTGTTTTCTGCTCACGGGCAAAATAATGGCCAATGAATACCTTTACGGAAATGTTTTCCTTGAACATTTCCTATCTATCCTTAAACGTGAGAAAATAGGTCTCAATGGGTGTTCCGTACGGTAAAATAGATTTTAGGTCAATTAGATGTAGGTAACACTGATCTGTAGCTGTCTGTAGCACTGATTAAATTAGCTCCACTGACATACTGACATACAGCATAAGAAATTGTTTGAAAGGCCTTGTTTTTCTCACTTTTGATCAATTGGGTCACATCTTAATTCTTTGAAAAATTTACGTACAAGTATTATTCCAGTATTGTATTATGTTAATGTTCTGACTGAAAAAAATACTTATTACACTGGAAAATTTCTAATACAGCGAATACCAAGTTTTCAACATGGGTAATTAGTAGCAAGTGCAGATAGCACTGTGTACACACAATTGTGCGATTCCGTGACCGAGTGGATAGGGAGTTTGACTTGCGACCAGAAGGTCGTGGGTTCGATTCTCGGTCTGGTCTGATGGTGGGTGTTGAGCAAACCTGCCTCTAACAGGTTGCACACGGCTCCGTGGTACCTACACGTTAAATAGGTAAGGTCAGGCGAGTGAACGCTAATGTGAGTGATTACACGTGTGCGCTACGGCAGCGATGTGCCATATGCTCCCCGGGAGGTAAGAAGGATATAGTGTGAAAATGATGCCAATAACCTGGTGTAAATATGTAAAGTCGCTAGACCACGATAACAGTTAATTGCGACTGTAAATAAAAACATTTACATTTCACAAGAAAAAAATGAATACAACAGCTAGGCATTAGCACCTATTATTGTACATATTGGTGTTACCGTCTACTTATTTTTATATTATATAGATGACCATTCTAAAAACAATGATGGCTATCATAAGTTGCTTGTGTGTAGGGTTGAGGTCTGCTTCATCGTACAACAAGATACCGATTGTTTTGTGCGAAATGTATTTGAAACAGTACATTGTGTTATCAAGTACATTCAGTCAACATCAAACATGAACAGTTTCCACGTCAAAACATGCATACATGTATATCCACGAAGATAACAACACAAAAGCGTATGGAGACTGGCAATCGTCTAGTAGATCTGATAGACAATAAGATGTATAAAATAAAACAACTGCAAGAACATACCTTTAATAAATAGTGGCAAGTTAAATCCAAAATAAAACAATTGCACGAATATATCTTTAATATTTGCTGGTTAGTTAAATCCAAAATGGACAATGGGCATGTAGGTTGAGAAAGTGTATCACTATTATTAAGTGTGTCACTGATAATTTACTCCAATGTTTGATATGTAAATATTAGCCACTTCTTTCTATCAGCATATTTCAGAATAAGCTATGTATTCTAGAGTGGAACCTCTCTACTAAGACGACCTCTTGGACTGGCCTCAAGTGGCCCTTAGAGTTGGTCCCATTAGTCTCTACATGAAGGTTGGAGATCGGGAGAAATGGCCTTATTATACATGTGATCTCTTGATAGAGGTGATTCTAATGGAAAGTTCCAATCTATTGATGTTTATCGATATTATGGTTTTAATGTTCTGAGATGTAAGCAAGAAAAAAAGAACGATTTATCAAACTGATTAATAAACTATATAGTATAACATAGACAGTATATGTACTGATAGTACACAGACCATTATCATGTTTTGGTATTGGTGCAATATTATATCCGCTATCTATAACAGTTTGGTTTGTGACTGTAGAGTGGTAACAAACCACGACGGATGGTCAGTCACAACTGTAACTCAAGCTGAACTATAAAACAATGAAAGCCGAATTGTAACCCACAAAAAATACTGACGTCTGACATGTAGGTCAGAGGTTGTCCCATACAACTATTTTGCTACCATCAATGCTTCAAGATCTTCATAAGGTACCGTGGTAGTTTCTTCAGAGTATATGTTGTTTCATCCTTGAACCCAATCAACTGAACCCCCAATTTCAGCCAGCTTCAGATGCTCCAAAAGACGCCAACAATGTGAAAACAATATTGCCATCCCTTTTTTATGGTGCCTCGTGTTCATATTTTATGGCCAAAACTTACGGGATCGTCTGGAATAACAGTCTAGCTGTGACCTCTCTAATGGACTGGATGAAAAAATAGGCTTGTGTGACCATTCAGAAATAGCACGCCATAATATGGAAACATCTTTATGAACATTGTCACGAGTTGTCACTGTGCACCCATGAAAGTCCCCAGCAGCGTCACCCCCCCCCCCCACCACCCTCATGGGTAGCACATTGGTCCATATGTCTGGTTACGGTATAGACTATGTCTTCCTCCATCCCTTTTCAAGGATAGCTTCAATTTCCTGATCCGGATGGCGTCTTTGACGCCTCGTTTAAAATGTTGGGTTCAACAGAATTTCAGTCTCTTCAATTGAAATGCCATGTCCCTGTTGGTCAATGTGAACGTGGCACCATACCTCTGTACCTGAGGAACTCAGGCGGGGGCACGCAGCTGGGGACTTTCCTGCATGCACAGTGACGACTCCAGATCACAATATCATTGTGATCGAGACAGGAGTTCCTGTTGAAAGCCCAATGTAAATAATTGAACTAGCATCCTCTATAAAATGCATAATTATGTATGTCTGTCTATCAAATTTACTATAAATAAACACTATCAAAAATTAGATAATGTACGGCTACATCGATAGCCAATGTTTGCAAGGTATAGATATCCAACTTTAAAATTTACAGTGTGCAAGAAAGTCAAAGAGAATTTACAACTGTAGCTTCAGTAGTAACATGATAAGACAAAATCTTTATTTGATAGAAATGTGCACAAAACGTTGGGTACATAAATAAAAAGATACAATATACCTATTCTAAATGAAGAGACAACATCTAATAACATTTATGTAAATCGGCACACCCTTGTTAATGCTGGCTCCTGTTGTGCACATATTTATCAAATATAATACATGATATAATAATCACACTTTATTTTGCAGAGTAGTTTAGAAGTTACCCACCACTAGTGTATGACATATAGATTGGATATATCAGTTTCTTGCAAATACATGGAATGAATGGAAATGGTCAAAATTAAGTGGCTTTCCCCCTTAAGATTTTGTTTTAAAATCAATTACAATCTCAGTAATTAAAACTGGAGTAGTGCTGCACATTAGATACACGCACCATTTATCCAAACTGTGATAAATATAATTCATAGAGGACTCCAATGAAACATTTATTTTTATTAATTATATTTCACATCATAATTTCCTCGAAGTCCAACATCAGCTATAGACATCTGTTACCTAAACATTGGAGAAAAATTGGTACAACTGTACTTGTGTGTGCTTCCCAGTACTTGTGAAAACATTTTAAACTTTCTCTCCCTCACAGAAGGTTGAAAATGTAACTTCAAGCAATTTTCATTCCAATTGTGTACATATTTTTTTTTTTGTAGGTATACAAACCATGTTTTCATTCCAGTATCCGTCCCAATATACCCCCTTCCATCCCATATATCCCCTTGTAGTCTATGGTAATAAAACAAATTAGTGTTGAACACATTCTTTTTTTTCATATGGAATTTGAAATTATATTTTGTTTTCAAGTGCTGAAAATGCTAGTAGACATCAAATGTTTTAAAATAAACACATGGACTTTTACATGTACATTTGCAATTGAAATCTTTGTGGTAAAAGATAACACACCAATTTCTTTAGAACATAATTACACTGATGTTTATAAAACTATTATGGATAAAGGTTTGCAACACATTTTAGCTATTGCCTAGTTTTTTGTACAGATGTCAATTTTTACGATTTAACTAGACATTAAGGCGATCACAACTTGATTCCTCGGATGACAGTAGCCCCGATAATCAAATAAAATGGTTAGAAAACCTATTCTTTATATATCGCCGCCGAATACCCAGAAAAATACGCCTTTTTAATGTTTTGTCAGCTGATCCTTTCTTATTTTTCGTCAGAGTTTGAAGTTTAATACATGTATTTAAAGGGGAAAATGTCTTGATTACGAATAATATGATATTTCTGATACGATCAAAACACACCATTATTGTTCTGTGTCCCAAAATGTGTTTAGACGGCTTTCACGAGGCTAGCGTTACTCGTAAGGACCAATATGTTCCTTACACGTGGAATTGGTATTATGAAATAAGCTATTAAATGACACCAAGAACGTCTTTCTAGCTGTATCTATTGTCCTGGTGGCCCTCTTACTGCTACAGAAACAGAGATGGAGGATAAAGGAGTATGAGAAGAAAACCAGATTTGATGATGGTTGATAGATTTAAATGCACAAAGCTTCATTGACATTTTTAGAATATGTATGTTGTTTGGAACACTAAATAGTTACATTTGATACTAGTATGTTGTAACTAGATGTTATTCATTAACCGTTGTGCTGATTGATACCATGCTGGCAGTGTACATGGGTCTATATGGTTACATCATTGTTATATGACAACATTGTATATGATAGCAAAAAGTGTTTAAAGGAAAATAAACAATATTGGTACTACTTATATCTCACACAATCATGTTTATTTCATATTCTGCATGCCACTCCACTTACATGTAAGTAGACTTTGGACTGTCTTGGCATTTCAATCCTTTAATAAATATATTGTAAAGGGATTTTATTGAAGTATATCTAAAGCATAATGATAAAATAGAATGCGAAGGTGGGTTACATACACAAAATAAAGATTGATGTATATTCGCCAGGTAGTGGAGATGGGTATTACAGTGTGAATAACATAATAATGACCTGGTTTGAATATTGAAGTCAGTGAAGTTATGGACAAGTGAATAGTAACTATACATCTGGAATTTGACATGTATTTAAAATGATGTGAAAACAAAATTTTTTAGTTTTCTTTAATTACAAGACATTATTACAGTAGTTTTGTGCATCCCCTCTGGAATTTTGATACATGCATTTAAATATTACTGTAAGACAAAAACATAAGCAGTTCATATATTCTTTAACTACTTTGAACACATTACCTATGATTCTTACTTTTTTACTTTCTATGAAAATTTCATAATGTCCACACATCCATTATCATACAAGTGGAATATTTTAGGAACATATTCAAACAATTGACACATGCTTCTGGAACAAAGAACATGCAATCATATCATATAAGGGAATTAATCGTTTTTTCACTAATAGCAGTAATGTTTGTTAACCATATTAATTAACTTTGCAAAACATACGAAACGTTACAAAAATATGCATATTCGCTCATTCAACAAAGTGTACTTTATTTCTTAGGAACTATACAAAGCTAAAATGGATTGAATTGCACATAATATTAAACATATAGACCACATTTATTGCAGAACAAAATATACATGTATATGGGTGATTAATGTATTTGAAGGTTCCAAAGCAAATCAAATTCAGAAAAATATCTAGTTACTTTAAACTTTTTTTAGAGCCAATTACAAGTACATTGAATGAAGAGATGTAAGTTGTCAGAAACTAAACTTAACAAAATAAAAGATTAGCTGGTTACAAATATTTATGTACAAAATTTGCAGGACCACAGCACCAAGATATAATAAGTCTCTCCAAGACTTAGTTTAGTAGTATCTGCAGAAACTTTTACACATTACTTCCCTTCCACACATTTTACACTTTCACAAATGATACAAAGTGAATAACATGCATACAAAAATGCAATTTTCCTATATTAAATCAAACATAGAAAAAATAATCATCTATAAATATTCTATTGGTTTACACAAAATTAGTTACAAAAGTATTCATTTGCAACATAAGCGGGAATTTTTCTATATATCCATAGAAAGTTTGTCAAAAACAATTTGTCTTTACCATAAATACATTGAACACATTCTAATATTTCTAATACTTTTTAAATGTTAAATATTTGAAGAATTGTGAACGATTTCATACATGAATAGATATGATAGCGACTAAATTTTCATCCATTGATAAAAACAATACACAGAGTATTAACTTCCGATTTTTTTCTAAACCTGATCTCAAATCTATATACAAGTAATAAATCTATTTTTTCATGGAATGTTATTCCCTAGATCATGAAAAGCAGAGGACAAACAGCAAAATAAATAAAGGATAAACTTGTTATCAAAAAGTGCCTACTTTCTATATGATTGTATTAAATCATGAAAAAATTATCATTAAAAAGCTTTCGAAACACATACTATTATTGCTATCCATGCTTTTCATTGTTTACTATAAAATATTTAACTTTAACAACCATTGTATAAATAACTTTGTACAGAATTATAAAATTAACAGGAAGGATATCGTTTATTGAATCGTATTCATGATATTTCATGGAGGAATTAGGTTTCAATGAAGTGCATTAAACTAGAAACTGGAGGTATAATATGCTATTGCAAAGATCTCTCCAAATGATATGCAAGGTTCAAATGATGAGATTATTATGATCTAATTAACAAGCTACAATTCAAGAATCATAAAACAAAACTTGAGATTCTAAACCCTCTAGAGATTCCAAACACATTATGCCAATATGAAAATCAGAACATTCTAGAACATGTGCCTGAGGAGACCACTACCACTGGCTGTTCTAAAAACTGCTGCAGTGGCTTTTGTCACACGGTGCTTTCTATTTCGAAAAAAATATTGTGATGTTCTAGTACCATTTGCTGCAAGCACGTTTTGAAACTCTATATTCCCGAATGGTCTAGAAACATCTGATTCTAGGTGCTCTAGAATCGGCGCATGCTGTAGTAGGGTTGTGCAGAGCCATAGATGGGCTGAGGCATCACCATGGGGCGTGCAGGTGCTGGCAGAGCAGGCAGCGACTGGTACACCACCTGGGGTACTGGTTGGGGCTGGAAGGAAGACGTAGAATGTGTGGTAATGTGATTTGTTAAATGAAAATATGATTCTCTCAGGTTTGTTGAAAATACTCTATTCTGATTAGGTGAGATATGGAGCGGAAAAATTGATATCTTACACTACAAAGTTTAAGACTTAAAATGCTTAACAAACATGAGCGATATCTCACCTTGTGTGGACTTGACAGTATTCATTCACTGTGCTCACTTGTTCTGCCAACTCCACACTCAGTGAGATATTGTCTGATCTCTCACACCCACTAGTGTAATAACCTACTACTATTTACTTTATGTTCTTCATTTACAAATAATATTTGGTTGGTTATGAATATTAAGTTTGCAAAATGCTAATGTTTGGAGATCACACACAAATCATGTGACAAACTACACCATTCTCACCTGGTTCACCATGATCTGCTGTGGCTGGGGTCTCAACAGGATCTGCAAAAATGAGGTAGTAATTATGACACCACAAGGCCAATTCTATATCTCTATCATAAATACCCCGTATTCTTAGCCAATAAAGGTAATATCAATTATTGATTTGCATTTTGACTTAAAATACTTTCTGCAATTATTATTTTTTTTTCTTTTCATTGGAAATCTAAGTTAAGTTACAGATCACGTCAGAGCGGTTATTTTGCCTATTTAATACTGAAGACACTGAGAATATCTTTTTATGTTACCTGGAGTTGCGTGACCCTTGAACAATACAGATAATCTGATGTTATTGGCTAGCAATACAATGTAGGAGGCATTTCAGATATCATTTTAAACAATTGATCCAAAAGTAAACATTTCCAAAATTTCCACACTTTTGAGCATGTTCTCATTATTCACTCCAACTTTTTTCACGAATCACCCAAAGTCTAACAATATAGATCTTGGAAAAAAATTCCTTTTTCATTGACTAAGTCATATAGCAACCCTGCTAGCACTTAACCTCCCCCTTGCCATGGCCATAATTGGATCCAACGGGCATGCACCCCCATCCTCATTTTACCTCCAAAAATTCATTTTGATGCAGTTTGTTTTGCATCTCAGAGAGCTTTTGCGCACATGAATCTCATAAAATCCTATGATTGAGTACTCTCCCCACCTTTTTGTCTCTCAACGTGAATCTGCCAACCTACCTGCTGCTGAGGTTCCACAAGCTGCTGCTGCTGCTGCTGCACCATCACGGGTTTTTCCACCACCACCGTCCTCTGCTGCACGGGTGGTTTCTCTACGTACACTGGATCCTGCTTCACAGTCACCACTTGCTGCTGGGCTCCTGCAGGGTCCTCCTGGTGATGGGGAGGGAAAGGCGAAATACAGATGTGAAGAAACATCTATGGGAGTAGGGAAAATCATAGTGGGTAGGTTAAATGCAAATGAGTTGGCAAAATAGAAAGCAAACTATAAATAACTTGGTAAAGTGGGACTTCATAAAACACATGTGAAATTTCATTTTCTTTCCTGATATTTCATGATTTATCTCTCACTTATTCGTGAGTAACAATGCATTGTACTACTTTGCTGATGAGCTAGAAATCCGAAAAGACACTACTGGACTTCATTTGATCGCTTCTGAGCAAGTAAGAGATGAAGTCGACAAGGGCATTGATGGGAGAATGTGTGTAAAGGTTGAGGTTGAGAGAATGTTTCAGTGTGTGAGTGAGTGTGTAATCAAATAAGTGGCTGTGTTAGTGAATATGTAAATAAGTCGCTGTGTCAGTGCCTGAGTGAGTGAATGAGCAAAGAAGCGCTGGTGTGAGTGAATAAGTGAGTGAATGACACAGCAAACGGATAAGTGACTATGTCAGTGTGTGACTGAACAAGCAAGTAAGTGGCTGTGTCATTTCAAGCAAGCGAGCAAGTAAGTACGGAGCAGTGAGTGCCTCACCTTGTAGAGCGGTGAGCAGCAGCAGCACACGGAAGCCGACACGAGGCACACGATAAACTCAAGCGCTGCAAGCGCCAGCAGCAGCCACAGCACCGCTGTCATACCCTACAGCAGACACATGGTGCTGGTGAACATTTTAATCACATTTTGTATAATTATCAAAGGTTTTTAACAGTGCTTTTGAGCCAAATATTTGAAAGTACCTTGAGAGCTTCTTCTAGAGAATAGGTCGAAAATACTTTCAAGGTACTTTCAAATTTTTGGCTCGAAAGCACTGTTAAAAACCTTTGATAATTATGTCAAACTCGAGCAGATGAACAGTCAACATACACATTTTGTATGTTCAACGATGAGCTTTTTTTTTAAATGTTATTGTTGTGCACCTCCTCAATAGTTGGCTTTATACAGTCACAGTACTCATGATCTAAAGGCAGGAAGATTATGAAAATGAAATTTTTGTTAACAATAGTTATCAACAGGATTGTACATCAATACCACGCCTTACATAGGAAAGAGATGGAAAGATAATTACACTAAACATTTTCGTTAGCATTAATGCACATCTTTTCGACAAATGACATGATACAGCAGTTCACATTTTCTCTACAGGGTCTAGCAGATGAGATTCAGTGATCAAAATTTGTCAAAACTGACATCTAGACTTATGCTGTAAAGCTACCAGCAATATTTCACTAGCCGTGTTCAGACTGACATAATGTATGGAGGGCTACAAGTAGCAACCACAGCACTACCAAGGCTGGGTATAGGCAGCAAGATATATAAATTTCTTTTAAGTTAAATTCACACCTCAATGATTGATTTGATGCATTACTGCATACATGCCATGAATTTCATCAGAAATCAAATCCTGGCAAACCAGACTGAAATTTGAATGTTGATGGAGGGGGCTATTTGTCAAGTAGGGGCAGATCCAGGTTTTTGGAAAAGGGACACTAAACATAAGGAAAGGGGGGGCTCACTTACGGGATTTCATGAAAAACCCTATGAAAATGAAGTATTTTGGTGGGAAAAATATGGCAGGCGGGGGCTGAGCATACCCCGAGCCCATGCCATGGATCAGAATCCTGCAAACAGTTCATTATGCTGCAAAGGTACCAGCAATAACTTAACAGTTGCCTATCTATATTTAGCATCTTACTCAACCTCATTATGAATCAGTGCCGAATTGTCTGCCCAAGCTTACCTCAGATGGCGCGGTCATCATCTTCACAGGGACAGGATCTGTCAGTCCAAATGACCGCCACACGCCGTACATGGCAAAGTCCAGCAGCCCAGTGACCAGACCGAGGGCAGGCATAAAACCCAGACCAGTGACAAGTGATAGTGCCCAGAAAGCCTCCCGCTGAAACGCAGACATTCAGTGAAGGGTAGAAGCTCCAATTAAGACCACCTCACTGTGGACACCACCTTTCAAATAAGATCATGTCTCATTATCCCAAGCCTTCATAGCCCCAGCATCATCGGAGGGTGGACGCTGTATAAACTATCATTTACAAAAACTATACCGCGTTACTGTTAATAGTATACAGCCTCCAATGATGTTGGGGCCCATTCATGGACCCACATGAAATTGCATAAAAAGGCCATCTTTCTGTTGAAAACGCTTCATGTCAGTCGCAAAGGTGGTCTTAATAGAGGTATTTTACATTCATGTAAGGGCCTATCAAAATAGCATGATTAGTCTGTTTTGTGGCACATGAATTGTAATCTCAAGTGAATTTTGAACATGGTTGAAATTCAGTAGACTCCGAAAATTCCAAAGTGATTGCTTGTTGTTCAAAACTTGTCGCTGTAGTTAGACTAGATAGCGCCAATCTGTTTAATCAAGAAATATGAACCGTATTATCCAGTGTTGTACAGTCATATGTGCTTATATCCCACTAATATCCTGTACATGTACATGTGTATAATAGGATGACAAAAGACTTCAACAACGAAGTTGGACTACAATTTATCTTGTAGAAAAAATAAAATGAAAACAATATTTCTTTGATTAAAATCTAAATGTCCAAACATTAGGACTTAGAATTGCAATTTGCCAACTTGGTTCCAACTTCCTTCGGGTGCTCTATAGATTAGTTTTAGCCATGATTCACCCTGATTAAGAGGTACTTACCAAACACCTGACCTCCCAGTAGCGCTTCTTGTTCATCGATACACCAATGCTTCCTGTTGCGATGGCCTAAAGAATTAGATGTAGCCATTGAAAATGCCTTGTACATGTTTGTGTAAAAATGGTGAGTCAAGAGGAAAAGAAACGTAATAAGGGAAAAATAATTAATTTGTGGCATTTTATTGAGTGTTACTGCGGACAGTGACTAGTAGCTATTTCCCACCAAATTACAACCCCTGTCCTTAAGCACATAAGATCAAGCTCTGCAGAAGTGTCCATATGAACACGTTCCACTCTAAAATGTTTAAAAAACCACAATGCTAGTGGTTGTGGTTTAGGTTACAGCATGTACAAAACATAGATCATCTTCATTCATTCAGGTGTAGTTGGCAAAAAGCCAAGTTTGTGAGTATTGCATTTTAAAGGTCTTGTAACTGTTCCCCCTTCAAGAAGTGAAGATCTGCCACTTACCGCTAGAGGGCACCAGATTGCGACAGAACCGGTGTTGAGGAAGGCGCTGCGCTCCTCCTCTCCCAGCGCCACATGTGCAATGCCGACAGCCTCAAGCGCCAGCCCAAGGAGGATGTGCAGGGCACCAAGGACCTGGAGCCCCATGTACGGGAAGTCATCCCCAGGGCCACGGTAGTCCGCTGAAAGACGATTAATTGATGAAAACATAGTATCACCGGTAAAAAAGAGATGATCGTTCTAGAGACCATGAAGTAACTTTATAAACAGCAGGTGCAAACCAATCCCCCTATCCCACCCCTTACCCAGAGTAGTCTGCTGCAAACAGGGTAGCGTAGGAGATTTACAGTAAAACCTAATTAGTGATCATCTGTTTATTATGTACTTGTTACCACCTCTACAAGGGGACCACCTGTAAACTGGCACATCACGAGAATAATTTCTTATCAAATTTAGTAGGTAGCGTAAATTGGCACATCAGAAGCGTGACCTTTTTATAAATCTTAGTAGGTATGGTGATATATAAATGAGCATTTTATCGATGGATTAAATATCTTAACTAATACAACTTACAATAACTTTACTAAATTATTGAAACCAACCTGGAAATATTGGATATGATGCAATTTTCATATCACATTTGCTTGATTGTATAATTTTTGTTCTCGACCAAAAAGTAATTTATTGCCTTGATTTTATTTTAAACATGACATGATTATTTTCCTTTTTAATAACTAGAAAAAAAATTCTACCTGCCAATTGCCTGTGTAGTTTTTGCCTAATCTGTCAATTTAGAATGTACAAAGCAAAGAATTGATTTGTCTCTGGATACAAATTTGTAAACTTACAAAATATCTTAATGATGCAGCTGCAATCCATTTTAGCTTTTCTATAGATCTCTTTTTTTATTACAGAAAAAAATCGGACTACCGACCATCTGCAGGTCTGTCTTAACACCCAATACAATTAGACCACAATACTTCAGACGGACAATATTAGCAATATTGTCTTTAGATTTGTTACTGCATACCCATAAGAGCTGATATGGATCAATATCAAAACTGTCAGCAGCTGAGGCCACTAACTATATCCAAGGTGTATTGGCAAAGTTTAAAAGGACAAAATGAATAAACATGCATATTTTCAACAGTGGAGACTACCAACAACGTCATCAACAAAAGGAAAGTTTTTTTATGAATATTATCAAGGGTAACAAGAGCTAACAAGGATTATGTGGACTGTAGCTGCTCTTATAATCGAACGCGTGTGAAGCATGACCATTAGAGCAATATACGTAGTACAAATCTTTTCACCTTTAAATTTAATGCTAAAGGAGTGGTACCCAAAATATGAAACTACATGTAATCTTCAATAATCATTTGTTCCATACGAAAGCCCATCGTGCTCATTTTGCCCATTGAGCTCATTTTGTTTACATTTGCAATTTGTTTAATTTTAGACGACACATGTGGTCCCATTGTTGGTTTTTATACTACTTATTCTGTGTGTTTGGAGACAATAAAATTTTGGTTAATTTAGTTTACTCCGACGTTTCGACACGTAAGTGTCCGCTTCAGGGAATATTTTAACAATTTATAAAAATGTAAAGATCAAGAAATAGCCTAAAACCTATTTCTTGATCTTTACATTTTTACACAGAATAAGTAAACCAACAATGAGTTCATTTTGGTTACAAAATAAACTAGATCAAAAGTGCGTCGCTAGAACAACGTTGACTCGTGGTAACAAAGATGTTTACTAAAATGTTATGGAAATCTTGATTAAAATACACAATTACAATGTAATCAGCCACAAATAATCTGTGCGCCACTGTCTAAACGTATTGGCTCTGTCGAGCTACATAGCAGCAAACAGAAAACAACACCAAGTAGACTTCTGCTGCTGCCTTGAAAAATCATTTTTTTCATGCTGGCTCAAGTGCATTGAATACCAGTAAAATGTCATAATGGCCTTCTGGAAAGCAGACTTTAATTAGCAAAGTGCCGAAAATCCAATCACTTTGGTATCGCCGCATATCTCATAGTTGTGTAAAGTTTGAATGAAATTGGTTCATCAGTGAATGCTCTAGTTTGTCCAGAGACAAACATACATAAATAGCTACAAATGTACAAAACACAAGGCTTTGCTTCAGCAGCTGAAGCGATGTAAAATATATATCGCGTTATTTCACATAGCTTACTATTAATTCACATGACTAACGCATCATAACACCATAAATTACTCATTAATGCGAAACGTTCTTGTATTCTACGTAACTTCCACATGATAACGGCAAGTCATTGATAGATTGAAGGGTACCATGCCTGACTACTATGTGGGGCAAAGAAGTAACACAAAGGAAAGCTCTAATCCTAATAGGTGTAATACATAGTACATAGAGATTTTCGTAACTAACCACCTTTGCATGAAAACCTACTCTTAAAGTAGACTCTTCATTGAGTCCATTCTCTCGTCAGATATGAATGCATGTTGTGTAGAGCGCATTGGTTCTGGTGGGCCCAGCCAGCCTAATTCTCCAATGCTACCCTCTTCTGACGTTCACCGTATTTCAAAGGCTGGTGGCTACTACTCGTGAGAGCGGCCACCAGCAGGGATCTAGTCCCATGCTCAGGCACTCTGGTCAGGCTTGCTTGAGGCCGGGTTAGCTTCTACTAGAATGATGCAGAGTCCCTGAAACTCTCCGATAAACGTCCGATAAAGTCGACATCCGATGTAATGCCTCGTGAATGATAGTGGACATTTGGTTATCAAAGTTGAAAAGCGTCGTAACAGCGATGTCTTCGAACTTGTAATCTCTGGCCTGTAGATCACCACCAAATTGGTGATCTCTCAAATGGAGTTTCCCGAAGCAAACTCTCTGCAACAGACACTGGATTAGCTTGGGCGATGCATCTATCAGTTGTTGGCCACTCAAGGTCACTTACTCGAAGGTCGGCAGTTGATGTTTCATCTACCAGGGTAGACATCAAAAGACTGATTGCTGTGTAATGGAAAATGTCACCTCCCAGTGGATCATATGGCCTCGGAGGTGAAAGTTCAGCAGATGGCAGAGGTTGTTGGAGCAGCTAGTGTATCACCAACTTCCATAGTCCGCAACATGAATCGACTCTATCTCATCATAGACGAATGGAGTGACAAGAGGCTTGACCCTGCCAACTCCCATGCAGCTTTCAGTTGAGTAGCCTCCTGATTCATGGAGCAGGCAATCGTTGAGGAAACTATGGCATGAAGAGAACAGGTCTTGTAAGAGTCCAGCAGTCTCTTCAGTCCTGGTATGGATTCAGAACCTGGGCACAGGAAACACCAAAGAGTATTAGGTCCAGACACACGATGGCAATCTGGAGCCAGGAACTACGTCAGGGCTCAAGATTTACTAGTGACACACACATGGCATCCGAGCTTGTAATCCCTAAGTGAATACACAGATACACAGACTCTGGTGGGTAGACTTCGGCTTTGTGTTGTCGGATCGCGACAGCTCCAGATGGCAGAACTCAAAAAAAAAAAAAAAAAAAAAAAAAAAAAAAATGCTACCACCGACGCCACACCTTCCAGAAGATGTCAAATGCTTCTACCCTCGAATGGTGTTGACATCAATTGCCTACGTTATCAGTTGGAAGCCTGCTGGGTCCAGACTATCTGGCATGCCACGCGAATAAGCTTCCCTCAGGCTCCACTCGAGCAGACGGTGCAAAATATCCGTAGTCTTTCCATGAATCTGCCGTAATTTTCAATCTTCAGTCGGCCACAATCGTATCAAATGTTAGGGGCGGTGAAATACATTGTAGGGGTTATAGACAGATAGCGTTTCATTATTTCAAGCTTTTGTCTCGCGTTAATCACGCAACTGTCTTATTAAGTTACAAAACTATCGCGTAATAATGCCTATAGTGTAATATTACAAACCTACCCCGTAATATTGCGTAACTATAGCACGATATCGCGAACAGATTTTTGTTTTGTTTTACCGGAAATGAGCCCGATGGGCTTCCAACCATACACTGGTTTCCATGCGTATAAGTTTTGCACCAGTCATATCACTGCTACATAAGCAGATACATGGGGGGGGGGCGATGGAGGCCCCCCCCCCCCTTTTTCCCACAAAAATACTTCATTTTCATAGGTTTTTTCATGAAATCCCGTAAGTGTGCCCCCTCTTTTTCTTAAGTGTGCCCCCCACCCTTTTCGAAAACCTGGACCTGCCTATGCTGCTATGTGATGGAACTTCTTGTTCAATGGTGTGCTATTCAAACCTTACATTTATAGCAGCATAGACGCCAACAGCAGAAGCTTTATAGTAGCAAGTGATGTTGAAATCAGGCCGTACAAGACATTATTACATGACTAGACTTATATATTGAATGGAGAATAGAAAAAGAATAATAACCAAGGGGCAGTATTTTGCTTCAGAGTAATGACTATCTTCTTGCATACCACGATGTAGATAAGCACTATAAAATTTGATACTGTTCTCTATCAGATAAGGAAGAATGTGTGACATTTACCTTTATGGTCCCATCACCCAAAACTAAAATAATGTTTTTCTTCCTTCTAATATCATAATTACCATCTCTGTCACTTTCATTCTTTCATGGGAGTACTTTGATGATAGTAATACTGAATCAAAGTGGACATCTCTTTATTCCGAATTCGCTGTATCATATTATCTTGTTGGCTTTAAATATATTGAATTGAATGAAAACGCCACCCAGTTGTTTTCTAATTCACAAAATAGAATACACTATCTGTTTAGCATACTAGTATCACTAATAGAAATAACATCACGTGTTTAGAACATCATAACACCTGTGAATCTCGTGTAAAACAAATATGTAAATCACATACAAAAGGAGAAATAAGAAAAAAGTGGAAAACACCCCTACAACACAAAAGAAAAAGTGAAAGACGAAAAGGGGGAGTACAAGAGCACAATGTCAGCTAATGAATAATGAAGAGCAAACATGATTGAATGTGGAGGTGCACGGGTGTAACCAGTTGCATGTCAGTCACCTCCATCTTGTTGATAATGAAGCAATAGCTTAAGGCAAAGGGGGAATGTGTTGCTGTCTTGGTATTGGCGTGATGCTTTCAATGCAATGAAGCGAAGCTTTTTTTTTGCGTTCAAGGCGTATACGCTTGAAGAATGTGACAATTACATACGTGTTTGTGTGTGTGTTTTTCTTTTAGGGTTAGCAACAGACGAAACATGACAAGAAATAGCAAAAAATGATAAACCTGCAGTGTCTGAAAGGAATTTCTTACAGAGGTTTTACTGTATACCCTAGTTTGTTATTAAAGCTTGATGTTTATGGCTATTAAGTCTGCGTATGTATACTACACCACATACCAGCAGGTTGATATGCAAATGTGATCTCTAATATAACTGTTTTTCATCTCGTATCTGTATAATAATGAATTCAAATAGAGCATATAGCTCCGACACTTCTACACTGGTCATTTAGCATAGGCAGATCGGGGGGGGGGGCGCAGGGGGCGCGCGCCCCCCTTTTCTCACCAAAATACTTCATTCTCATAGGGTTTTTCATTAAATTCCGTAAGTGTGCCCCTCCTTTTCCTTACGTGCACCCCCCCCCTTTCCAAAAACCTGGATCTACCTATGATTTAGTACTACATTAAAGCATTCGTACACAGGTCATTCCAGATTACTGCCGTAACCGCAGAATCGCCATACCATCATGTACCTAAGGTCATACTTGTAATTTATGTAGTTCCATGGTCAGCTTTTGTAATGGGGGTTTCACCTCTGCCACCTGAGCAGGGTTCTCCCGTATCTCAATTAAGGCACAAAGCTAAAGTGTCCGTGAGTTTTACAGGCGAGAATATCAGCTTAATGCCGTCCATCGCATTTTCATCGCATTGTACGGCCGTATGCGGGTGCAATAACTGTTATGATATACATGTACTTAGTATAAGAAAATAATAATATAAAAACCACTAGTGTAACAACTAGTTTACCATATAACCGGTTTCATGCTCACGAAGGGTACATGTACTTGCGATTATTAGGGACTGTATAATTTCATACATAACATATGTAATACATATATGTTGTATATTGACATATTGAGGTGAATTTGTACTGCCGCTACCGTTTATCATATTTATCTTCTAGGCCCGGGGGGGGGGGGGGGTATGAAAACGGAAAACGAAGAATGTGGATAATTTTGGTTTTTGGGACCTTAAAATATTAATATGGATCAGTGTTGAACTATTTTGTAATTAGCGTTTGGTACTTGGAGGGGTGGGAGCTGACATTTCTTCAAAACTTGTTTAGTGTGAGTGTGTACTGGAAATCATACCAACATACTTGTTTTTCGAACACCACGCTAATAGACCCTTATCTTTATTGCCAGGAGTCGTGCCAAAATAAAAATCCACCCGATTTGTAGACACTAAAAGCCATCATCAAACTAAGCTCTTTTCAAAGTACACGGTTATCTATTCATTTAATCAATTGTTCACTTGCCATCGTACAAGAATGCTCCAAGCTAATCTTACAGTACACATAACACTGCCAAAAGGCAGGAGATGCTGAGAAGAACTTAGATCGCTGCTCTTTCATCTTTCATAGACTGACTGTGCATATACCTGCTAGCTGTTGGGCTGATATTATTCTGTTAATAAGTAAAACAGTATTCATTTATGCACCTGAACAATAGGAGTGAATAGCAAGGTCAAAGATTATGTATTTCAATGCTTTATAAGACTTGGTATGTCCATAAACAACCAACAGGTGTTATTTTTTCTAAATCAAGTTTCTTATTTCAGAATTGTTTACAGCAAAATGCATGTTTTACATAGATGTGTTTTTTATGCAATTTCTGAATGATAAATATGACTCAAATGATCTCAATGACCTAAGAATAGGACAATTTTGCACAGAACACGTGGATTATCGAACATAACGCATTGGTAAAGCACACTACTAGAAAACTTTCTGGTGCAAAACCTGTTTGACGGTGAATTGGTTTTTAGTGCACTGGAACGAAATAGACTGAACACATGTATTTGAAGTTTGGAATGTCTATAATTGACGATTATAACCCAGACGACCACCATTGATTAATAGCAAGATCCATATTCCTTGTGTTACAAAGTTAGTATTATAATGTCAAGTCCTAAACCCACATATTACAATACATACCACTACCGTCATTATTTTTCTTTTGATCAGTCGTCAGCTCCACAAGTTGCACCATTTTTTCAGTCCTTGTATATTAGATTAATGGCAATACGAAAAGGCACTTTTAATCCAACACTATTCAAGTAATCCAGTATTCTGTATGTATATCAAGCAGCCACTTGAATGGTAAAGAGATTTTGACCTCAATATTATTAATAATAAGGGCGGTCACCAAACTTGTTTCGACTTTTCGTGACTATCTAGCGTGGAGTGGCTTTAATAGCAGACGACCGCAACTTTCGCTAAAAGGGAACTCCTTAAATGTGACGTCATCATTATGCGTGATGAAATTATATGCAAGTTCTAACACACAGCCGTGCTCTGACTACTAGGAAGATGGTGACTACTTACGTGAACCTAGCATCTGCTAATTGTAATCCTTTGCGTTGAAATTAAAACTTAAGAAAAAAATATCAACACCGCAAAATGGCTACGTTCATAGGTCTACTAAACTACTAGTTGTGGCAGGTCGTGTGAAACTCTTATATATGGGCTGCTTCTTTCTACTTGGTTGATTATCAAGACTTCCATAGAAGTTTGTTAGTGGCTAAGACTATGTGTTAAGTGAATGGCCTATGGTACTAGCTTTAAGTTCATATATATGTGTTTTCTACACTTAAGTTTTTTGTGATATCATGAATAACCGGTATTGAAGTTGGTTGTAGTGTAACAGTAGATTATACTCGCAATTATACAGCAATGATTAAACTGTTATGTTTACCAGTCGCAAGATCGTATATGTTAAGGGCTTTGATGAGACCCCACTAAATGGCGGTAAAAAATATGGACGAAATCAAGTTCGCTTAATATATCTCGCATCACACAGAAAAACAAAAAGAAGATGTCCCACCTGTCTATAAATATTTCTTTTTATCAACACACAAACACAAATAATCTAAATATATAGATATTATGCGGCTCAATATATAGTATTATTATATATATGATGTATAGTATTACGATGATATTTTTTAATTAAAAGTATGTTAAGAATACAATATGTTTCCCTTAACTACCATTTAAAAATAGCTTTTCGGTCCACTATCCGTTCTATCAAGGACTAATACATGACTACATGTACACGCAGTCAGAATTCGAACACAATGCAATGAGTCTCTTTGATATCACATCCCTTAACTCTTCTAACTTTTACTTCGACAGGTATAGTACACGCAGGAAGATTTTATCAATATATCTGCTGCCCAGCTCTAAATTGCAATAAGGTTCTTTATGACCATGGACTCATGCTTCCCACATGGGTGCTGCATACTCCAACCGTTAATACACAAGGAATGTGTAACACATTTTTATGAGATGTTGCAGCATCTCTTAGATTCTCGACACAAATTCTGCCACAGTCTGATACTACTGATTTTCATATTTATAGGATTTTAATTAATAAGAAACGGTTGGAGTTGGGCTTCAAATTTTGGTAGATGATTTTTGATATACTTTTTAACATGTATATTTCAAGTGTATGTAACTGTGATGATTATTATAACTGCATGTTGATACTTTATATACGTTTTTATTTGTTATATGGGCAAGTTTTATGTTTGATATAATTAAAAAAATAGTAAGCTTAGCTTCTGACTTAGGTTTTTATGATTGGAAATTTATGCTTTTGAAATATTCCGGGGACGTCTGAGGTTTTGTGGATCGCATTTGGAGAACAGCATGCTTCGGGAAGTAGCAACAATGAATAGATTTTCTTTGCAGTGCGTAAATAATTTTGCACCATTTTCATCCATGCATTTCTCTGACTGTATATTTCAATTCGTATAATTGCATGGCAGCACAGCATCATAGGCAATGCACAAGTTTTAGACTTTGACTGGATACACGGTCTTTCTTAAAACCCGCTTTACACTATAGCGAATTCCACCTACGTAGCTCTACGTGCACTGGCGAACTGGCAAATTCGCCAGGAAATTTTGAACACGTCCAAAAATTTTGAACGAACATTCAGTTTAGTTAAAGTTTGCTTAAAATTGTTATGCTGCGTCTCTACTGATCGCAGAACATTCGCACATATAAGTAACACTTCGTTTGCCTCAGCAACTTGTCGTACCATGCATTTTAACTACGTTCAATTCCGCCACAATACGCCCAAGCTGACGACATGACATAATACGTACAGATGCGTTGCACGGGTTCGCTCATGATCGCTCAAGTGTAAAGCGGGTTTTAAGGAAAGAACATTTGATGTTCTGTATAGTTTTCAACATGTTGGCTGTAATGAAGACTTTACTAACTTGCATCTTCTAGAACCAAGTTAGAGATTATAATACAACCAGATCTGTACATCTTTCAAAGATTTATATAAACAGTGCTCAGGATGACACTATTACAAAAATGGCATACGCTACATGCAAAGGGACACACTTAAGAGCGCAGTGCTCCCTAGTATCATCAGAAGAAATGTTGATCATCAATGTGTTTTGTTTAAATATATGTAGCAGTTGTCTATAGAGGTCTGCTGGTGAAAGACTCTGTGACACCTTTACCAAACCAATGTAGGTGGATGGACGCAGGTTCCATACTGATCTCCTATGGCAATAGGAAAATTTTAAGTCAAAAGAATTTAATTGGTTGGGTATGTACTTTGAAAGTACAATACTAATTGAAGACCTAGCAAATGCTGCATTAAAACACAATCTTGTCTGCAGTATTTGATCCTTCTGAGTGTGAATGGTCTATAGATACACAAGGAAAATAGTCTTCATCAGTGATATATGCATTGTGTAAAATAGTGTAAAATAACAGTTGACTGCTTTGAGATATTTTTGATGGTATCTTATATTGAATTCTACTAAAAAGTAGTAATATGGATAAGGATACATTTATTTCAGATGAATCACATATATTCATATCCAGGAGAATTTTACATCCACGTATATAGGTCATAAAAGTAATGTATTCATTAAGATAGGCTAAAGAGAAGTAATTGAATTGCATAATTGCTTATTCCAATATAAGACAATTGTGTGTAAAATCAAAGTAGAAAGCGTTTAACATACGTTTGGCTAGAATATTATCATTATTATGCAAAAAGGAGGCTATGCATGCACATTTGTCAACAATATGCATCAAATGTTATTCTTAGCATCAAATCATAAATATCTTAGCTAAATGATATACTTAGAATTCTGAATTGTATGCATTTGGATTCTTTGAACTTGAAAACATATGTTTAGATATCAGTTACATCTTTGTAGCTCAATTAGAAGTGAAGATATCAAATTTGACGTATTTTGGCAGCCAGTTAATAGGAAAACGTGCGTACCTCGAATACGGTGGGTGATCTCACTTGTGTGCGTAGATAAATCATTTTCTTTTTTCCTAAGGTACTTCCTTGTCATAGAAAACCTTGCACCATGACCTGCAGAAAAAGGCCTATTTTGTCTGATAAAATCTTCCACTACATAGAAACTGATAACATATATATTAGGTAGTTCATTTTCGTCTTTTTCCTCCTTAACCCTCGCCAAATTCCTATTACTCTTGTGTTCTTATCATTTTACATTTCATTATTCAATAGAAAAAAAAACGAAAAAAAGCCTGGCAGAATTGTGACAATTGTGACAGGATTGTGTGCTTCCGTGGCAGAATGAATAGGGAGTTGGACTTGTGGGTTCGTGAGTTTGAATCCCGGTCGGGTCTGGTGGTGGTTGAGCAAACTTACCCCTAACAGGTTACACACTGCTCCGTGGTATCTACATGTTAAATAGGTACAGGTCAGGCGAGTGAATGTTAATGTACGAGAGTAAATAGCCGATGTGCGCTACAGCAACAAATGCTGTATGCAGCCAATGTTTTATGTTCGCCAGCGAGTTTAGAAAAGTCAAAACTGAGTGCCAAAGACGCCAATGACCCGGTGTAAATGAGTCGACTGAGCAGTACTCCTGGATAGTAGATTATAAGCTCGGACCTTTACATTTACACTTACAATATTGTAAATGAGGCCCGAGCATCATTGAATTGCCTGCTCTATGTATAGTTTTGCTAATATCCTTTACATGTACAGTTTCACGCACGCATGTTATGACGCACAATACAGGTGTGTATTGTCACTCACGTAAGAGAACCTGATTTATGATAGTTTCTACATGTTATAGTCATGCAGGCTTCTACCCAGAAATGCTAGTCAGGTGAGACAATGGGGCTAAAGACTCGACATTCTTTGCACTGCCTATTCAGAAGTTTACTGTAAAAACTTTAATCTAATTAAAAAGCCACAAAGCATGGACACAATATATTAACACAAACTCTGAAATGGTGAGTGATGTGACAGAATTCACAGAGCTCAGAAAGAAAAGTTTCCATTTGAAAGCTGAAAACCCTGCAGAGTCGGACACACCGGGCTCATCACACGATGGTAATGAAACTAGGGTTTTGGGCACGGAAAATAGGGATAGAGATGAAGAAATTAAGGATGAAGAAGAGGAAAATAAAAATTATTTGGTAGTAAAGCATTAGTATATATGCGCGTTAATAATACATAACGTTAGTATAATTTGAGCTAAGAATTATATATATGTTTCATGTTATTTATATCATTCCAGAGCACTAAAAATGCTTGTAAGACCTTCCTAAAAGTTCGTCGTTATGTGGGATTCAAACCCACAACCTCTGGGCTGATATGATAACAGAACAAGTATGTAAGCACAGACAACGGTTCAGCTGTGTAACCTTTTAACAGTTTGCTGCCTGGGATGATGGTATCATTCTGGTTTTTAAACATTTGGGTCGTGAGTTCGAGTCCGGCCAGGGCCACTTGATGAAACGTCAAATGAAAGCAAAGGATTGTAAAACCTGTCTTCAGTTAAGTGTATCGTTGGTAGAAATATATGTGCGTGTGTGTGTGTGTGTGTGTGTGTGTGTGTGTGTGTGTGTGTGTGTGTGTGTGTGTGTGTGTGTGTGTGTGTGTGTGTGTGTGTGTGTGTGTGTGTGTGTGTGTGTGTGTGTGTGTGTGTGTGTGTGTGTGTGTGTGTGTGTGTGTGTGTGTGTGTGTGTGTGTGTGTGTGTGTGTGTGTGTGTGTGTGTGTGTGTGTGTGTTTGAATTGTGTTTTCTTTTCAAAAGTGAAATTTAAAAAAAAAATGATTTTTTGTGAATTAAATGTTCAAAATAGTCGTCATCTTTAGGTACATACACTAACATATTGAAAGTGTGTCCTTTGAGAGAAACACATCTCTTGTATAGAGAAAATATATTTCTTAAAATCTTAAAATCGCCCCAGCTTTAGTGTTTTTTTAATTATAGCCATATAAGGGAGATTACAAAATGACCTATCCAGAGCTCATTAGTAGTTCACTATGAGTGTGAATATTCGTGAAGGAGATTCCAGACTAGACCTGGTTAGAGTCAAAAGAAAACATCAGAACATTGATAAAAGAACATAAATAAAATTTTTCCCTTCCCCCTCCAAATGCAGTGACAAGTTGATTCAAGGAACATGCATTTTGTCAACTTTGTTAAATGTTCAAAATAGTCGTCATCTTTAGCATATTCAAAGCCTTTTCCTTTTGAGAGAAACAAATACTTTGTATAGAGAAAATATATTTCTTAAAAGTGTTAAAAATGAGAGAAACATATGTCTTTAAAAACGCTTTTATTATAGCCATTGTTTTTATGGGATTCATTGTAAAAAATTTCCAGAATCAAGCTCGTGGTATAACGTTACATCCTGAGTTTCTGAATATAATATTGGGTTTAAATATTCAGACTTTTCTTTTATGGTTAGTAGACCGTGGCAAAAGGAATACTTGGGGTAAAAGACCCACCCTCATATTGTCAAGTACACACGCTAAATTACAGCATTTTAGTTGCCAGTTCTTGCAGACATGACTGTCATTATCCGTAAACGCTGAAACTGACAGATTCAAAATAAGTATTTCATTTAAATTTTCATCATTTTATCATTGTTTATGCGCTTCATACGGATTTGTGACGTGTCACAAAAAATAAAGCTGTGAATGCGGGACTATGGCAGAATCACACCTTCAAATGTGCGTTCTTACATCCCTGCTTCATACTTGTTTGATGTATATAATATTGCAGCTATATATACGATGATTCTTTTGTATATGTACACGATGTGGGGTAAAAGGCCCATACAGTGGTGGGGCAAACGGCCTACCATGGGCTTCTTGCCCCAAGTACCTATAATGGTAGGTGTTAGGGGATGGAAATAGATATAACTCCCCCTCCCCCCATTTTTATTTCATTTGATTTATTGTGTTTATCAGAAGTATCACACGTAGTGACATCAAATAAATGAAATTAGAACAATAAATGAATAAGTGGATAAATAGGTAGATAAATAGGTAAATAAATAGATTGATAGATTTATTGTGATGATCACAAGTATCACGTATTGAGATATTAGATGAATACATGTAAATGCATTAAGTAAGTAAGGAAATAAGTAATCACGTCATTTTTTATTATAGATGAATAAATATATAAAAGTAAAAATGTGAAAAATAGAGAATGATACATTTAAACCATGCAACAAACAAGGAGCACTAAACAGTTACCACGTTATAAACACAAAAGTCTTGTATTTCATGTGTGGACCTTGATGAAAAAAACCCTCAAAAACTAACAAGATATATTACAGGTATACAATGCCTGTACAGATGGCCCAATATACTTTGTATGTACATGTAGAAACTGCCAATCTGACGTCTGACAGACCTCTCTCATTATTCAAAGTGCAGCGAACTCACGGCGCAGGCAAATCCTGTTTGTTGGTCGTGCGCTCTAACCACTGTACTAATGAGGATATTATGAATAAAACTTATTCAACGATACTTTAGAAAACACATGGTTATGAATTTAGTTTTAGACGATTGGACACATCTACACATACGATATGACTGGTGTTCGCACAACATGTGCCCTAATCTGGTTAAGATATTTTTATTTGGACTTAATGTTTTGAAAAAACAGATGCAGTCTTACACCAGGCTGTTTCCTATTTTATTGTATCTTCATACAGTTAAGGTATAAACATAATTATCTTTCTTAACAAAGTTATGTTTGGGACTCGTATCTCAATATCTTTAGCTAACGAATAAATAGAAATAACAACGGAAACAAATGCCAGATCTTCAATGAAGTCCAATTGACTTAAAAGAATTGGCCTCAACTAGTTTTAATTCAGAGTATTTGGGCTGCTTAAAGTAGTCTCTACACTAGATCTAAACCCTGGGGTGGTGTTTTTACCCATAGGCCGGATCGGAGCAAAGGGCTCTTTTTTCAAATTTACATTTTGGTATATTGTATCTTCAAATTTAATCATAACGTCAAAATTCAAAACTATGACAAAGTACCAGCCCTAGACATTGTACATCTGTTTTCGTTATTATGTTCTATTGAGTTGGAAAGAAATTATGCCAGTTCCTGCTAAACGACATGATAATACCTATAGTAAATGGCCTGCTGAAACCACAGTTATGACGTCTGTTTATCTTCAAATTGCATACAGCATAATCTCCCGTTGATGACACCTCTATAAGGATACTATCTAAACAATAAGAACGTTTTCGCCAACCGTTCATAGACCACTTCAATTTTCCTAAAAGGGATCACCTCTCTACTCACACATCTTGGGTCCATATTTTAAGTGGAAATCACTCAGAGGTTAGCCTATTTTGTTAATTGTAGCACAGTGGCACACGAACCCTCACGAAACATAGGCAGATCCAGGTTTTCGGAAAAAGTGGGGCGTACTTAAGGAAAAGAGGGTATTCATGAAAAACCCTGTGAAAATGAAGTCTTTTGGTGGGAAAAGGAAGGGCGCGTGCCCCATGCGCCCCCCCACCTGGATCTGCCTATGCAAAAAATCACAGTGTAATTG
>CM032669.1:19318215-19369402 GCA_019095985.1 Streblospio benedicti | reverse complement strand
CATTGACATCTTGTATTTTTAATATAGAAAAAGATAATTATAGAAAAAGAAAGATTAAAAGTTGCTTACTATTTGAAAATAGAAATAACGTACAGATCTTTGGGACACTTCAAAAAGTTACTGTGATTAATTTGTAGATGTCTGTGTGGTTTCAGTGAGTGTAAATTATTTTAATTTTATTTTCTTACATATGAACCAAGAATGTTCATGATTAAATTACTCTGATTATATAACTAGAATAAGAATGAAATGGTTTTTAAATTCAAAGCACTGTAAATATATATGTAGTTAATGTAATGATTGTTAATTGTGTACAATAGGCTCTACTAGTAAGTCACATGTATGGGTGTTGAAAAAAACAACCGGCAGAATTTTTGGTGACAATACCGGTACATATGAAACATCATTGTGTTTATAGTAATTTGAAAGTTGAATACCAGCCATCAGTTGGCAGAAAAAAAGATTGACTAGAAATAATATTTAAGTAAATTTAGCATGTGACACACATGTATTCAGCTTTTCTTGATAAAATACTGTAGAAACTCATCAAATCGAACCTGTAGGAATACCAGGAAAAAGCTTGATATAGCACGAAATTTGAGATAATGAATTGATCATTTCTAACTCACAGGTTATCATGCCATTACCTGATGAAATTGGTATATCATATTGAAAATAATCCTAATCCTTCCCATGCTGGACTATTTACTTACTGCAAATGAAGTAAATTACTCTGGTTGTCTTTTGTCATGATTCTGCCCACAAAAATCTAGTCTTCAACTTTTTCAAGTCTTCACTTGGTAATAGTTCAAAATATCATCACCAAGAGTGTGTCTGGTGTTTTTGTTGCACCCAAAGAAACTTGCTGGCTCTAGCTTATATCATGATATCATTTTAATTAGTAGTAAGAACATTATTTGTATGCAATTTTGTTTTAATATAATGTGAGAAGTGTACACAGGTGTGTATGAGTGTGTCTAGTTTTGTGATTGTAGCATTTATTGTTTACCATGCGGATGGAAACCATTCCAAAAACTAGAAATGTTTAAAATACAACATGATTATAATAAATGATCTCCAACTTTGGAGGCATTTGAAAAAAAATATCGAGAATCATCATTCAGACGAGCCTCAAGTCACCAGGTAAGTTTCTGTGTGACTATACTAGGTCCATTTTAACCTGCCTACTAATCAATGACTCCAGTACACATTTTCATTCTCATTATAGAATACTGACTAGTATTTAATGGCCAGACTCCCCCAGAGTTAAGTAATAAATGTTGCAATGTATGACTATGAGATATTCAGTCTGCATGCAGCTGTACTGTACAACAGCAACTTCATCTTAAAACTAACATTAATGTTGGTACAATGATTCCCCTAACTCCTTTGCTGATAATATCAAACGATTGTTAAATTACAGAAACCATCTAATTTGGGATAAGTATACATATTGCCTAATGCTGATTTCTTCATATAATACTAACTTGATTCATGATTTTACCCTTAAAACTGCAGCACATAAAGTGTTGGGTTTTTTGGCAGACAACATGAACAGCAGACTTCAGACAACATCCGTGGCCGCCTTTACACCCAAGCAACCAGCGGAATATGCTTCCCACATCCTCCATCAGGTGGCAGAACAGCGTCAGAACTCCCTGTTTACTGACTTCATCCTCTCGTGCCTGGGCCAGGAGATACATTGCCACAAGAACGTGTTGGCTGCCACCTGCCCCTATTTCTCTCACATGCGCAGTTCAGGCATGAAGGAATTATAAGAAGGAAGGGCGTTGATGGACAGCATTGAAGTTTCCATTCTGAAATTGATTGTGCAGTTTCTGTATGGCCAATGTCTCTCAATAGATTGGGATCAAGTTGAATGTTTCCTGGAAGCGTGTGAATTGCTGCAGTTGAATGAGCTCAAGAAGCAGGTAGATGATTATGTGGGCAGGCCCGTAACTAGGCTGAGGCAGAGAAGGCGACTGCCTCCTCGCTTTTTTTGATGCCTCCTCTGCCTCCTCGCTTTTAGATTTTGCCTTCTAAATTAACAATAACATTGCTCAATACTATTTGATATAAAGACATGTGAATTATTTACTGTGGATTTATTTAAAGTATGTTTTTAGTTTAAAAAAAAACTTCATGGTCAACACCATTTAATGGACTGTGATGGATTTGGTAACAGTGATTCCTCCACATGGTACTACGCCCGCCACCATCAGCAAACGTTTTACATGTTCTCATCAATGTCCTTAGAGATTTATATTACGATGATTACTGATTACTGATTAAAGAAAATGAGAATGATTAATTACAAAACAAAAGTTGATGATTAAATAGAAATATGGCGTGTTCTTTCAAAAGACTCTCATATTTCTCGCCGTGTTTTTTGTGGCTTTCCGCATCAAGCCACAGTTTCACCTGAGCAAGAACTGCCTGAGTTGGGAGAATACCATCTGTTAGCCGTAGACGGTGGAAGCCAGGTTGGAAGAAACACCGAAGTCCCAGTGAAAGGACCTGTGAAAGAGAGAATAGATGCCGGACAGATAAATGTTGAGTTCAACAGTTTGAGCCTCAAATTTGCAAAAGATGATGATTCAAATTTCAACTGGAGACCAGGTCTTGAAGGCAAAGACCATGTGCTGGTACGTCACGACCTCGCCATTGATGTGAGCTGGGCATGGGACCTGCTGCTGGGCCAGACGCGGATGGAGTTCTGCAGACGCGCTACCACCATGGGGCAGGAGGTAGCAAGGTGGGCAGCGACCGTGGACAACAAACTCGGCAGGTGGACAGCGACCACAATCCTACAGGCAGCAAAGAGGCTGGGGTCTGTGCAGGTTCAGAATTTTTTTCCTTTGACACCGCTGCTACATGCTGCAAGCCCCCACAATTTTCTCACATCCATTGATTGCAGACATCCAGTTAGCATTGATGCCACACATTCAAAAGAAGTTGGTTCAAGCATCCATATCCCAAAGGTTAGCATTGATGCCCGACATCGAACGATTGATTCTTCAAGTTTCAACTTCCCAAATGTTGAATTTGATTCGAGCCGCACACCTGGTGATAATTTGAATGTATACATCCCAAACATTAAAATTGAAGCCCGACTTCCATCTGGCGATGGTTTGGCACACGCTACCAGAGTTTCTACGGATCAGTATGTAGACCTCAAACCGTCAAACGGGTCCAGAAAAGGCACATTTTAACTGCGAGAATCAAGCAAGGTGGCGACAAAAGCTTATCAACAGACACCCAGGGAAGAATTCTGGAGACCACCACCTGGAGATTCCGCATGAGTAGACAGTATTCATCCCGAAAAGGCACACAGTTAATGGCCCTCAAGACCGGTCAATGGGGAACCAATACCTGGGAGCAAGTACCATCCTGCAACAACACCACAGAGACGTCGCTGGAGACCAGTACCAGGAGGCAATGACCATGCACTGGCACTCCACTATCCCGGCGATGGTGTGAGCTCAGCTTGGGATCTATTACTGGGCCGGTTGGTACAGTCAGGGATGGAAATCTGCAGGCGCGCTACTGCTGTGGGAAAAGAGGTAACAAGGCTGATAGCGACCGTGGGAGGCAAACTTTGCAGGCAAGCAGGCACCATCATCACACAGGCCAAGTTCCTGTCCGTGCTCATCGTGGAGGAAATAGTCATCACGTTGTGGTTCTATCTGGTGATGTGGACAGTCAGACTATTTGTGAGGGTGTGCTACAGAGCAGGGGTAGTTGCCATTAGAGGAATGTGTTGGTGTATAATAAGTATGTTAAAATGTGTTGCATTTCTACTGAAATGGTTATTATTTATTTTTGCAATAGTTATTATCCTTTTCTGTTAAGTATCCTTTTCTATTGAGCTGTATGCTGATGTAAGCTATGTTCTTGCAGTATTTCCTACCTCAAATTGTTTATAGCTACCGGTTCATATTCACATTTTTCATATTTATATTTAGAACGTTCATTTTAAAATAAAAATGTAGACAATCGATATCTTTGAGTCTGTATAGTTTTACACATTAGTAAAATAATTGTAACAAGCTGTAATTATTAGTAATATTCAATTTAAAAAATCAGAAAATATTTACCTGGTAAAATGAATGGTGATATATGCATTGTATATCACTAGCCACCTAATATGCATGCCACAACACCTAATTGGATAAAATAATTGTTTGTAACAAATAAATATGTAAAAAGGAAAAAAAATCATAGTATATAATGAAAGACTCCTATGTTATATATGATTTATAAAGACAACCCCCAAAAAAAAGACTTCTATATTATGTATGACTTATGAAGACAACCCACCCCACCCCACCCCAAAGACTTCTATATTATGTATGATTTATGAAGATAACCCAGTCCCACCTCCCCACCCCCGCTTATAAAATTAAAAAATCGCCTCGCTGTTTTGGCTCTGGTTACGGGACTGGTGGCTGACATCATCACGCTGGAAAACTGCAGACATTGGTGGAAAGTGGGGGAAAACTTACACTTTGAAAAAGCTGGAACAAAAGCCAAGTCATATATGATAACGGAAATTATAACGAAGTGTCAAAATCACATGCAATCATTCCTTGATATGCAATCATAATGTGACAATATTGATGGCCATGGTGAAGGTAGGCCCATTTTGTTCACGTGTTCAATTTACAGGTGTCAGTTCATGAATATTTGAGAAGTGGTGAATTCTCGCAATATTTTGTTTTGTTTTCTGACTGTTTTTGTATTTGCTCACATCTTGTCATTGATAAAATAAAAACATAAAACAATAATAAGTATTCAAATGGAATGCCACCCAAGCTTATTTATGGGCTAGTTACTTCATATGATAGCCTCCTGCTACATGAAACCACTACCACTACATGAAATAGTCACAAGTATGACAAGTCCATTCTTTCGCTGTACAATCCTACAGAGACCAGTGGGAATATTTATAAGAAGACTACCCCTCTATCTTGATCACTTGAGTCTATTAGTGAAACAATGCCTACAAGTACAGTATGAGTATTGAGATCGCCCACGGGCTGGCCTTGGTTGGCTGAATAGAGAGGTGGTCGTCTATATCAACAGCACTCGCCTGGGTAACCATGGAAACCTCCCAAAACACCACCACCCTAGCTAGTAAGCACACCGCTCCATTTCGCCGCATTTCACACATTACCTAGTCCCCTTCAGCACACCTCTAGGTGCTAATTCGCCCCCCCCCAACCCAATTACTACCCCGCACCCCCCCCCAGCCTACCACCATCCCAGGTAACCATATTTATCTCAGCCACACGTGTGACACTGTGTGTTTTCCCTTATCAGATACACAGGTTCTGTTTCCTCTATCAAATACAAAGGGCATTTCTAATTAAAATTATACATCACTAATCTCTTGTAGACAAAACTAGAAAAGTGCCAACCAGTCGTTTATTTCATTAATCAATCTAACAAAGCATACTACATAATTCATTGACTAAACTTTCTACTTTTTATGCAACATATGCTGCATATGCTGCATACCGAATTCCAAGAATCTTATGTAAGCTTTCTACTATTCAATTGAGAATATGAGTAATGTGATAGTCCCGTCTAAGTGTATGCTATTATGCATGGTTTAACAAAGAGAAATGCTGTATATTAATTATTGAAGGCTGAAGTAACCAGTGCAATAAACAGATCGTTATAAAAGATCATTATGCAAAGGGTGTGTCCATTTCCAGGTATCAATCATTTACAATAGTCTCTTTCACACCGCACATACAATAGAATCTGACCATCTAGGGGCTAGCTGCAACACAGAGATGATCTCTCAATGGACGTACATGGGGTCATTTTATTAACGTTTTGTACAGTGGTATGACCTTAACATATCTATGTGATCTGAACGTGAGATGCTCCTGTTAGTAAGTTATGTTCATGGTCTGGTTTTACTCATTTGCATATATAATTGCGTCGCTTCAGCTGCTGAAGCAAAACCTTGTGTTTCATGCGATTCTAACTGACTGACTGACTGACTGACTGGCTGCCTGCCTGGCTGGCTGGTTGGTTGGCTGGCTGGCTGACTGACTGACTGACTGACCCACTCACTCACTCAGGCACTCACTCGCTCACTCACTCACTCACTGTGAACGTTTGTATGTCTCAGGACAAAATTAGATGGTTTACCAATGAACTGATTACATTCAAACTTTACACAACTATAAGGTACAAGGCGACACCGAAGTGATTTGATTTGGGGCACTTTGCCAAGTAAAGTGTGCTTTACACAGGGCCATTTGTGGTCCATTCTAGACATCCTTAGTAGTATTGAATGCACAGATCAATATCATATCAGCTGCAAAAGTCTACATGGTGCTGGTTGCTCTTTGCTGCTACCAATATGTGGCATGACGGAACAATTGTGATTAGACAGTGGCACATAGATTAGTTGTGGCTGATTAGCCTACATGCGTAGTCACTGTGAACTTTTGATCATGATTTCCATAACATTTTAGTAAACATCTTTATTGCCCTGTATAAGTCAACGTTATTCTAGTTCATCATTTATTTTCTTTAAATTTTTAACATATCTAACATTTCTAACATACTGTTGGTGAGGCCCTGTTGTAAGGCCTGGCCTTATGGCCTTAGCCCTTCACGGGCTGCAGTATAAGAATAGATAAAGTATTGATCACAGAAAATGGTCTGATCGTTGATATGTTACTTTCCAGCTGTTACTTTTTTTAAATAAGTCAATCAAATATAAAAACTAACAGCAGCAACAGCAATGAATAACAGCAAATAATGAACTTTTTATCACTATAAACAAACAAAACACCCATGCATGTAACAGAAGCAACAAATATGATACTGTGTTAAGGAAAGACTGCCTTCTAACACTATAATAATGAACAAAGAAACCATAAACTTATTTTCTAATAAAAAAAATCTTATACAACAGTATTACCAAATCAGCCACCAGGTGGCATATATCAAGTTCACACATCATATCAAAATAGTTACTAAAATCTTAGTACCATTGCCTCCGTGATGGGCCATGCATACCTGTTGAGCCTTGAAATTGTACCACCACGTGAAATTGTACCGGCACAATGTCACGTCAACTTGGAATTGTACCACTGCCGATAAATAAGTTACTTGCCACGAAATTGTACCACACGTGAAAGTGTTCCACTCACCAATATTTTAAACACAATAAAAATAGTCTACCTCAGCAGCTGCTATTTCTCACAATAATACTCTTTATTTGACAAAATTGTAACCAAAATGATTCTAGTTATTATCAGGAGTAAAAGGAAGTGTAGGATGAGCATTGGAATAAGGATTGGCTGAGATTGAAAAAAGTAAATGAAAATGTTCTATATAGACTATTGATCTATTCATGCTTTGCTCAAACCTTTGAACAAGTTCATGATAAAATATGTTGTGTGCTTAAGCCTCCACCCCGACAGCATCTACACTCATATCACCTGATCAGTATCAACTGATCAAGTCAGGTGGTCCTGATTAGGAACAGTAAAATGTGTAAAATGGTGTCCAATCGAGCAAAGTGTTGTTAACATCATTGATATGGACATCCAGGTCTTATGCACACACCAAGTATTGTGAGTTACTCATGATGTGATTTTAACTGCATAATCAATAGAAGGGGAGAATGGCGGTATATGGGACACTGGGTACCCTATTACTGGGGGGAGATGGTAAGTGGAGTAACATGGGACAAATCACTTTCTTTGGATATTAATTAAGCAATGTTAGCAGAAATGCCATCAGCACAGACATAGTCTTCTATAATATACACTGTTTCGTTTCATAAATCACAAATATAGACTGTTTCAGAGGTAGTTTTCAAGAATATGCAGTGTAAATACAACTAACATAACACTACATTATACATATTGTATACACGATTTCATAAGCGTACGTTTCCTTGAAATTCTGATCGGAAGAAAATGTACAAATCCGCATTAACTGCTCTTGGATACTCTTATAATAGTGGATATAACAATATACTGTACCTGTGTACCATCTACCCCCAGTCCCATGTTACTCAGTGTCCCATCTACACGCAGTATCCCATCTACCACCAGTCCTCTATACCTATTTATTTCTTCATCCCTACCAATCACAAAATCATATTTAGGAAAAGCGCAATGCTCCTGGAACAATTACATGTGGTGGTACAATTTCAAGGCAACAATGGTAAAATGGTACAATTTCACGTTAACTTGAAATCGTACCGCAACAATTTCACGGCAGTGGTACCATAGCCAGATCCAGTGGGGCGCGGTGGCGTGCGCCCCCTCTTTCCCACAAAAATACTTAATTTTTATAGGGTTTTTCATGAAATCCCAAAGTGCGCCCCACCCCTTTTCCAAAAACCTGGATCTGCATATGGGTACAATTGCAAGTTGAAGTGAAATTGTAACGGTACAATTTCATGTGGTGGTAGAATTTCAAAGCTCAACAATTCCTGTTAGTCTTGATCAACCAGACCCTTTGATACTACGGCGTAGCAGGAGGAAATGATAACAACTGATTGTTTGTGAAAAAAAATATTCCCATAATGCAATCGTTTAGCCACCTGGTTGCTGATCTGATACTAAGATAGTCATAGTCGTTTATCGATGCGTGGTACATGTACCTGTTTGCAGAGTAGGAGAACATGGAGTAGACCAGGGACTCGTGGAGGTGGGACGCTTCTAGACTGGAGCAGAACGGCCCCTGAGGTATAGGAGGATACGTCAATGCTGGGGCCAGACAATCCCAACTGATATTGAAACTAAATCAGCGGCGTTGTGGGATTTGCCACTATTAGCCAAAACTATCTCTTTGTAGACTTTGATTTTTCGTCTCTGGGCGATACAAGTTAATTGAAACCAATCAATTCTTTCAAGCAGCATACTTGAGACAAGGCAAACTTAAAAATAACTGTATCAAGTAGCGGACAATTAATAATCACAATTAGTAGAAATATACAATAATCCAACGTAACATAAAACATAATAGCTCATCTACTATAGTGCTGTTTGAAATGGAAAATTAGCAGTCGATTTAATTATATTTTTTCCAACTCTCAAGCTAGATGTTGATAGTTTTGAAACCACCAAAATTGCATCTTTGTGGCAAGACATTAATGCCTACACTGGATCAAAATCTTTATGTCCAACACTCATCCACTTTGCTTTGGGAGGAAACGAAAGAGCAGCACTGCAAGAACAACAATGAATAAGAGCATACCTCCTGACACATGACCACCAGATGCACCCTGGGTCTAGTAGAGAGCTCCAAAGTGAGAGAAGTGCCACTCGATGTGCGTGCATATGATATTTGTTCCAGACTTTGGTTGGATGTCCGGTTCAGTGGTAGGTCTTCACTAGCAGTTACACGTCCATGTGCTACGGTTTCTTCAACTGAAATGGTATCAGTAGGGTGTCGTGACGCAATTGTGTGGACTTTTTAGGAGGATCACTGATGTATATATATTTATGGCTTAAAGTACAAAATGGTTCTCGTATTCCACCTATAACTAGGCTTAAAATAAGCTCAGACATACTATACATGTGGATACATTTTTGTATGCTATCCACTCCTCATACTCGCAACAATCCCAATAAACCGTGAACTAGATCAGAGAGCATAGCGTCGCTAGAACAACGTTGACTCATGTGCAGTAAAGATGTTTACTTTGCAATCAAAGCATTAGAGCAGAAAAAAAGTCTTATTTGATGTGTGATTCACCCTACATCTATGTTCTTGGCATTGCATTGCAGGTGCTTTCTGAACATGTCTAAAACAAATATCTTTTGCCCATGAGTCGACATTAATCTGGTTACGCTGTGCTCTAATATAACCATTATGCCATTTTGATGGTCATGTTTCAAACGGTGTAAAGATTATTGTGAAAATAAAATAGTAGATATTGAAACTATAGTAAAAAAATAAGATGGCTTTCTGGAAGGTAAACTTTCATTGGCAAAGTGACACAATTGGATATAACAGGTATTTACTTACACGCATTAGCAAAGCTATAGCAGAAAATGTAAAAAAAAAACATTACCAAAAATGGCCCTGGGGAAAGCGCACTTCGATTGGCAAAGTGGCCAAAATCAAATAACTTAGCTGCAGCATCATAAGACATAGTTGTGTAAAATTTGAACAGAATTGGTTCACCCGTAAACGCTCTAGCTTGCCTAGAGTCATACAAAAATGAGTAAACATAAAAAAAACGATGTGAAGGATCACAAAAGACAGTGCTTCACCACGTTAAAGGAGGAAGATGTTAGGGTCATCCGCAAGATGTCTCGCAGTGAGAGCGTTTTGCTGACGTTAGAGGCTCTGTACATACGGCAGTACAGGCCGGCCATCAATACTAAGGACACGAGTATAGGAGCAGGGAACTTACTATTACGATGTTGTAATATTGCCGTTCCCTTGATAATGCCTGTACAATTACAGATTATAATAGCATCTATCTTGTTTTAATTACCTACTGGATTAATCTTGTAATATGTTTTTATTCCAATATATTACAGAGTATACCTCATTCATTTTATTTTTTTTACAAACCGATGATGTGTGTATACACGAAAACACGATGTGTTCTTCGTGTCCTTGGTTCCATTTAATAAAATATTAATGCAACCATAGGTAGTTAGTTCGTTACAAACACAAGGCTTTGCTTCAACAGCTGAAGCAACACAAGAAACATAAAGCTTTGCTTCAGCAGCTGAAACTGCAAAAAATAGCTAAGGGGGTGGTCATTAACTACAGAGGGGGGTGGCGTGAAGAGAAATAGTTTTCTTGACAATTTTTATCATGCCCCCCGATCGCCATGTCAGTATTTTTTCATGCCCCCCCAGCACATTGTATGTTTTTTCCATGCCCCCACCCCCCGTCCATTGTTAAACGTGTTTCTATCGCATACTATTCAGACAGAACCAGGATAAACTATCACATCATTACAAAATCTTATGCATTTTCAATTATCCCCCAGTGATAAAGCATTTAGAAGAGATGGCAAAAAAAATCTTTATCTATATCAATAGATGACATCAAGTTGGTTTCAAAAAGGGAAAATGAAGATTTAGCTGTTGATGGATGGAAACATTTTGGTGAAAAAAGGATCGATATATGTCAACATTTCATTTGAAATGATGGAAGAACACCAGCAGATTTGTGATGAATGGAATTAATTTTTCAAACTCCTCTAGCAAAGTTTGGTAAGGATACTACAGGAGCACTAGCCTAATGCTATAAAAAAGTGGCCGGATATTCAATGGCACTGGCCAAATTTTCAAAGTTTCTGAAAAGGGTGGATCAAAGGACAATTTCCAAAGTGGCAGCGCCAAAACCCCAGTTGCCAAATGGCGTAAACACTAATTTATAGCTAGGGGGATTTGGGGGGCATTCTCTGCAGAATTTTTGCTAATAATGTGAAATATGTATTTGGTATAATCAAACAATAATTCGATAATTCGATGCAATGGATTTTAGAGTTGGAGAGAATAAAAGGATCAAGCTGAGGCAGAAGGAATGCAAGAGACAAAAGAAGGGAAGACAGGAGAAGGCTGCAAAGAAGGCGACTGAGAAACATTGCATTGCTGATACTGCAATAGAATTGAAAGACTAAGCCATGTCATGCTTAATATGAAACTGATTGTATAAAGAATAAAATCTTGCAGAATTAATAATGTTTTCATTTGTGTTTTAAAAGTTAAATGATAAATGCTAGTAAACTGCTGTCAGCTATACTAGTGTAATTCATGATATTCTTTGTCCCAATTTGCGACAAAAGTTCGTAAATTTTTAGAATGTTAGTATTAAAAAACAGGCCCCCCAGCCTATATGTTTATTTTTTCTTGCGTCCCCCCTAGAGCACCACGATTTTTTTTCACTCCCCTTCCAATTTCTCCTCACGCTCCCCCTCCTCTGTATTTTGTGACCACTCCCTATGAGGACATATAACAGAAGAGAACATTAGACAATACAGGACATTCATTTATCAAGATATATTATGCTACGCCCAAAACATATATGCATTTCCAGTATTTACCCCCTATTAATGGACTCATCCGACGTTTTGCTCCTGACACGTTCGCACAAACATCCTTCTTAGTGCAGAACCACAGACGAACCTGTCCACGTGGACACCTTCGTGTAGTGGACACCTGCCTTATGTGGACACTTTTCACTTCTCCCATTTCAGTTCCCCTATATATCATAAGCAATGTGAGCCTCTGTATAGTGGATACTTATCTTCTGTGGACATTTGCTCCCAAAAATATGTCCAATGTGGACAGTTCAAATACCACACTGTATTGAAACAAAGAATCATTTACCTAGACTACTGTGCCAACGTAGACATAAAAGGGGTTTTGCCTTAAACCAGCAGGGGGTATTGGATTGAGTAATTGCCTTACTAGTTGCTGGTTAGATTACAATTGTAGACTACATATTTCCCCCCAAATCCCAAAAACCTGTTACCACTTTGAATTTTTGTGGACACCTGTTTTATGTGGACACTTTTCACTTCCCCCTAAGGTGTCCACACAAGACATGTTCTACTGTATATAAGTTTGTCAAGATTATGATACGTTGAAAATTGTGTGAAAGGATAAATGAACGCAAATATTTTGTTAATCGCATACCCTTTCTGTTTATATAGACGTAATAATAAGAAAATATAATGCAGTTGTATGATCAAAATTCTCACTTAAAATGGGAGGATTTTAGGGCCACAAATATTTGAGCAGAATAGCGGGTAACGTTTGTGGCTAATGTGCCACTTTATAATCAATACAGTACTTATGTTATAGTCAAAAAACGTACAAAGCATACAAATAATAGCCAGTGTTCAATTCCTGTAGACTATGCTGTTGTGAAAGTTACCAACACGGGCCTAAAATAAAGTCCTTTCGGAGAATGTCACATTTTTCACAAGTTCACTTATAAAAAATGACATAAATGAGTATTGCCATAAAGCATGCCATACATATACCTACATAAAGGCAAATCTCTTCTCTTTTCAACACTTCTAGTCGTACAGCTGCATTTATCATTTGAAGCAAAAGCAGGTAATAACTTAAGTAATTGAATCATGATTTAAAATGACATTCTATCACTTTCCAGCAGACAGTTTTAAAACGTGTTAACAAAAATGACAACCGGTTTTGAAGTAGTTTACAAATGATTCAAGAGCGAGGCTCACTAAATTTTGCCCTTTTTGATTTTAACCATTTTAGCGTTAGGCCTATGTACATAATATTCATGTATTCAAATAAAGAATTATATAAACTAGACTTAAGATTTTTGTATTTTTGAAAATATTTAAATGTGATTTTTTGTGAACCAAAAAAGCACAAAGTTTATACGGTTCCTATATCAAAAGTTAGAGAAAACATAAACATTTCTAAAAAAAGCCTACATGGAAAATTCAAGTTTATCTAAATGACTTTTTAAATGACATCAAACATGACAAAATTAAAGGTGAGGCAACTTAGGTAATTGTTAGTAGATAAAGCCTCCTTTTTAAAAATAGGTATAGTGTCTCTAACTATCTTTTTATTTACCTAAAATTTTGTGCACGTTTTTATCGAATAGTCACAATAAAATATTTTTTGAAGAAAAATATTACACAGTAGTTTAGAAGTTACCCACAGCTAGCATATATGGTTTGTATATCAGTATCTTATATATACCGTGAGTAAATGGAAATGGTCAAAACTAAGTGAGATTCCCCTTAAGTACTCGTTACAGTGTTCATTACTTTGTGTGAAATAGTAGACCCACATAAATGTCAAAACTGATGCAAAATCTGTTTCATTATCACATTACATGGACGTGACTGGTCATTCAATACCCGCCAGCCACGTGAAAAGTACGATTGTTTGTGACCTGCACGTGGTCAGTTTTGATTGATTTGTACCGATTGAGTCTCCGTCAACAGGTCTGCTACCCCTCTATAGGTCACATAGTTTGAGCCAGGGTTGACAGTGTGTTCTGCCTTTCTTCTGCCTGCAAGTAATACCAATCGTCCGCCATTTCGGATCATCTTTACTACCCATGATTCAATGTTGTTCTAGCGACGCTGTGCACTCGGAGGACTTTTGATCTAGTTTATTTAGCTATTAACTGTAAATTTAGCAGTTTATCTATTAAGCAAGTCCTATACATACCAAATAGAATGTAATTTTTGACTTCAAAGAATCCTCCATACAACACAGTAAGAACTTTGACTTGTTATGTGGCTTGACGTGACACGCTGCAATATGTTAGGGCTTCCTTTGATCTATTAAGTTATTTCTTGTTATGCAATATTCTGAATAGAGGTAGCAAGTTCTGTGCTTGTCACAATATAGTATAGACTTCCATATCACGATGAAAGAATGAATTCTACAGAATGTCATTTCATGATTTTCCAAGACATAAGGCTGTAGTTGAAAAAAAATCAAGCAAGCCATTTGCCTTGCCACTTACATGTAGAAATGTGTCTTCTGGATCAAATGTAAAAAAGAACTCTGAGCAGAAAAACACTGCACTTGAGTTCCAAACCAGACTGAAACCCAGCATTTATTGCACCAACGATTGAAGGATTTGTTAGCTTATGGAAACATTGACTAATTATATCAACTGCCTCATCTGCTGTTGTAGAAAGTGTTTTTTTTCAAGCTTTGGGTTTACTCATAACGAATTGGGAACCGGTTGCGAATAGATACGGCATCCAAACTTCTTTTTTGTAACAGATATTGTGCAATACAATATCATACATGACGCTTTATGCATTCAAACTGTTGACAGAATATTGTATTTTTAAGTGTAATATGTAATGGAAGCTGTATCAAGGTAACAATACATGTAACAATTGAATGGTCCATGAAGGAAAGCTGATAAAATATAAATTGGTTCTGTGTTGATTTCTTCCAATCAATAGGCTTTTAGATCAATATAACTTATCATTACTTAAGGAGTCATATTAATTCAAATCTATATGATATAATTTTAACTGATCAAACCATTTGGCCCATCTACCAATCTTCTAATTCTTCAACCAAATTTCAATTTCTTCCCGGAAGAAACTTTTCTTCCAGGTTTTTCCCCCGCACATCTTCTGCCGTCCTAGAAGAAATAGCAAACTTCTGGAACATTGCCAACCCTGGTTTGCGCTACGGTTCCCAAATTTGGTGTCGGTGGTGTCGGTGGGACATGGTGACCACAAGAGCCCTATTTCACGTTAGCCCAGACTGTTTTTATTTGGGTCCATTCCGGACCATTATGTGTTCCATTTTAGACTATTTCAAGATGCATCATTTGAACTGAAATACTCAAATTTGATTTGTTAGTTGAAAATAGTGACTTCTGGGATCCTGGTTCACATAAACTGAACCGGTTCATATTTGGTTCCAATCGCCAATATTATTTAGTCCACTTCTTATTGTATTTTAAAGTCGTGAGATCAAAACTTGGATCAAGACTATAAACCAGACATTTACATTTACATTTATTGTATCAGTTTATTTCGCATAAAATGCATAGTAAAATATCACAGTCCATATCATCAAAGTTTAGTTAAAAATTAGTTTAGTTAAAAATTAGTTACCCCTCGTCAAATGGCACCCTTTTAGTCAAGGTGCTCTATTTTCGTTCTGAGCCATTTTTTGTTCCATTTCTTACTGTTACCCCTCTACAATTAATCGTTTGAGATAGGATGTTCAAATTTGGTGTGACAGTTGAAAAATAGTGACTTCTTGGAGCCTATCTTACATGGACCAAACGGTCCATATTTGGGTCCATTCAGAACATTACCCCTATACATGTCACATCATTTGAGTTAGGATGCTCAAATTTGCTTTCTCAGTTGGAAATGGTGACCGACTATTTCATATGGACCAAAATGGCCTCTATTTGTGGTCATTATGGCTATTTGTTGGGGATCACATAAATGACGTCACCTCATTTTTTTAACCTCCCGGCCCCCTGTCACCCTTCGTCACCTTTGCAGCAACCCCCTCCATGCCCTCGTGGTATAAGTGACGGAATCTTTGCCATCTTAGCCTCCACCCTACCCGCGACATGGTTTCGCAGTGACATTTAACATTGATTTAACTGTGCCGTTATATAAATACATTTGAATATATATGTCCATAATTTAGACATAATTTTACAAATGTATTTAGGATATAAAGCAAACTTGCCAATGTGATTTCAACTAGTAGATATATCAAAACTCACTTAACATGTCAGAAAGTAACTTCAAATACGGCTATATAACTAAACCTTTTTTTTTCCAAAAAGTAACATCCCCCACCCCCCACTGTCAACTTTCGTAATCTTTCGTTACCCCCCACCCCGGAAAAAAAACTGGCTGACGTCATTTGTGAACGATCCCTTGTTTCCCGCCATGTTACACCTCTGCTCACAATTAATTTATAAACCACAAATAGTCGCTTTTTCACACCTATTTCAATGCTCCATATTTTGGTGCATTATGGATATTGGTTGGTTCCTGGCCTGTAACTACTATATATGTCAAACATTTCCATTTACAGTAATACTCCTAATAAAGGATTACTTACTTACAGTACTCGAATTCAGTTTTCAAGTTTGAAATAGCAATCAGATAGGACTTATCTCTATTGGTGCATTGCGACTATTGTCTAGTTCCGGGTTTGTTATTACCAATCTACTGGTCACACCGTTTGAGCTAATTACAATGTAGATGCTCACATTAGAGTTTTAAGTACATACTGGTTTTTAACACCTTAGGTGTCGCTTTTCATTCATTATGTCACAAAATATAAATATCTGAACCATACGTGTGTTTGATTTCAATAGAATGGTTTTACACATTACAGTTATGTATACTAATTGCTCAACTAATTGCACTTACCCGATAAACCAGTGAGTAGAAACACCAGCCAAGTTTCGAGCACCACAAAGATCCGCATGGTAGATTCTGCACGTGCTCAGATGAGTAACGCGTGGTTTTATAGCAACCCAACCCCCAAGCGAGAATAACATAACGTCCTATTTCAGATGGACTAAGTCCTTTCTGAGGGACCTCGTTTTGGAGGTTCATAGGATTCTCGGGTGGCACACTGCATCGTCCTCTCCACGCCATCGTGCCATCTACGTTCACTTCAAAGAGGCCTCTGTATGATAAGTAGAGGCGGCATGCTTTCCCAGCTTGCCGTGTGCCGTGCAGTGTCATCGAGGGCTGTTATTTGAAGACTATAACTATTTACGTGGATGTCGGATGGTCATTTGGCGTTTTGACAGGCACTATCCCAGGTCTAACGACATGCCAGCATGAATGCGAGGGCTCTACATGGGATCTGAATAATTTAGTGATGTGTCTGGGTCGTTGTGTCACGTATTCAGATGTTCGGGTTGCCAGAGCCAAACTTGCCACGATTTTAATGTTGTCTTGAAACAAGTGGTATCTAAAAACTGTGTGTGTTTGTGTGTGTCTGCGTGTGTTGGTGCCTGCGTGCGTGTGCTTTTCGTATTTGGTTTGTTTGATTACTCCTAAGTGAGCGTGTGTCTCTTGTCCGTGGATTTTGAAATGCGCAACCTACAGTTTATAACAAGAATGCGCACCGGCAGCACTGCCGCAGCAGACACAGGCTCGAAAATGGGCTGTTACGATGCACGGACCAAGGAAACCAATAACACTAATAGAACACGCCATGGTAGTCCCCAGGCCAGTCCGAAAATGCGGTGACCAGCAAATAGTGTATTAATTGCTGTTCACTAAGCGATTGTTTTCGGACTAATTATCATTTGTTTGGCTTTGTTTTTATTAGTTGCATGCTTGATTACATGCCTGTTGCGTGTTCTATTTGATGCAAAAAAAGGGCATACACATCGATCAAACATATGTGCCTATGTGCACTGCCTAATCAACACTTATAACGCTCTCAAATATCATAACGTCCACGCCTCATTCACCTTGGCACCAAGGATCCTATATTAATATTTTCAATATCAACACTCTTTGTTCCTCTTTGTTGGCACATGCAAAATTGTTTTGTTTCTGCATTCGCACCTGGTCCACAATGATTATTTGTAATAGGCATGGCTGTTGTTTTGTTTTGCAATAATAGACTGTTTCGCACAATGATTTTGAAGAGCTTCATCGGCTTTCTTAAACTGATTGTTAAAAAATTTACAACAAAAATAACTTACATCTATCAGTCGTTATGCTATGAAGACAAAGATTTGAGATAACATTAACATTGTTCACATAAATACGGAAACGGGGAATGTGTGATTACCAATCAATTAGATACCGTGAAACAATGTCTCAATGAATTTTGTATTCACTAGACATGGAGGCCTGGCCTTAATCTTCTATGATCAGCACTTTTGACTGATCTTAATTTGCGTGGATTGTTTTCCTTTTGAGTGTTCAATGTTACACGTGTAAGAATTTTTAGGTCATGGATTGCAAAGTTTTTATCTCTCAAACATGACATAGGAAGTGTGGACATTTTTTCGGGAAAGCCTGAAAAGAGATGGCCATGGATTCGACCTCAAGACCTCGTGATCTACCATGTAGGTAGGCGTGCTAATATAACCACAAAAAACAGTCCCAAGACTCATTTGGAGAGGCTCTCAAGTTGGCCAGCTTACTAATCGCCTTTATGCCTAGGTCACACAGGCTAAATTCGGGTGTGGGGTACTGACATCGTATTGGAAAAAAACAACGTAAAAAACAAAATTTTCCAGTAAGACGATTATACGCTCACTATGGCCGCCGATCTACCGCAATACAGCAGAGAGTACGCTAACATTACGCCGACAGTGTGCACAGCATTAAACCCGCTTTACACTATGGCGAATTCCACTTACGTAGCTCTACGTGGCATGGCGAACAGGCAAATTCGTCAGGAAATTTTGAACATGTTCACTAGACATGGAGGCCGGGCCTTTATATCTTCTATGATCAGCATTTTTGACTGATCTTAATTTGCGTGGATTGTTTTCTTTTTGAACATGTTCAAAATTTGTTGACGAATTTACTGGTTGGTTTAGGTTCGTTAAAAATAGTTATGCTGCGTCTAGGGATCGCAGAGCTTTCGCACATACAAGTGACACTTCGTTTGCCTCTGCAACTTGTCGTACCATGCATTTTTACTACGTTCAATGCCGCCACAATGCGCTCAAGTTGACGACGTGACATAATACGTACAGATGCGTTGCACGGGTTCGCCCATGATCGCTCTAGTGTAAAGCGGGTTTTAGCATCAGAATGATATCGTATAAATACGGAATCGTATTGGTGGTGTATTTTACATAGTACGACACCATTAAGACGCCAAACAGTCACCTGTGAGCTCTGCCAATACCACGCCAATAATTTCACATAAAATTTATATTAGGCTCCCACCGGTTCACGAAGGTCAAAAACGAGAAAACCATTTTTTTATCTGATGTCAATAAATTGTCAATCAATCAGCTTCTCGGTGGGGTGGGGGGGGGGGGGGCATTTTAACAAAGTGGGATGTGGGGAAAAAGGCTGAAAACACATAGTAGATGGGAAAAAGGCAAACAAAAAGGATGTGGGATTTCCACTTTGAATGTGGGATGTGGGAAAAGCAATTAAACTAATTTATTGCGCTATCTCATGGATAGAAATGATGCAAATATATGACAAAATACAGAGAACACAGCAAAATATAATAAAAGCTGTCACGTTCTAAATCTCAAACGCCTCAAGCTAAACCCCATCAAGAACGCGGGGGCCGCCGACCTGCCTCATCGGTTGCCGGTGGTAAGACCCCCATTTCACATGGCCGATCCTAGCTCCAGATCCTCAAAAAGACATCCGATTTGTCATTTCTGGGTGGATCGTGCGTGATCTGGCCTCAAATGTGGAGTGATTTGGTTGGTTCGGCAGGGAATGGGCCACTTTTGGTCGGTTCTGGCCTGACTTTTCCGTTTGTGTGCTCCGTCGCCAAGCTTTTCGGGGCTGTCTGTGGGCTTTCTCTAGCATTTGTAACATCCTAAGGTCATTTTGCTTAACTGCGAGTTCGTCTGCTGCTTTGAGAAGATGCATTGTGACAGATGAAACCGTAGGTGTTGCCGCTGCCCTTACAATCTGAAGAAATGGAAGCATGAAACGGAGGCATCTTTTTCAACAGCACGATGCTCCAATACAAATGGTGTCCACCTGGGGAAAATGACACCCTTGTGCCGGGTTCTGGTCCGAAAGGTGTTATCACTTCTCTGGAGAAGTGATTTTGACTTTTTTGGCCTGTTGGCTCCCGTTATAGGATTATTGAGATGTTGATATGTATCAACGTTTTGGTTTTCTGGTTCGTCTGGAGGACTAACTTGTTCATCGTTAGGTCTCACTGGTAACGGTTGGTTTGCTAACAAATTCCATAAAGATATGCCCGCCTTATGGTGTACTAGTTGTGAATGGTCCCATTAGCTTGCCGTGTCCTCCAGTCAAATCTCAAAGGTCACAGGGGGGGTCATTGTTGATTGTGTCTCTAAAGGGTTAAACTCAAAGACGCATTTACAATAATTAGGCAACGAATAATTGTAACAATATGAAATGGGGGCCTAAGATGTTGGAGAAGACGGGGGGGGGGGGCAGGTCGGCGGCCCCCACGTTCTTGATGGGGCTCAGCTTGAGGCGTTTGGTGTAGATAGTCTCTCTGATTTTTCTTTAGAATGTACTCTGGCCATGGTCCAGGATCTTGAGGTTTTCTAATGTGATGTGATGGCCTTCTCTGTCAGGTTGGTGGAGGTGTAGAAAAACATGTGAGGAGGTGCTGCTGGGACGTCTATGCTGGTCGAACCTGAACCTGGTTTTTAATGTTTTGGATGTTTCACCAACGTGCCACTACCACATGCTTTGGAGCCAGTGCCCCACAGTTTATCTGGTAGACCACGCCACACATATCATCATTTTCAGCATGGTCACTTAGTCCGACCAGCAATTGCCTAAGGTTGTTTATAGGTTTGAAGTATGCGCTGCATCCATAATATCGCATTATCCTCCATACCACCTCAGACAGGTTCTTTACATATAGGAATTCCCACCATCCTCTTCTTCATCACCACCTCAGATGACATCACACCAACATCACGTGAGGAATAGACGGATTGGCGGCAGACTGAAGAAGATCCGCGAACGATTGAAAGATATCGAGATATGCTTTATAAAAATGCACAAAACTAAAGAAAAATCTTGTACATTAAGTATAAATATTTGAGCAGATGAGTATTCAATGTATTAATACTGCTATGCGTAATTGTAGTAATATGTATGTATAGTATTTGTAAACAATAGTAGTATACACACAACACCCCTCTCATGATGATGGGGCCCATGGTCAGTAGTGTTCAGATAAAATAAATGAAATCATGAATCCTTACGTTTTTATCTAAGTGCCTCTTTCCTAATCAAATTGATAGGATTACAAGACCAGATCTGTCCATGTAGTTATTTGATAAACTGCCTCAATTTGTTTGCATGCATGTATAATGGAAAGAGTATTTATATAATAAAATGGCTTCGGCTTGTGATTTACAAGTAGTAGAAATGTAGTATTGTCGTCAGTGTTCAACAAATATACGCCTATTCTCATGCATATTTGATGAATAAATTCAAATTTGATAAATATTCAAATATAAATATTCAAAATATTTGCTTGGTTACCATTTTCTGCAATGTTATTTAATGACTAATGATTTTAATAAATGGATTGTAATTGATTTTTATTGACGTTCACAAGTGCGAGCAATATCATTTTATTTATGGAAATGTGCGAGATTAGAAGGAGTCATGGAAGATGGCAAATAAGGCACAAAAATAGAGGAACTTGTAATAAAAAAGGCTCCCAAAAGAGAAACGTGGGATTTCTTGACCCCTTATAACCCCCTCATATGTTTGGACCCCATCGAGGTGATCTTCGCTATGTGGGAAATAAGACCAACCATTGCGGGATATTTGATTTCGTGTCCTGCCAAACTTAGAGCACCTTTCTTCTATTTCTGGCGTATGCAAGCATTTTTTTTAAATAACAATATGTGTTGTAACAGAGGACTGCTCGTAGGCAGCACAAAAGACATTTCCGTGCACCAACGATGAAATTAATAGTGACGCATCGTTAAAACTATCAAAACGTTGCCTCAAGCGCGTGCCATCATATACCGACAAATTTAAAGGGGTGCATTATGTTTGCAGGACAATCAGATCTGCGTCGCAGTGCAGCGTAGTAAAAAGAGCCGTAACGCTTTCTTTGAAACAGTCTTTCTGTCTATCTGCAAAAAGAGAAAAGTACGTTATGACTATTAAAAATATGTATAGTTACTACATAAATATCGCGAATAAAATAATCCTGATGTATAAGGTAAAGGAAATCTGTATGATTGATAAATGGATAGATAATTTGCAAACAAGTATACTAATTCGTGCTTATTTTTCATAAATTAGATATATGTCTATCCAGAAAAAAATAATATCATGTTAGAATTGAGTGATATTGGTCAAAGTTTGCTATACCTTCGCATAGCAAATAGAACAAATGACTGGTTTTCATAGAAACCACTAGTTTTTCAGTGTCACATCCACCAAATGTGACCAATTACCATAAATGACAAAATATTTCCTCCATGAGATACAGTCACGGGCAGATCCACTGTTTAGAAAGGGTGGGTGGGGCGAACTTAAAGGATTTAATGAAAATGAAGTATTTTGGTGGGAAAAGGGGGTGGGGTGGGCGCCCCCTGGATCCGCCTATAGGACATGTACAACATTATGATGGCTTGTGTAGTGCGCCTGTGTTCTGATCGACCACATTATACCGTAATTGCTCAGTGTGTGACCCATACATAATTGATACTCAATTAATTAACAGATACTCAGCAATTCATCAGACGAGGGCACTTATTGGTCCCGTATACACCTTGAACGGGCTCAATTTACATATAAATACCCAACACCACACATAGGCGCCCCCCCCCCCGGCCCACTTTTCCCCACCAAAATACTTAATTTTGGTAGGGTTTTTGGCATGTCCGCCATCGATCGCGCGTACGAAACCTATGAAATCTCTTAAGTACCCCCTCCCCTTTTCCAAAAACCCGGATCTACCATTGCCACACTGATTACTTCTGCATCAGAGAGCAGTTTGAAACCAGTAACACTAATGGGCTACTTTTAGTTTTGTGGTCAACTAAACCACAAGGTCAAGAGTTTGCACTCCCCTTACAATGGCACGTACAATGCTTGCAATATACATGTATATTCTCTTTTTACAAAACGCAGTACTAGGAATAATTATCCTGTCTTATTATCCGTTATGAGCTAGTGAGTGTGCGTCTAATATGTCATCCAAGTACTTTGCAAATTTTACCAAATTAAGACTCCCTATCTACTGACATATAGTTTCCAACTCTTCTGTTTTTGGTGGGTCTAATATTTTTTCGGGTCTAAGATTTTTTAACTAATATTTGAATAAATATTGCGAAACTGTGTGCAGATATTCTTCGATTATGTCGCACATCTGATATTGCCACTTTAGGGGAGACGGGGGGTGGGTGGGGTGGGGGTGGGGGCAAGAAAGAAGAGAACAAAGTTCCACTTTTGTGGAGCGTGACAAAATGTCCATGTCCATCTACATCTTCTATAACTAAATACAAACACTACATAGGGGAGACCGGGGCAGATTGGGACACTTTTTACATGATGCTAATTTGGTCTTCTCAAACTTGGCTTTATAGGTAGTAAAATGCATATATAATACACAATATACCTTTTGTTGGGTCTTGTTGACATGGAAAGATATTTGCTATGCTCATTAGATTTCATGTGGGGATTAAAAACTATATGCCAAAAATTATGTCACAATCTGCCCCGGGCCGGATAGGTAAAAAAGTGATTTACATAGTAGCTGAAATAGAATGCCTTTTACATAAACCATAGCAACATCATTTAAACTCCTCTTACACAAAATTCTATCTCCTTTCCGCATTTATTATTATTTTAACTTGTGAACATTTATTCAAGAGTGAAAAGAAACAATTGCACCATTGAAAGGGTAACATTTGACATAATTAGTGGCAGATTCGAGAGGGGACAAAGTTTGACATCATTTGTGAGCTGGATATGACGCCCTAAAAGAATGCATAAAAGAATGCATTAAAATATTGATACTGTGATTTCACAAAGTGCAATAATTGGGCAATGGTGAAAACCCGTGGGGTATATATTGTTTTGTGTATAGTCTCGTATACGCAGTGCTTCAACAGTTTCAACTGTTTCGCGGTGTTGGACAAATCTCTTTTTGTTGAGTAGTGTAAAAAAAGTGTTGGGAGCATGTAGCACGATGTTGTGAGAACAGTCAGAGAAAACACACACTAATTGGTCCACAAAATCAGCAATACCCAACATATCAAAACTTGCCCAACACTGACAGACATTTGAATTACCATGGCATATGGCATTATTCTTTAGATCGCCTCCTTTATATTGCGTACACAATTCAGTTCTTGCTAGTAAATGCTTCAATAATTGGTGCTATGCACCCACTGTAAAAGAGGTTACACCCACTCGAGGTGTAGCAACTGCTTTTTTACATTATTTAGCGACAATTACATGGTCCAGTCAGGCTGAAAACCGGCAATGGAGAGTTCAAAAGTTGCACTTCCTGTAAACATTAGAAAGTTGTAGATCAATCACGATAACTCTGCATTCATATGATATACATTTGTTTACCGTCCGCATTAGAATTACGGTGTGTGCGACAGTGGGTGTTTTGATTTGATTTGATTTGATTTGATTTGATTTGATTGATTGATTGATTGATTGATTGATTGATTGATTGATTGATTGGGGTGAGAGGTGGGCTGGCGAGCGGGTGGCCAGACAAGAGAGTGATATAATCTGAATATACTAGACCAGTTTATGACAAAATCATAAGGAATGATTCATTTCTTATACACGCACAAAATATTGTATTTCAAAATTAATAGAATTTTTGGAATCATGTAATAATGGAAGCCGTTAAATGACTAATAGATTAGTATACATGATAAATGTGTCAAGGTTATATTGCAATGTAGAAGATTAGAGCATTTCATCAAGCTTTTAATTTTTGAGAAAAGAAGTGAAAATAATGTCAGGTGTCTCTCGGAGGAAACATGGTGCATATTCATGGTGCTTCAATTGTTTCACGTTTTTGGACAAATTTCATAGTTTTGTAAAACGTTGTTGGGCGCATGTAGCACGACGTTGTAGGCATTTTAGTAGGAAGTGTACAACTAAAACCCGCTTTACACTTGAGCGATCATGAGCAAACCATTGCAACGCATCTGCACGTATTATGTCATGTCGTCATCTTGGGCGTATTGTGGCGGCATTGAACGTAGTAAAAATGCATGGTACGACAAGTTGCTGAGGCAAACGATGTATTACTTATATGTGCGAATGTTCTGCGATCCGTAGACGCAGCATAACTATTTGAAGCAAACTTTAACCAAACTGAATGTTCGTTCAAAATTTTTGAACATGTTCAAAATTTTCCTGACGAATTTGCCTGTTCGCCATTGCGCGTAGAGCTACGTAGGTGGAATTCGCTATAGTGTAAAGCGGGTTTAAACAATAACTTTCACTGTAATATACTGGCCAGAACTGTGAACGTGAACTGTTAGATGGGTTGTATACCTGTCGTTGATACTACAGTAACAGTAATATGCATATCAGGTAATAACATATATCAATTTGGTCCTCAAACTGTGCATACTCTATTTCGTGTGTCAAAACAATATTATGATATTAAGGCATTGCTTTAAAAAGAATACTTTGTCTGCTTCATCCTATCATATGTTTACAATTCTTACACAAACACAAACATTTGAAAATTGCTCTACAACATCAGCAGTGCACAACATGGTTAGATTTGCCCAACACCGAGAGATAGTTGAACCACCGTGATATCACTCTGAACTATTCTGGCCAATGGCCCACATTGAGAAGATTTTTTACAAGGTAGTTAAACGCACATTCTAATCATTTTTTGCCCATTACTTTCAGCAATAATCTTATGTACAGGATAAATGGGTCTCAAAATAACGAAACGAAACGAAATCACACGACTCAAAGGGTGTATATGGTCTAGATTCCGACTAGGCCTTCTGAATTGATTTCTTAGCCAATCTGATTGCCAGCCATTGGGCGATATTATTACTTACATCGGCACAGCGGTACTAGTGCACGGAAGCAGATAACCCCCAACAGGCCCAATACATTAATGATAATAAGTTAATGCTCCATCGCGAATGTCTATAATATGCACATTCCACTTAACTGTCAGATTATGGCCGAGCATGACTCATGAACACTTGAGAAATGCACTGAACACTGCTGAGATCCCTTTTCGTGGGAACAGCTTTCATTGTGAAACAGACATGAGCTTTTAAGAGCGTAATGCATTAATGCCACTGAACTAAGTTCTGTCCTGACCGATTCACAAGATCATGGTTTCATGAAAAGCAATGATATCATGGAGAATGCATTTTAGTACAACCTGAATTGTCAATAAAGTTTGTCCCTGCAAAGAGTGGACGTAGATATTTAGACATTTACTCCACGTGACAGAGTGTCTAAGCCTTCATAAAAGACCACCACGGCCTTCTATAAAATTTACACATTTTGTTGTGAGTGTAGCCATTGAGAGGTCTTAATGGAGAGGTTCTACTGTACACAACTTGTTTTGGTCCATCCAGCATGCTTTTGTTAAACTTCAGGACACGGTCTAAACTAACAAACAACAGATTGTCCTCACAGGACTTTGTTGCAGCTCTCCAGAAGTGATTCTTTGCACGCTCAAAGGTCTTGTACTTGGCATGTACTCTCATGTATATGCATAATATGTAGTTAATTATGGACTAAGTGATACGAAGAATGTTTTTACAGCAAGACTTCTATGCATATTTTAGATGCAATTAATCAGCAGATACTCCCACGTTGGTTAGCTCTTTTACACCAGGCACCTGCAAGACTATTACGTAAACCACGCAATGGGACACTTGGTGTAATAAAAGACAGTCTCCAGCAGGGCGTATGACAATACAAATCGTCCAATATGCACAAGTGTCCGCTGTACACGGACGAGGTGGTTACGCAGCTGAATGACATGTTAATACAAGTAGTAGGTTGTTGGTTCGATTTTCCAATTAGTGATATTGGCAAGTTGGAGCGCACAGGGTGCTAGTTGCTCCCCGTGGAATTGAGAAATACCACGAGTGTAGGTATGGGGCAAATTAAGTACATTGTAATGTCGGCTACGTCACATCGGGAAAACGTTCAGATTTAACCACAATTGTTCTCTATATGTACTAGAACTATAAGAAGTTCTACTGTACAGGTGTCCATCAGACACAAGTTGTCAACATACACAAGCTAACCTCCTTCTAACCCTATTCCGCATTGAATGAAAGGGTTTGATGTGTGTGTGTGTGGGGGGGGGGGGCGTATATAAGGATGTCAGATGTGGAGGTAATACCGAAAAAGAGTGACGTAGGGCAAAAAGGCCACCAGGAGGGAGGTGGTAAGTGATATCCCCAGTTATACCCACCACTATAATCCGCGATGATCTATATATACAAAGACCATGGAGTTGTGTGTAGACTGTTTGTAGACAGTTCTCGGCTCCTGTGTATATATTTGCATGGATCCCCGCACATTGATCCTGTGTGTTTGTCAAATTGTCGGCTGCTACCGTCAAAGTGTCACCTACCACAGCGGGATTTACAAACACACGTGTTGATACGGTCACTATAGTGAAAGGATAACTGTTAACTCTTCACTTTTATTTACTTTGGATTTCCAAATACTTGATAGGGGAAATTGGTGTTATGAAGTAAATATAAAATGTGACTTTTAACGTTTCTTTTCGCAATTGACGGGTTTTAAATATGCGTGGACACTAGATTGAACACATGATTTTTTGTAAGAATTGTATTTTTGGATTTTAAGTAATTTGCGTGTTTATATGCCATGAGGTGGAGGAATAGCTTTTGACATGATCTACCTTTGGATTTAAAGATGTGCATACTCACTAACAAGACAGGATAACTTTAACTGTGCACACGTAGGTAATATTTGTAGAACTGGTATTGCCGTTCGAATTAATTATTCATTTTACTTTGGCTTATTTTCTTTGATTATGTTCATTTTTTGCATCCATGAAAAAGCGTGGTTAAAATATTGTGTAATGGTATGAAATGAGTAGTGATTTCATTCAACTTTAAACTCTGTGCATATTCCAGTAACGGTGAAGGGAATTTCGTTCATAAAGATGAACTGCGCATTTAGCTCCAGACCTTAATTCCTGGTTTGTTAAACAAGTTCCTCATCTATTATTTTACTAGCGTGTGCAGTGCCTTTAAAATTACTTTTAAAGCGTAACTTAAAGTTCATCATTTGATAGAACTAGAAGACAACTTACTACTCTTTTTATATTTCTTCAACATTAATGATTCCCAATTTATACATGTACAAGACAGAGCTAATCGGTTTATGGGAATCTCTTTTACCATTCGTACACGATCCAGTGTTACAATATCTTCAATAACTCGTGATGTTGAATGTAAAAGCCCGAAATACTTGCGGACGGGAATATGGGAATGCTCGTCTCACACATTCCCTACAGTTGAAGAATAACTCATAAGAGATTTTTCGTATATTTATCATTATTCTGAAGTGTGCGCTACATTACATTTGTGACTGTCAGACTGGGGCTTAATTACGTAATATAAGCAGTCCTGTCTTCACGGGTTAATGGACCCGTTACCATATCACTGCACAATAGACCCGATCCCCTCTCCCTGCTGAGTTAAATCCTGCCTTTTCTGGAGTCTGTACAAACAGCCCACTCAATATATTATACCCACTGCAGGAAGGAGACAGTTTACAAAGTGAGAACCTATCGTAAGTGGGTTTACGTGTAGTAAGCCAGTTGTAGGTGTATATAATTTCACTGGTAGGTGTATGGACGTATTGTGAACAATGGGGTCAATAGGGCATGGGGACCGGTGACACATTGACCATTGGCAGAAAGGGGAGGGCGCAGGGGGCAGACGACCCCCCTTTTTTCACCGAAAATGTTATCTGCGTGTGGTTTTGGCATCTTTGAGGCCTCTGCGCGTATGAAAGCCATGAACTTATGTGAGTTCACCCCCCTTTCGAAAGCCTGCATCTGCCAGTGATGTCCTTGCGGTGGTCTATCTGAAATAAAATAAATGATTTTAAAGTTGAATCAGCCGTATTATGCAGTACTCAACTTCTCAAGACATGGTTGAAAATTCTCGACTTCCAAGCTGGGCCTACTACAAGATGTTGTAGGCCTAATAGTGGTGGAATATGTGTGCTACTAAAACATATTATCCTATTTGTATTAGATGAATTGATATTATGAAATTGTATTAGATGAATTGCTATTATGAAATCCAATCCCAAATAATACTCCAACTATTCAATTAATTTCGGATTTGAGGTATTGTAAGCGAATCTTCCAAAAATATTCTCACGATTCATGAAAAAAAAATCACAATTTTTTTTTCTTTCTATTATTGATCTGTGCCTTAGGTAAACTACAAGTTGTCACAAAGTATTGAAATGTAAACATTTCCGGTTGAAGGACTCTGATTTTTTACTCCAATTCACTGCTATTCAATCCAGACGGCAATCAGCGCAACTTTCTCATGCGTCCCCGGCTATGTTGACTCAGTCACAAGCCAAGGACATGGAAATATACACGTCAGATTGACAAGCCACCAACTTGGGAATTTATAGGCCCACAGGCTACTGGTATGTAAAACTGGGACTCGTAAGAGTGGTATCCCCCGTATATATTTTGCAAAGGGAATGGGTACGTTATGTGTTATTGCAGGGACGAATTTTGATAATAGGAAGACTACTTCTCATATGTCAAAATCTCTTGGTGGATGTATGAAAATATGTGTCACTTGAAGTAATAGATTTGGTCAAAATATTTATCACCACACATGTATGATAGTCGCACCACGCGGTAGTGTAAAAGTAGAGTACATAATCATATGAGGTATAAAAATAAATGTGGAATATGAGCAATTTCCAACTTTTTAAATTGATTAGGAAATCCGCCGACCCTGTACTGGTTGACTATACCCATGGGCCGGATAGTTTGGAAGCCTCGCTATGTTCTAGTGTATGGGGCAAATATGGTAATGATAATAGATGCGTCTGGCTTCTTCTCATACATGCAGTTGCAGACCCTTTCGTCCATTAGCATTTGTTGCATGAGTCTCCTAGTCATGTCAAGAGACAAGAGTATCCAATTAAAAATCATATTTACTAGCAAAACACACGTTCAACATTCTGCAAATGTCTAAAAACAATTATGCATTTGGTAATAATGAGTGTTATTGTGGAAAGATGCCATTTTTGGCCTTTTAACGCACCATCCATCACACAGCCATTGTCTATGATCAATGCAAGCAGACAGAGGCATTAATAAAGGATCAGCACCATTGTTCTCATGACATCATAAGGCATTAGTGGCTGAGGATGGCAAGTGCAACGTGCATTATGTGTAGAATTACAGTCTTTCATGTCACCTGAACTTACCTGCCAATCTAGTTTTAATATTGTTAACATTTTGCAATATCATGATCCCAATTGTGCTGAAGGGGGAGTCTTGAAATTTATACCTGCTATGTCTAAACTATAGAAGAGCTCAGCAGAGGAACCCGTCCATCTTGGGCTCTACATACATGTATGTGAAAGGCTAGGGTAATAAGAGTGCTGTGTTAATGTGAGGTCTGGGTTTTTTATGGGAATGAACTCACACTATTGTCTATGGCATTGGCAACTGCATTTCCTGTTAATTGGGTTATAGGATTGATTACTTATGATGCATTGTTATCTTTACCAATGAAACAGCGAGGCGGATGTGACATAGTCAGGCTGCTCGTAGAGTCTGCTTACATGACATCATTGCGTAAAGTTTGATTTTTGCAAGAAACCATTAAAACAAACAAATATAAATGATTCCGGTAGAGAATGAGGGCTTTGTGGATTTTGCTTTTCAAATGAAGCCTGCACTATTGGTAAAGATGTTCATTTCATGTACATATATGTTAATGGTTAAAGCCTACAATATATCACCCCCAATTCTACCAGTCAATACCAATGCTTTATGCTGTACCTGACCCATATTAACTCTGCCACTGTATAACCTCACCTTATCACCATCAGCAGTAACTGGCCAACACGTACATTGTACATGTACATAAGTGTTCCAATGACATGATGATTACAATATTATCACTGCCTGTCTATTATGACAGCTTCCAATGTAGTCTCTAGTGACCGGCAAGAGCTTATTAACCGGTAAACGCGCAGTCCCAATCCCAATGTCACCCTCCCTAATTGTGCCGTGGCAGATCCGGGATTTTTTTTGTGGGGGTGGGTGCGGAGGGGGCTTTTTATGTGTTAGTGCGCTGAGAGCACGTGCTCCTTGGATCCAACATATTCTGTATGGCTTTGTTTAGATTTTACTAGCCCGAGGCTTTATTCAGATTTTTTTCAGCTAATCAATATAAACACGTGTGTAGTTCCTTGAGGCCTAACCAAGCACAGTGTATCTTTTATATCTGACTGCCGAGTGGAGGGAGTTCGCATACGTCATTCCCGATTCATAGGGGTATTTAGATTCTAGATTTCAGATTCTATGGTACATTTGTGCCAAATGTGTTACTAAAACACATATTCGTGCGTTTTTCCACGTTGTTTTCATTTGACAGTATCATGGACATGAGTGAAAAATATACAATTTAAAAAAAGGGGAAAAAAAGAAGTATATAATTACAATTAAGGTAGGTGGTCGATGAGGTGGCGTGGTGGAGGGGGGCAATGTAGGGCATGGAGTGCATCCATTTTACATACAGTCCCCCTTCTGGGAAATCCTTGATCTGCCATTATGGTACAAGGAGGGGGATTGGAGATGGTTGAGGCAATGGACTATGCACAAAGTTGTTAAGTAGTTAATACTGATAGACCCACGTCAAACTAAAGATTTTAAATTGGATTTCAACATTGGCAGATTTGCGATCGTATGCCTTGTGATCACGATCTTATCTTTAAGGTTTATAGGTAATAGATCTGAAACTTACGGACGAATTATTAATTAGGAAGATATTGTTTACATCATCATAAAACTGAATTTTACATAGACTTGCTGTTAAAAATTATCTTAGTCTGTGGTTGAGTATTGTCGTTTGGTACACTCAGTCTATAGAAATGACTAGAAAGGGTGTATTTTTAAATGGGTATGAACCAAATATTTCTGTTGGCCGTATACAATATGGTTTAATGCCGTTTATGCTGACTCGGAATGGTTGCAAAATGAAGCTCAACTGGAAAACAAACGCTCCACAGCGCAAGTACATACCAATAAGCACAAACAGAACAAAAGAAAACCACGAACAAAAATGAACTCTACGCATGTGCAAACACACGCAATATGCAGTTTCCAAACGACGTTGGAAATAACTTTATCGGCGTAAACTAGTGGTTTATTACCGTGGAATCCACAAAACCATTAAGCTAAACCTTTAAATTAATTTCAGCATGACAGGTGAACTTGGAAATAATTACACGCAGACATAACTATACATAAACATTATACTCGTTTACCACAAGTAGTTCAGCAGTGAAACCCCAGATAATCTAAAACTACAGTCTTCAATATCTGTGTGTGTCACATATAATACGTACTATACATCATGCACTCTGAAAGGCATGAACGAATACGACTAAGATTCCTTACATTTGCCATTAGTCAGCACCAAGAATGAAGCTGTCTATCAAGTTGTAAAACCCCGCACTTCAGCAATGTCGTCTGGAAGCCTGGATCTAAAACGGGCACGTGTAAAAAAAGGCTTGCGTCTGAGGTTTTATTGTAGCTATAGTGAAATTGCAAATCAATCATCATACTACCACAACACACACATACGGTTTGCACAGCCACTTTACAAGGAGATTATAGAGACACTAATACAGATTAATAGTGCTGGACTTTAATCAAGCAACTGACAACGTGAAAAAAGGTAAAATGGTGCACCAAGAATAATTTACGTCTCTTCGTGAATATTAATATTGGCCTCTTCTGATGTCTCTCTCAAAGATGTTGGACTTTGAGGAATGGTCTCATGAGTGAGGTGGTTACATCATTGAGGTGGTTCTACTTGAAGGGTGTACTTCAAAATATTGAGGGAATATATTGTGGCATAAAAATATAGAATCCCATCAATTTGCCATCAATAACAAAATACACATTCATATCAGCAAACAACGGCAATACAAACCCACTCCTGAACCCTAAATGCGAGCCCAGCACGAGACCTCAAAACGCCAATCCCTGTTCTCTATCCAGACGACTTTGCCACCACAATAGGAACTTTCCACCTCAATAGCGATTCCGCCGCAGAATCAATGGCAGCCGTTTAGACGAGAAATGCCACTTGTGGAGGTAGGAGCAAATAGTGCCACTGAGTGAGTGGCTAAGTTGTTTGATGGCTTTGGTTTTAACTGGCTCAGCTTGGGTCAAAGAATCCCGACTACTGATGTTGAATCTGTTGCGAAATGGTAGCGGTTGTTAATCGGGCATGTTTTCTAGTCATTAACGCGGTGTTAACAAGCTGAATAAACGTTTCTTTCACCTATTTCTTTCCCTACCACGAGTAATCAAGAGTGAGGATTCCTTACTGGAAGACCGGGACTTAGGTTTAAAATTGGAGACTCGAACCACTACATCATCTAGTAGTGCGTAAACAGACTTCAGTCAAATAAGCTTGAGAGTTTATGGCTTCAAGTGATGATTTCGCAATAGCTTTCCCCCATAAGATCTTGGGTTGGAACCTACTACTACTGTGGTATCTTAGAACCAACAAACAAAAAGCACCTCTGCCTGCAAGTCCATTTAGACATCCAGATATTTTTTGCGATGTTCTGTGCAAAAACCAAAACCAAAAACGTGGTCCAGGGAAGTTCAGAAAGGCAACATAGTGACATCACATTGTTCATTAACATATGTGCAATGTATAAAACTGTAACCAAAACCAGAAAATAAAAAAAATTGTTACTGAAACCACAGTGGCAACTTTACAACCACAAGACAGCACTCCAACGCGTAGAATAAACATTCTTCACAAACACAGCATAAGTCAATTGACATATCCAAGTGACATGGCCACTTAATGACAGACTTTCTGCCCAGAGCTGGGCTTAGTTGGATTAGTCCACAGCGAGTATAACGGGTCATTAACGGGTCTCCGGGAGCACAGTGGAATGTTTATTGTTTGTGGGGGGTTGATTATCTGGATTATTGTATTGATTGGTGCTTATGTTACTAACTCCGGATAAACCGTGAATTTACAGTGGAACATATGGATTTGGACGCGTGTAAAGGGCATCTGCCTTATGTGTGGACATATTTAGATTCTCTCGTGGCTATTTTGCACCTTGATATGGCTGTATGATCACCGGACACATTTCTTATGTGGGCACTTTGGATTATTATAAACGTGTGAACCTTTAAGACAAGTTTCACTGTATTCCTGTGTGTGTGAACTGTGAAGGGTTCTTATTGCTATTGTTCACACTGGGTGATATCACTAGAGAGATGCATTGTTTTGTTTGTTAATGCAATCAAACAACTGTGTGTATCAGATAGTTGTTATTGCTGGGCATGGATGGAAATACAGAAGTAATAAGTAATTGATATTATTGGATGTGAATAGATGTGGGCTGAGTGCTTGCGCGAATGTGGATACTGTGCGAGGCTGTAAGATTTAGATTGAAGAGGTAATAGTTGTTAAGCTTGCAACATCTTCTAGAATTTACATCTATGCTCTGCTCACATATCATTCAGCTTTACAAAATGTAGGATCTCTAGCATTCGTGTTTCTGGCTGTAAAAAGATGGAACATAACCATTAGAAATACTGTCTTTCGAAATACGTATAGTAACATAGGCCTTTTAATAGAACTTGATAAAATTCACGAAAACCTATCCCAGGTAAAGGACTTCAAAAAGAAAGCTTCATTGTAAAGCTGACAAGCATGAAAAGCAGTAGCATATACAAATTCTCACATTTGCCAATGTCCATTTTAGACCCATTCACCCCGGCCACGTGGTCCCGCAGTCACGTGATCCCGCGGTCACGTGATGGCGTACTTTGTGCGCACGCGCCGTCTGGACGTATCTCGTCTGGCCACGGGCCCGCAGGAGTCTCTGGACGTGGTGCACGCCATCCTCACAGCGGCAGCGCAGCAGGTGAGCATTGAGGAGACTACATCGGCAGATCCAGGAGGGTGTTCCCCCCTTTTTAACTAAAATATTTCATTATCACTTGATTCTGTGCATATTCGCTATCAACGCCCTCCCACACACCCCACTCCGCACTTTTCAAAAATAATTCTGGATCTGGTAGTATAAGGCTGGAAATCTGCTGCTGTAAAATTAAGTGTGATATGGGGACATGATTTGCAAAAATAGATTTTTGTGTGAAATTTGATGTATAAAATGAGAAATTAGTTATTTAAGTGGGAATTTGGAAATTAGCAAAGAATCTGAAGAAGAAACAAAATACCCCCATCCACACCATTCAGAAAAAAAATAAAACAAAAAACAAAAACAAAAAACAAAGAAACAAATAAAACACACTTCCTTCTTATGACAGTGGGTCCAACAGGGCGTGTGGAGCTGGGTGTGTAAAGCAGGTGCTAACTCGAGAGAGATGCAGAGAGAAACGAAAAGGGGCAGATATTTCAGTTGGATACTTAATTACTTATACTCAGAATACGTAGAGAGATGCAGACAGAGATATAGAGTGTGTCGATCCCCCTGTCGCACTGAGACATTCTACCATGGACGCTGTTCTTCTCCTCCCCAGGTGTTGGACAAGCTGTCGCGCGTGGAGCGGTCCTACACGGCCGGCCGCTCGCACCTGGCCGAGGTGGCGCGCTGGGCCGCCGCCGCCCGCCGCGCCGCGCACACCCTGCGCGTGTCCGCCATCACGTGCGCAGAACAGGTGCGTGCCCTTCAATTGAGGAATAGGTGACGTGATTGTCTGGAGTTTACTTAAAGGGTATAGCTTTTATTTTTATAGTCGCACGGTTTTTTAGGGTTCCTTCAAGAAGTCACGTAAAATTTGTACAAATTTCAATTTTGACAAGTTGTCCTGTGAGTCTGCCCCAAACTTGACTAGCTAGACGCCACCCGATTACTGGAGAGTATAGCAGTCCAAATTTATAGTTTTATGTCTTAAATGATGCTTTTGACGATATTCTGAATTGCAGACTACGTACGCAATAATGGCGTCAAGGGTGTCACGACTGTCACGTGGGTTCAAATATTAATCTGGCATTTAGAATTATAGCCGTGTTGCACTTGGGCTCTCTGTAAAGTAGAGCCTCCATTTAAGGTCACTTCAATAAACGCACGAGCTCTATAGTAATGACCATTTCTCAAAATCACACACCTTCATAAAGGCCATTGCTAACCTGCATAAAAGATACGTCTTCTCTGTTGAGGCCACACGAGCCCAGCACTTTGGTGGGAATTGGCATTGCTAGGTCAGAAGAGGGTGCTGTTATTCGGAAGGATTGAAGATGCCTGTGGGGTGGAGGCTGTTAAAACAGTGGTAGCTGCCCTCATGACGAGGGGTTCGGAGTGTTAGGACAGTGCGAATGTTGTATATAAATGTATAACTATACTGTGCGGTATCTGTTGTTGAATAGTGGTGGTGCTGGTGTACGTGGGGGTATCAGAACAGTGCAGATCCTACAGACCCGTGCTATGCGAGCCATATCTGTTGTTGAATAGTGGGAAGGGAGGGGGCGGATTATGTTTACTTAAACAATGAGATAACGAGCAGCCAGCAGTTAACATATTCAGTAATTGGTATTTAGCTAGCAACGATGAAACTGGCGGAGAATCCCAAGAAATCACCATTGAGGCCTGTAAGTTGTGTATCTAAGTCTACATGGTAATAGTTTGCTGATCAGGCCTCGATGTTTCAGGTGGAGGAGGCGTCACGCCGGGCAGCAGCCGCGGCTGATGCCGCCGCCACTGACGGAGGTGACGCGGGCAGCAAGCCGGGCGGCAGGCACGACGTGTTTGACCTCAACATGCTGAGAGATGCGCACAGGTGGGTGCGGTCAGTGGTCAGTGGATGGTCACTTAGTGATCAGTGTACAGCAGGGGAGTGGGAGCTACAACCTCTTTGATCTCAACATCGTACACCGCCTATGTCGGAGATTCATTGTTATTGACTTCAAAACTGTTCAGTAAAAGGTTACAAGAAAGATAAATTGCTGAGGGATTCTCACACTGAGACACAGGTATTCTCCGTATTCCGTATAAAGTCAACCGTGTCCCAGAAACACTTATGATATCTGCGACAATTGCACAAACATTAAAGGGCTAAACTCTTCTGAGAGCCACGCATCACAATCTGCACTTCACTATACCCGGTATCTCGTTAGTCTCATGTACTCATGGTGCTTCAACTGTCAGTTTATGTTAAGAATGTTTTACCATGTTGGAGATTGTTGATATTGTGGACCAATTTTCAAACATTTACAATCAGGTATGGATGGTATGGATAAGACAGGATGAAGGAGACTTTCTTTTAAAGAAGTTCCTTCTAGCAACATATAGTGTTGTGACAGACTAAATTAAGGATAGAAATATTGTGGACGAAAATAATGCATGTTATTACCGGCCAGGCATGTTATTATTATTCTAGTATCAACAACAGACATATAATCCATTTAGCAGTTCACATGGCACATGTTTGCTCGGTGTATATAGCAGTGAACAGTATACTAAAATATGCACAACATGCTATTAGCTCCCACACGCTGCTCTATCACACCCATGGAGTGACATTTGAACCACCGTTGTACTAGGTCTAATTCCTAATCATGGCTGTAGACTGCTTCATGTCATGCAAGCTGTTCCAGAAATCACTCAATTACATACATGTGCACTTTACAGACAGCTAACATAAGGCCAGCCAGCTTCAGATATATGAATAAAACACAAATAATGCTTTAATCAGTTTACTTCGCATATCCTAATAATGCGTAAACAGGTATGTGCAATGTCAATAAACCCCGTAAACACAGAACCCCACTCCGTCCTCAGTCCATGCATGACACGGTGCTTGATATTTCCCCGGGTGTACACGTACATACATGTATGCAAATTAGCATGGTGTTGGTCTATGCTGACAAACAATCATACACTTTGCCATGCATGCCACTTTTATAAATGTCTCTTGTATTAATTATCACTGGTGTGCACATCTTCCCCCTGACAGTAAGGTTCGCGAAGCGGTACCGGACAAGTTCCAGGACGTGCTGACGGACCTGCGCACCCTGCTCGCCTACACAGAGAAGTACTGCCTCAGCTTCTACTGCCTGGAGCAGGAGGAGGACGCCGGCCTGGATTACCCCACCGCCCGCGACTACGAGAAGAAGCGGCAAGCGGCGGCAAGCGAGGTCCGCGAAAGGATACAGGTGGGCAGACGGTGGCTCTAATACAGTAGAACCTCTCTATTAGGACCATATTTGGGACCAGTGTTTAGTGGTCTCAATAGAGAGTTGGTCTCTATACAGAGGGTCGTTTTGATAGCTGTATTAATGTTTGGGACCGTGAAAAATGGTCTTATTATAGAGGTGGTCTCAACATAGAGGTGTCAATAGAGAGGTGGTCATAATTGAAGGTTCTACTGTAGTAGGTGTTGTACATGTACATACATGTACATATGCACATATATAGGCTGGCTCAGAACATCAGAATCATCGGGTGGTTTCAGTCATGTCAGCACCTCACATTTTCCCCAATCCAACTCGTGCACCTCTCCCTAAAAGTATCTACTGTATCGACACTATGCTTTGTGTCACACCAAGAAAAGCTCCCGGTCACTATATGTAGAGGTGGTTAAGATGAGTGCGTAAGCCGTAAACATATGTCACGTTTAAGCACACGTGTGGTATTTCATTTATCACACATTGTGTAGAATTAAAAATAGTCTGACATTTCATTGCTAAATGCCCAAAACTATATTATTTACATGAAAACCTTAGTTCCCTTATTCCAGCCGCTCAATCACAATCACTTTAACAACGAACGTCATTGTGCACGCCAATTCCTGGAAAACCTAAACCATGCTTGATACCTGTCCACATAGGGTCAGTTCGAACATGACTGATACAAGGTAAAGGGTCATCAGGCAGGTCTGTAGTATGATAACCACCGCAGCTACCACGTCAATGCGTGATAAATAAATTCCAGACCATCATCCGCCTTGGCGCCAAGCTGCGCGGTGGCAAGGAGAAGTTCTTGCTGTCCGATCTCTCTGGCGCCTCCATCGAGCTGGCTCGGCGTGCTGACGCTCAACACGCACCATTCCTTCTAGCTGTGCCAGATGCATGCGAGCACATACGCGCGTGCTGTGCGTGCATCAAAGTGAGTATGGTGTGGTGTTTATTATTGTGGACTTGATGGGTGATTGTTTTGTGGTATCTAATACAGGATGGGTCATCTCGAATATTTGATATTTCGATCTTCTTTGAATGTTCTTCTAAACATCGTTGAGATAACGAGTTTTGACCTGTATATAGAACTGCCCTTCACTTTCATTATAATATCAATTCTACCTTGTTGCATTTAATAGTGAGTCTGCAGTTTTGCAGCTACAGTGTTACGGTGTCCCAAATCTCACCCCCCCCGCACCCTCCCCCACACAAGACAGTATCATTCTTTTTTATTCTACTCATCGGTGGAGTAAGACGCTGAACAGTGAAATGCAAACGCTCCTCATTACCAAAGAAAGACACATAAGTTTAAACACCCCCGTTTATATTTCCCAGTCGTGGGTGGACGAAGACGCCAACTACGTGGTGTACGTGAAGAACGACATCGCGGAGCTGGAGGGCCGGCGGGAGGAGGCCCTGAGGGCGCTGAGGGACGGCCAGGACAAGTACCACACGCTCGGCTTCAGGCTCAAACAGGTGAGGCAGTTGACAATCACACTTAGACTACACTCAAACATCTTGTAAATGACAATAAAACCACCCGAGAGTGGTCTCAATAAGGAGGTGGTCTCATCATAGAAGTTCATGTGGGTCTTAATATGGAGGATTGGGACCGTGGACAATGGTCGTATCATAGAGGTGGTCTGAATAGCGAGGTGGTCTTACTTGGTGGTTCCACCGTATACTCTTCACTCCATTCTATACGTGTGGTGGCGTCTAGGCGGCGTCCGACGTGTCGCGCCTGGAGGAGGAGCTGGCGGCGCTGGCGGACAAAGAGGACGAGCTGCAGCTGCAGGAGGAACTGGCTGTTAGCGACTCCAACGACGTGCAGACCGCCATCGAGAGCAAGGAGTACCAGCGCGACGCCCTGCTCAAGAACGCCGCTGCCATGCAGCCAGAGGTAGGCAGCTAGTCCGCCTGTGCGGGTGCGTGCGTGCAGCAAGCTCAAAACCTAGGTCACTTCTTCCGGTTCAGTCTGTCTTGGTGAATGAGGACGTTTTGATTTGGGGGAGTCTGTATCGAAGGTAGCATGTGCGTCTGACGACTTGGTATTGTTCAGTTGTAACGGGTAGATGAGAAGCGTCCGGGTACAAGGGATAGAGACAGAAATAGAGCTGCAAATTAGATACTGGCTACGTATGAATAATATGGCTATAAATGTACGGGGAGCTAGCTTAATGGTCTTAGGCGCCTGTCCATACACATATGACTGGTATGGTTACTTTGCATGTCTACCTGAATTCTGATGCATTTGTAGTTCTTTCTCATGACCATCAAAGCAGCCCGGCTATCATATCTTTTTGTATAGCAAAGCTAGACAATAAAAGCTACTACTAGATGTAAATGTTGTGCAGCTCGTGATGCAATGGGGAGAGATAAACATGATTCATTTATTGAGCATTAATGTCTGTGTGATAAGCTATTGCGTTTTATATAAAGATTGGTTAGGTGTTTACAGAAAGCTAGTGTCTCAAACAAAAGGCGGAGTTAATACTGCGGAAACATGCTGTGAGAATCCCGAGTTTCCCTCACATACAGATGTTTTTGAACACTTAAGTCTCGTAGTAAATCGTACATCATGACCTGAGTTTACGTGTCATTATCACGGTGAAGCTTGTTTTTGGCAGACCGTGTGGAGTATTCAGCGATGCACGGCTCAGAAGAGCTAGAACCGGAGGTACCTGGGTATGGGTGCGCGCAAGAGGGGTACCAAAGACAAAAGATAGGGGAGTGGGGGGGGGGGGCACTTGGAAATTATCATTACCGTCAACTACTAGGTGCATACATGTACACAGTTGATCGTAAACGGAACGGAATGGAATCCATATGCTTCAAAGTGGTTGGTGGCAATTTTGAAATGCATCTAAGACACATTTTATAGGAGGAAAAGAAACCTGCAACTCAGATGGCAGGTGGCAAATGTTCACCGATAATATGTTCACAAGTTATCTGACTTTACCACGTCTCCAAGTGTTGTAATGTTAGATTTGTTGGAGTTTCTTGAGGTTCTGGTAAAAAAGGGTATCAATAGAAATTCGAAATGATATATAGACATGGCACATTAGAAAAACATTATTGATATACTGATAGTATAGAAACTGCATGTATGAACATTATCAATCAGGTTGACTTTGTTATTCAAATTAGATATAAACGAATCCTTGGTGCAGGGCATGCTTATCATAGATATGATAGCAGATAACATAATTATAGGTCTTAGAAAATATTGAATATCATAATTCAAAGATATGATTTGGAAAATAAGGAAAAATAGTTGTATGCACTTACATCAATCTTAGTCATATGAAAATCCCAATAAGTGTTTTTCACAATTGGACAGTCTTGTAAAGGAACTATATAGGCTTGATCCAACTGGTGTAAGCATGAACATTTTGAATGTGAAATGTGAAAATGAAGGTTATATAAAATTAGCTCTTATTTTGAGCCCTCAGAACACGATAACATCAGAGATAAGCGGAGCTTTAAATAAGAATTATTTAGATGTTTTATTGCACTGGGATCTGTCATCTCCCCGGGTCATATTTGGTCAAATCTGGAGAAGATGTTGTTCGCCACCAGACTGAACGCATGAAATGTGTAAAAAGTGAAACACAATATTAACACTTTCTATTTAAAGATCCACATTGTGATAGTGTTGTCGTATATACATTCATTTATTGAGTTAAATAAACCGTCAGCCATACCATGTATTTTCTATGAATGTTGTGCAGAGTAAATACATGTTAAATTTATAGGTCACGATTTGGCATGTTGGATATAGGTAGCGCCACATAGAGCCAGGGCTTTCAAGGCTATGTTTATTTTACCCCATGCTAACACTACAGCCCGCAAAGCGCTATATGCTTCGGACGGTGGATAACTCGGAGAGAAAGGCAAGATCCATATATATAACACAACCCTATGTCAATCTTTCCATTCATGGGCACTTTGAACCTTTGTTATGCGCACTTTCAAACTTGTCACAAACTGGCAGCAAACTGTTTGTATATACATCATATTACATGTTATTTATATGGAATTATCCTTGCATGAAGGCCACTCAACATATTTGCTTGGGTAATGCCTGGCATGCATTTTGATGTAGGTTTGAATATGGTAGGCCTAGTATATCATTGCATGTCAATTTGTATCTACTTTCTTTTTATAGCAATTATACACCCTAGAATATTATGTTAATTCTTATGATTCAAAGTGTTTTTCATCACACTGTCTTTTTCCTTAATATGATGTCTCGCATGGACGTTATACCTTTATATATTAGGGTAGGGGGTGGTGTGGATGGAAATTTTATAAGACACATCTGATGATATCATCCAAAGGTCTCGATCGTAGTTCTTACTAAAGTTTCACTCCAGATCCTGCACCCCCCCCCCCACACACACACACACCCCAACCCCCACCCCGACCAAAAATGATCACAGCCTCTGTATCTTTCAGCTTCTGTACGAGAAATACAGTGAGTTGTGCGAGGAGCTGCGAGAACTGAGACAGAGGCTGCCCACCGCCAAACGACAACTGCTCAACGCCAGGTGCGTGATACTAGTGTAGAACAGCCCCCTTAGCATCAGTCCTCAGGTAGTGTCAGCAGAAGTAGGTCTCTTACCTGGCTTTCAAATTTAAGTGAGGAACTCGGATGAACGTACTAACAAGTAATGCGCACATTTGATTGGCCCACATAATACCTAACCCAAGCCTGCAAATGTAAGCATAACAAAGGAAATCGCGTAGAGTTATTTTAGTTTAATAATCCATGATCAGCGATTTGATCATATTAAGATTATGAGCATAAATATGGTGATAATTGTATTTATGATGTCATTAAATGATAAACAAATGCAATTTCTTCATATAAATACACAGCCCTTAAAGTGTGAGTCACCATTTGTCGTCCGAACCACGATGCTAATGAACAGACGGATTTAAAAACACTCCCTGGAGAGCCTCATTTGTGGTCAAATATCAGAGATAGGTGTACTAAAAGTACGCATAAGACATACTGCGACATTGTGATGGTATTACAATAGCCGCATAGATTTCCAGTATAATGTAGTGTGTTTCTTAAAAAGCACTTGATACTGAAAAAGACCAGTATTTTTACTATGTACGTATGCTGTGTAAAGCCTGATGAGATACTGTGGATCCCTACCCATGTTGCTGTTGTGTATCGGACTTATCTGTAGTGCGCATAAGGCTCACCTCTAGTTAAGTGAGATACACAACAACCACGTGGGGAGGGAACCACGTTCTTTATTTATCACCAAATATTTCTAGAAGAATGTGTTGCTATTCTGAACACATTTTGAAGTATCCGCCGTCTGTATATGTAAAGAATCTCTTTTAACCTGCACATAAGTATAGCCAATAGTACAAGAACTTGTAATTTGAATAAAGCCAAAATATATGAGGATGAGAGGAATCTAAGGTGCCGAAAACGTTGTTTTCAACAAAGAGTTTACCCAGCATGCATGAATGCACTGCGATTAACTTGTAAACAAAACCACGTGAAAAACTATAAAGAACTGTAACTGTATAACCGTGATGCGGCTTCCTGTATAGGGTTTTAATATTGCATTCCTGAGCCAATGTGATAACCCGTCGAATATATAGTTATTAGGCTATTAGATTACCAATGCATTGGTCAGGTACAAGCTGTCCTGGATAGCGGAGAAGAAGGAGGAGATGGCATTTTACCAGAAGCGGCTGGCTGCTGTGCATAAAGACATGGACGCCATCGAGCAGCGGCGGCAAGAGGAGGATGTGGAGTACCAACATCTGGTCAAGGTACGGTAGAGTATATACATGTAGTACCCAGTATTGACGCCGCAATACATTACAGGATGCTGTTGTATAGGCAGATCCAGGGTTTTTAAAGGGGGGGGGGGCGCACGTAAGGAAAAAAAAGGAGGGGGTGGCCGCACTTACGGGATTTGATGAAAAAGCCTATGAAAATGAAGTATTTTGGAGGGAATGGGAATGGGTGGGGGTGCCTGGATCTGCCTATGCTGCTATAGACCATTTGTATGATTCCCATTTTCGTTGCCAGGTGCTGGAGAAGGCACGTCAGATCCACCTGTTCAAGTCGACACCGGACTCGGTGACCAAGATCTACCACGAGCAGCCTGTGGAGGTCAACAACGCCCGGCTTCCAGGACACAGGGGACCTAAAGGTGGGTGACCAGAGCCACAGAGGTGGGTAGAGGGCCCAGATAAGATATAAAGATAAGTCGAGGTGTCACGGATTGTCTAAAGTGGATTGAGAGGCCACAGAGTGCATAAAGCTGGGTAGCCCAGAACACAGGTCATGTTGGGCAATGGGGACACAAGGGTCTAAGAGGTGTGGTAATTCCAACACAGGGGCCCAAAGGGGGTTAATGTTCAAATATAGTTTTGAAACATATATTTAACTGTATAGGGACATTGCAAGTATTAGTTTTCTATGACATCTTATAAGAACTCAAATCAATATCAATTTCGTCAGAGTATGCCACTTCTAAATACATGGAGCAGTTCTACATTCTACTTTGTGTATAGAAAAAGTAAAGAAACTGCAAGTATTCAATTCAATTCATTTCTATTTCCATACATGGTCTCTCTAGACACTTAGCGGAAACAGAACTTTGGTAAACATAGAAATCACTATCTGAGGACTGTGGCCTGTTTTGTTTAACCAAGTGTATAATTTCTCATCTATTTAGGCCAGGGTTCGCACGGCTCGATTCTGAGCATCAATAACTACTGTCTGAGAAAGGGTTTTGTAACTGGATGACCAGAGTGTGTCATTCTTTTCAGGGAGCTTTTGAGTTTTCAGCCTGTTTTTTTCTATATTGTCTGCACCTTTCTGTGAATCCATATGTAATTTTGGATAGGGATTACTTGTATTGTTGCAGCCCATACCTCCATAATCATAGACATGTATTGTCTCCAAAGTTCTGCTTAATTCGTAGGCGGAACAACAACAACAAATAATGCAACATAAATAGCGTTATATATTTATTGGTTTTGGTGACTACACACTCTAGATGCTATTCCAGCCGCGATTGCACTAGTGGTTCTGACCAATCCAGAACCCTGAGAAGGTGGTGTGTGGGTAGCCAGCGTGGAGAATGCAGTCATGCTCCACACGCACAGACACCAGGTCACCCTCACTCAGCTGGAAGCAATGATATATTATATATATATATATATATATATATATATATATATATATATATAATATATATATATATATATATATATATATATATATATATATATATATATATATATATATATATATATATATATATATATATATATATATATATATATATATATATATATATATATATATATTTGATATATATACTGTTATATTGTTACTGCTGCTATGCTTCTGCTGCTTCTGTTGATATATATATATATATATATATATATATATATATATATATATATATATATATATATATATATATATATATACATATATATATATATATATATATATATATATATATAATATATATATATATAAACATATAGCATATATATATCAACAGAAGCAGCAGCAGCAGCAACAGCAGCAGCAGTAACAATAACAACAACAGCTTGTGATTCGGATACGTCCCAAATACGTGAGGATGGTTGAATCTTTTCAGTTTGCTTATCATACTAGATAGTGATCAACTGGTCAACAAAGCCACATCCTTAATGGCCTTGAGCAAATCATTCTGACACCTTGGATGTAACACGAGGCTACAGCGCATGTTTTCATCATCACCTGGGAACCCATCATGCACTCAATTCTATGACAGTGAAGGAATGTGCGTGTATGTGCATGAGTGTGTACGCACCGTAAGCACGGCGGTGGTGGCGCCCGAGGCGTCGATGGCGTGACTCGACCAGACGGACACGGTGGGCGCCTCGTTACGGTAGATGAACGCGTTGGTGGCCGTGCGCTCGCCGAGCATCAGCGACACCGAGACTGCGTACGTGCCTGCAAAAGGACATGCGGGTGTCCAGATCCCCATTGGGGAGTTGGGGGGGGGGGAGTAGACAACCCCAGTTTTGTACGTGCAAAAGCTGCAAGATATGCATACGAAAAATATCATGAAAGTGATTTTTATGAAGAAGGCGGCTACCTTGTGCATGCGACCGTGGTTCTGTGACAATGGGTGTCGATGACAAGGTGTAATGCGTGCGTTGAATCTTAGAACGGTTGCAAAAGTACATGCACGTGTCATTGTTTGTGTGGGTCGTTTGACGTGGTTGTATTGACGTCAAGCATTATGGAAACTTATAGAAAGGGTGGGACGACATTGAGCCGTATCTTTTTTATGATTGCATTATGGTTTCAGTACAGTACATATATATACGTATCGGTGATGTAAGCAAGTAAGCTCTTTAAGGTCCGACAACCAAATGACGCAACCTATATCACCCCTATATCACCCCTCATATGCAGAATGGCCTCCATTTTCGCCCACCCCCATCCCCATGTTGTAATTGCGTATAGATGTACATTGTCATCTAATATTATCTGTTATAACATATCTACACATACCTATTTGAGTTTGCGGCATTTGAACAAAACAAACATTGTTTTCAATAATTGGCACACCATTATCCATATATAAAGACCTAAATGGGGCACAAAGGACACCCCGCTCTCACCCCACACCTCTTTTTCAACTCCCAAAACCTATTACTCTTTGTCATTGAGTGTTTTTAGCATCACCACAAGTCTTCGTGACTACAAGGAGATCCGGCAGGTGCACCCCACCTCCTGTTTTTCCGAACGAAAACTGCATCTGCCAATAAATTAGTCTGCTCTATTGTGGAAGACAATCACGCACCTGTCTCCGGGCAGATGAACTCCCTCCGGTCCACGTTGTACGAGTTGCCCACGTTGGCCGTGACGCTGTTGAAGGGAACCTTCTCCCCGGCACGGAGGCTCACGGGCGAACCGGACATGTGGGACGCCGTGAAGGCAGCGGGGGTGGTGGCTGCAAGGGGGTAGTCGGAAAGTTGTTATGGGCACCCACGGCGCGGTTATAGACTTTAGGTGGACGTTAAAAGAGGCTGGATTCCATTTTTTTTTACTATAGTTACATGTGTTAATAAGTAACGGCGTCTAACCACTCCAGCGGGCTGGGTAAATACGTGAAGTAGTCAGCAGTAGTCGGTCAGTTGATTATGTGGCAGACTGACACTCACCATTTGGACTTGTACGAGGGGAAGGGGGAAGCAAGTTAGGGTGATCCTGAATCTAGGTAAAGTTAGATGAACGAAACGTTGCCCCATCCTGTTTAATAACATTAACAGGTGTCGATACTGCTGTCAGTCTTAATCTAGCACGTCCACTTACGTGGTGCCTCTAGTTCCTCCAGTCTCTTTTCCAGGGCTTCATACTTCTCCAGCTTGGCCTCCAGCTCCTCTAGCTTGTCTACCCTGGTCTCTAGCTGTTCTAGCCTCGCGAGCTTTGGCCCAATCTCGGCATAGGTTTTCTCCAATGCGAGACAGCGACCTAACTTGTCATGGAGACCTGCGAAAAACTGAATGAAGGAACACGTACTAGTGGGCAAGAAAATGGATTACATGACATTTACCTAGTTTTCGTTCTATTTCTTTTGGTTTTGATGTCCCAATATCGGATACATACTTCTTTATAATATCATGGCTCTTTCATATTCCAAATATTTGCCAGAAGTTATATAATAATGAAATTTGATTGTCACCATAAGGGAAATTGCATACTCAAGAATGAGATTCATACAAACAATGCAAGCATGCATTTGTTGCTTTACACAATCTCATGTACAGTGATAAAGTTGTTACCTGGTCGCCATCGTCAAGGCAATGTCCAGTAGAGCTTAAAACACTGACCACTAATACTCCAACCCACCACATGACTGCTTGGTGACTTGGAGACTTTATCACTGCTCACGGTACTACTTGACAGTCAGAACAACCTCTGGAAGAGGGACACCTGTTTCTTATATTAACCAGGTGCTTTTGCTGGCCGAAGGTTTCTTTTTGGTAACTGTAGATCATTATGGTCTTACGATCACTTTTCAATAGCAACAAACGTAACAATTGCAGTTAGTTGCAGCAAAATATTAAGAATAAAAGGAAGGCCTGACTTATAGCCTTAAATTGATCTTATCTCTAACTGATATGAAGCAGTTATATACTACATAGTTACAATGCAGTTCACTTATGACACTGTATATATGCGATAATTACATGCTCTGTTAGACCAATTCTTTTTGTTTTGCTCGCTGCATGACAAGACATCGCCCGTATCAGCGTTGAGCACCCCGCCATAATATATGTATTCTTTACAACATCCATGCGTATATAAATGGGATGAAATGACGTAGCAATTCTGTTTCAGTCCCTGTACTTCCAGATCCCGGCAATTCGTATAAGGGATAATGTCTGTGAATAGCGCGAATATACTGTTTGAATAGGACGTCTGACTCTATTGTTACATATACAATCATTGATTTGGCCCGTGTTTCTAATGTGTATGAGGGCAACCAGACCGACCAGTCTACAATAGACAGTAATCCATCCTTTTACATTACACGCCATTATTTTACAATGTGTGATACACGTAACTTTAGAATGACCATGTCACAAGAGTGACCTTATGCACAGTATGGATGAAATGCTGTCTAATATTGATATATCCATTTGTACATAGCACAATGCAGATATTTTTTCAGTGAAATTTGACAAGATAACATCATCATCATCGGCTTCGTTTGCGATGCCTCCTGCCATGCACTCACCAACGCAAATAACATGATCTTTTAGTGATGAGAAACAATAAAAGTGGCTCCGTGTGAGACTTCCCACGTGGTTAAATATCATCTGCTTTCGCTATTCTAGACCCGTTTGAGCGAGCCTGCATGGTGGTGGCACGGCACGTGGGGTCGGGGTGGGCCTCGCTGTACCGGGCCCTGCCCTTCCACCCGCCCCGCGGCCGGCACACCGTGGACGCGGACGTGAAGCACTTCTCCTCGTTAGGAGGCCGGGTGCCTATCGACGAGGTGGCCACGAGGGCTCTACACAGGTGGCGCAGGTTGGTTGTGAGAGGGCAGAGAGGGGTTTGTGATGGTGTTGGAGAGAGATTGTATGTTTGGTTGGGTGGGGTGGGGTGGCGTTGGGGTGGGTAGGGGTGATGCAACTTGAATCACTTCTTACTTTGTTTTGTAAGGGGGTGGTTGTTGTTAAGTAGAATGTGTGTATAAGAGGGGAGTCTTGACTTGATTGATTGATTGATTGATTAATTGATTTACAAATTGATTGTTTGATTGATCACTTGATTGATTGATCGATTGATTGGTTAATCCATTAGTTCATTCATTAATTCATTCATGCAGCTGTATTTCTGTTGGTCTGCACTATGTCCATTGCTTGTTTTTCAACAACAAAATACAAAAAATAGAGGTCATTATGAACAAAGCTTACACATATTGGAGGTCAATATGTACAGTAGCATAATTTCAAACGATGCCAATATCTTTTACATGGTTCCAAGTGAGAAACCCAAAATCAGATTAGTTACACTGCTAACTGCTATATTGTTTTTCCCTTCAAACCGTGCAGTACTTTGCAGTGCACAAAATACTGCATATACACTTGCATAATCTGAATGTGAATGTCAGGTTCACGCGCGCCAAGCTTGACGACCTGCTGGCGCTGGCGGCGGTGTGGCTCGGACGTGGCAGCACTTGTGGACGCCGAGCTGCACCCGCCTGTGATTGAGGAACCCGAGGACACCACCGACTACAGCTACGTGGAACCCGAGCTCGTGCCCTTTGTCAAGGAGGTACGTAGAGCACACGCATAGGGAGATCCAGTGAGGGGGCACAGGGGCGCCCGTTTCCCACTAAGATACCTTTTTTTCATTGGGTTTTGGACTTGTCCGCCATCAATCTTGCAAACGGAACTCATGAGATCTATTCACTGTGCCACCCCCCTTTTTTGAAACCTGGATCTGCCTGTGACATGGGTGCACACAAAGACAATAAAAGCTCGCCTCTGTATTAATGGCATCGGCGGGGGGCGTGGACTTGGAGTAGGTCGCTTTATGGAGGGTTAATGTTGGTCTCTTTATTTATAAAAAGGATAGGGACTCCGCAAATGTTCTTCATATAGAGGTGGTCTCAACACAGTTCAGGTTCAGGTTCTCCTGTACTAACTATTCTCTCTCACCCTCCATGTTGTAGGTGGAGAAGTTTGACCGTTTGCCGCTCGGTCGCCTGCCCCTGGAAGATGAGGGCGTCAAGTTCCGTCGGCTCCAGGCCGAGGGGCAAGATTCCCATGAGGCCTGTGGAAAGGCTGCTGAGGATGCAGACTATGGCCAAGATACGTGTCAAGTAGACCAGGCCAACAGGATCAAATTTGGGGACGGGGAGTGAGTCTACAGTTCACGATAAGGAAAGGATTCTTACTATTAGGACCATGGCCAAAATACGTGTCCAGTTGAGGGATATTGGGGAGGGTGCAGATATAATGGGCACGATGAATGGTCAAACAATTGTTTGTTGGGAAGATAAACCGCCCAAGATAG
>CM032669.1:19283317-19318115 GCA_019095985.1 Streblospio benedicti | reverse complement strand
AAGCATGCGTTTGTTCTTTTACACAAACTCATGTACAGTGATAAAGTTGTTACCTGGTCGCCATCGTCAAAGCAATGTCCAGTAGAGCTTAAAAAACACTGACCACTAATACTCCAACCCACCACATGACTGCTTGGTGACTTGGAGCTTTATCACTGCTCATGGTACTACTTGACAGTCAGAACAACCTCTGGAAGAGGGACACCTGTTTCTTATATTAACCAGGTGCTTTTGCTGGCCGAAGGTTTCTTTTTGGTAACTGTAGATCATTATGGTCTTACGATCACTTTTCAATAGCAACAAACGTAACAATTGCAGTTAGTTGCAACAAAATATGAAGAATAAAAAGAAAGGCCTGACTTATAGCCTTAAATTGATCTTATCTCTAACTGATATGAAGCAGTTATATACTACATAGTTACAATGCAGTTCACCTACGACACTGTATATATGCGATAATTATAATAATAATAATAATAATAAAATAATAATAATAAGCTTTATTTATATAGCGCAGTTAACCTACATAAATAGAATATATGCAATATAGCTCAAAGCGCTTCACATAAATAAAATACAAATACATTTACATGGTCCTGAAATATCCAAATTTTCTAGAAATAAGTTGACTCATTAATGAATATCTCTGCTTAGATTAGGGATGACATTTAATTTGCAATTATTTACAGTTCATACCCAAAAGTAATATCCGGTACCTAGTCAAATGCACTGTGAAATAAATGTGTTTTTAGTTGAGATTTAAAACTGTTCAACTCAGAAAGTTCTCTTAGGTGAATCGGAAGTGCATTCCACAAATGTGGAGCAGCCCACGCAAATGCCCTTTCACCAGTCTTTGATTGGATACGTGGCACAGAGAGAAGGTGCTGATCTGCTGATCTGAGGCGACGTGTGGGCACATATGGTGTGATGAGGTCCCTTAAGTATCCTGGGGCTTGTCCATGGAGAGCCTTAAAAGTCAATAGTAGGATTTTGTATTTAATCCTGCTTTTCACAGGGAGCCAATGCAGCTCTTTTTAGCACCGGTGTAATGTGCTGTCTTTTCTGGCATCCAGTAAGAATTCTTGCCGCAACGTTTTGAATTTTTTGTAGTTTTTGAACTAGTCCTTCAGGTAAGCCAATTAATAAACTGTTTAGATAGTCTATTTTTGAAGTCAAAAAGGAATGAATGAGTGTTTGTGCTGCATTTTGAGTTAGGTTTTTTCTAATTTTGCCAATGTTTCTAAGATGATAATAGCATGATTTTGTGACTGAGGCTATGTGATCTTTCATGGACAGATTCTCATCAAAGACTGCACCAATGTTTCGAGCTGAATGTGATGAGTTGATGATTTCATCACCTATTTTGATAGAAGCAATTTTGGTTTCCTTCAGTGTGTGTGGAGATCCAATTACCATAAATTCTGTCTTTGAATCATTCAATTTCAGATAATTTAAATGCATCCATTCTCGTACTTCTTGTATGCACGCCTCTAATTTGCTCAGAGCAAGTTCTTCTTCATTAAGGTCAAAGGGCAAGTACAGTTGTGTATCATCGGCATAGAAATGATAAGATATACCATGTTTCCTGCATATCTGCCCTACTGGTGTAGTGTAAATAGAGAAGCCGAAAGGTCCTACTACACTTCCCTGTGGCATGCCAAACTGAAGTGGCCTCGGATTTGAAAATGAGCCAAGGATGTTCACTCGCTGTGACCTATTTTGAAAATAAGATTGACACCAATCCAATGCATCACCTGACATTCCTAGAGTGCTCCTGAATCTATGCAGTAACACTGAGTGGTCAACAGTATCAAACGCAGCTGATAGGTCCAGTAGTACAAGCAAAACTCCCTTTTTGCCATCAATAGCTATGCAAATATCACTGAAAACCTTCAATAGGGCAGATTTTCAGGATCAAGGGTAGGTTTCTTCAGCAGTGGCGAAATAGTGGCTTCTTTAAGAGATGATGGAACACAAGAATCAGACAGAGAACTATTGACTATTCTAACAAGCACAAGTAGCAACACATCTATACACGATTTTAGGAGTTGTGTGGGAATAGGATCTAGATGACAATATTTTGAATTCCCACCCATTATAATTTTTCTTAATTCATTTTCTATTGTAAGCGTAAACATGGGAAGATCAAGTTCTATTATTTCATTAGCAAGTTCATCTTCATTATAATTGTCCAATATTAAATTTTCCTCATCATTTTTTGCTTGTGAATGTTATATGCTCTTTAGACCAATTCTTTTTGTTTTGCTCGATGCTTGAGAAGACATCGCCAATATCAGCGTTGAGCACTCCCGCCATAATATATGTATTCTATACATCATCCATGCGTATATAAACGTGATGAAATGACGTAGCAATTCTGTTTCAGTCCCTGTACTTCCAGATGCCGACAATTCGTATAAGAGCTAATGTATTTGAATAGCGCGTATATACTGTTTGAATAGGACGTCTGACTCTATTGTTACATAGACAATCATTGATTTGGCCCGTGTTTCTAATGTGTATGAGGGCAAATAGATTGACCAGTCTACAATAGACAGTAACCCATCCTTTTACATTACACGCCATTATTCTACAATGTGTGATACACTTAACTTTAGAATGACCATATCACAAGAGTGACCTTATGCACAGTATGGATGAAATGCTGTCTAATAATGAGATATCCATTTGGACAAAGCACAATGCATATATTTTCCCACTGAAATTTGACAAGATAACATCACCATCATCGGCTTCGTTTGCAATGCCTCCTGCCATGCACTCACCAACGCAAATAACATGATCTTTTCAGTGATGAGAAACTATAAATGTGGCTGTATGATACTTCCCACGTGGTTAAATATCGTCTGCTTTCGCTATTCCAGATCCGTTTGAGCGAGCCTGCATGGTGGTGGCACGGCACGTGGGGTCGGGGTGGGCCTCGCTGTACCGGGCCCTGCCCTTCCACCGCCCCGCGGCCGGCACACCGTGGACGCGGACGTGAAGCACTTCTCCTCGTTGGGAGGCCGGGTGCCTATCGACGAGGTGGCCAAGGGCTCTACACAGGTGGCGCAGGTTAGTTGTGAGAGGGACAGAGAGGGGTTTGTGATGGTGTTGGAGAGATTGTGTGTGTGTGGTTGGGTGGGTTGGGTTGGGTGGGGGTTGGGTTGGGTAGGGGTGATGAAACTTGAATAACTTCTTGCTTTGTTTTGTAAGGGGGTGGTTGTTGTTAAGTAGATTGTGTATATGAGGGGAGTCTTGACTTGATTGATTGATTGATTAATTGATTTACAAATTGATTGGTTGATTGATCACTTGATTGATTGATCGATTGATTGGTTAATCCATTAGTTCATTCATTAATTCATTCATGCAGCTGTATTTCTGTTGGTCTGCACTATGTCCATTGCTTGTTTTTCAACAACAAAATACAAAAAATAGAGGTCATTATGAACAAAGCTTACACATATTGGAGGTCAATATGTACAGTAGCATAATTTCAAACGATGCCAATATCTTTTACATGGTTTCAAGTGAGAAACCCCCAATACAAATCAGGTTATTACACTGGTAACTTCTATATTGTTTTTCCCCTTCAAACCGTGCAGTACTTGCAGTGCACAAAATACTGCATATACACTTGCATAATCTGAATGTGAATGTCAGGTTCCACGTGCGCGCCAAGCTTGACGACCTGCTGGCGGCGCTGGCGGCGGTGCGGCGCTCGGACGTGGCAGCACTCGTGGATGCCGAGCTGCACCCGCCTGTGATTGAGGAACCCGAGGACACCACCGACTACAGCTACGTGGAACCCGAGCTCGTGCCCTTTGTCAAGGAGGTACGTAGAGCACACGCATAGGGAGATCCAGTGAGGGGGCACAGGGGCGCCCGTTTCCCACTAAGATACCTTTTTTTCATTGGGTTTTGGACTTGTCCGCCATCAATCTTGCAAACGGAACTCATGAGATCTATTCACTGTGCCACCCCCCTTTTTTGAAACCTGGATCTGCCTGTGACATGGGTGCACACAAAGACAATAAAAGCTCGCCTCTGTATTAATGGCATCGGCGGGGGGCGTGGACTTGGAGTAGGTCGCTTTATGGAGGTTAATGTTGGTCTCTTTATTTATAAAAGGATAGGGACTCCGCAAAATGTTCTTCATACAGAGGTGGTCTCTGCACAGTTCAGGTTCAGGTTCTGCTGTACTAACTATTCTCTCTCACCCTCCATGTTGTAGGTGGAGAAGTTTGACCGTTTGGCCGCGCTCGGTCGCCTGCCCCTGGAAGATGAGGGCGTCAAGTTCCGTCGGCTCCAGGCTGAGGGCAAGATTCCCATGAGGCCTGAGGTGGAAAGGCTGCTGAGGATGCAGACTATGGCCAAGATACGTGTCAAGTAGACCAGGCCAACAGGATCAAATTTGGGGACGGGGAGGAGTCTACAGTTCACGATAAGGAAGAGGATTCTTACTATTAGGACCATGGCCAAAATACGTGTCCAGTTGAGGGATATTGGGGAGGGTGCAGATATGATGGGCACGATAATGGTCAAGCAATTGTTTGTTGGGAAGATAAACTGCCCAAGATAGGTATGTTGACTCGTGGGATCCGAGGTACTGGCCGTGGCCAAGATATGGTGGATTCAAGCGTAGAGACTATGGGTAAGATGAAGGTTTTCCCAACATGATAGACACCTAGGATGAGATATGGCTCACCGCAGTGGTGCTTAGATTTAAGATGTGTGAAGGGGGTCTGTGAGAATGTTCTGAGGAGAGAAATAAAACATTATATATTTGTTAATGATCGAAGGCCAACACATACGAGTCAAGTAGTGGTTACAGATGCTGCTTATGTTTTTGAACTGGATATTTTGAATGGAACTTCACGACGTGTGGAGAAACCGTCTGAGTATACATATACCTGTGAACATGTAAATACAGGTAAAGTAACAGTTCACAAATTTAGACGTGAATATGATGCCACTGTTCGTATATGTACCGGTAATCGTACGAACATAATGGTAATGATGGGCAATATAATAGCTTCACTGAAAATAATTAAAATCAAGAGTCACAATTGAGTAATTGTAATTTTGAAAGCATAAAGTTTACACGTATCTATGATGTAATTTGGTATTTGGTCAAGGAAGTATCTTATCAGTGCGCAATTACCATTTTAAGAACAATTTAGTTAAATTGAGAAGTACAGTACAAGTATATTAATGGTGTGTACATTATAATCAGCAATTTTTAAATGAATTGTCTTATCTGTATACATATATAGGGGTGCTAAACAGTTATGTTTGTCATGCAAATTAACACTTATATTATCTTATATGGAAAATGATACTAGACATGTCGATGAACAGCCGAATGTAAATATTTTCTTTATTTCATACAATGGCAATAAATTAATAAATGAATTATACATATAATGTCAGTCCCATAAAAAACTTAACATAAACATAAAAACTAAATGAAATTCAGATAAAATAACCCAGTGTGCCTGTATGAAATATCGTTCCATCGTTTAGTTAATTGTTATTGATACATATAAAAACTTGACGCTTCATATCACAATCATCAGACAGGTTATCACTTATAACCGTACCAAGGTATTTGTGTTTTTGAACGAAGTCAATAGATTTACCATCAAGTTTAATCTCTGGAATATTTGACAACCTGATACTCTTGGGTCTAGTAATTAAACATTTAGACTTTTTTCATTATACACAATATGATTTTCTTTGGTAAATATATCACACATATTCAGCAGATTTTGGAGAGCTCCTGGGGAGGGAGCTACCACACAGGAATAATCCGCATACACAAGCTGATTGATGAGCTTGTTATTCATGACACATCCACACATTGAGGAATTCAGTTTAATGCTCAAATCATTCATGTAAATGTTATACAACGAGGGGTAAATTATACTCGCTTGCCTCACCCCATTTGTAACACACTGAAGCATTCTTAAAAAAGCATCAGTCCACATAATACACAAAATAATGATTGCAATACAAGAAAACGAAGATACGCACATAACAGGTCTGTAGCAATGGTTAGAAAAGTGAGGGGGCACAGAAACGTATTGATGCGAGCTGAAACACGATGAAGCCAAATCTAGGGGTCCGGGGCATGCTTCCCCCAAAAATTGTAATTTTTGCAGTAAAAAGGATGGCGCGAGCGTTTGGGTCAATCCCAGCACATTCGAGGGGGGTCCGGGGAAAATTTTGAAAATTAGATACTCTGAGAGCAATTCTGGTGCATTTTCAAGCCAAATAAAGATATTTTTTTTTTCAAGAAAAGTGAGGGAGCACTTTTTAATATTTTCTCAATTTCAGACCAAAATCTGGCAAAAAAGTGATGGGGCACGTGCCCCACCGCTTGCTACGGGCCTGATGAACATAATAACAATTGATTCATTTCAAACTTTTAATGTTACAATTTGATTGTAGTAGTAGACCCAGCTACTGAAGCGACGCAATTACATCTAAATTTGTAGTTTACAATTAATTTTTGGAAGGACAGCAGGTAATAGTAATAGTAATTGAACGACGAAACATTATAAAGAAAGTGGTTCCAGCTTAATTTCTGATTATGCATTAGATATAATCTCAACATATCCAGGAATGTTTTGTTGAAGCTTTCCACCATATAATACCATTGCCCATTGGATGGTAAAGTGCTGTACCATAATGAAAATCAATATATCTTGCAATAATGTGCAAAGGGAAGTCCATGCGTAAAATCATTGCAGCTAATAATACAGATTTTTGAAATACTTTTGCGAGAAAACAAATCCCTTTTTTTTTGTCTTTCAAATCCTCAAACATTGCATTTTGGACTTGTCGACAATATTATTTGGCATGTACAAAAAATAGGGGTCATGTCTATACCAAAAAAGGAAAATAAGGGGTCATGTCTATACCAAGAAAGAAAAAGGTAACCCATTTTGGAGGCACATCCGTACTAACCCCGACAATGCAAGACCCCCCCCCCCGCCCCCTGGCTTTGGTCTAGTTTAGATAAATCGTTTGGCTTAGCAACTCATTGCAGCACACATTTTTACTACGTTAAATTCCACCTCAATATGCCCGAGTTGATATTTGATCTAATTTGTGTATATGGGTTTCACGGGTTTGCCTATGATCACTTAAGTGTAATAAGAGGGTTTTAAGTCATTTTGGTAAGAGGCATATGGTCAAGAATTACAACAGCTGTGTTTATACAAGTTTGCCTTTGGGAACATTTAAATAATCCCGATAATAGGTCACGATTTCACATCCAATAACTGCATAAGAATCAATGATGTTGTATAATCTGCTATGCATTTGGATATTATGGAGTATACATGTATTTACAAATTAGAATTTTGAAAACGATCTGGCGAACAAATTAGACCATTTGTTTGAGTCTGGTCATTTGAGGAGTGGGGACAGTCAACTGTTAGTGGGAAGCATTATAATTAAACAGCAATCATCGACGCAAACAAAATTAGGACTGAGAATTTGAGACTAATTTCAATCTTTCTAGAAATTTGTGGTGTAGATGCAGCATTTTAGTTTAAATCATTTCTAGTGATTTTTAAAGCAAGCGTCTTCAGGAAAATAATTTTTAATAGCCAAAAGTTAGTGGACTAAAATTGGTATCAGCACAGTAAAGCATGGTTTCTTTGGTTTCAACGACTCGGATATTGTATTTTTTCCTTCGAATTCTGATGCTGAATTTCCATGACCCCCCCCCCCCCCTAAACACTTCATCACTTTTTGAAGACCCCACTTTTTGTATCGCCATAATTTTGATGACCCCCCCCCTCTCCCCCCCCAAACACTTAAATAACGAACCCTCCCTAATAATAATTCAAATAGCTTAGATGTCAAACTTGTGATTGCTATAGGCCAGTAATTGCCTTTATAAGTAATCAAACCTTTCTTATCTTTTATTATAGGGACTATTATAGTTTCCATTAATGTCTGTGGCATATAACCATGTGAAAACTATACAATTTAATAGCATACACAATAAACAGCTCAAAGTCTTATCTTCAAATTTAAAGTGTTCTCCCTGTGATTGATCTAATCCTGCAGTTTTACCACATTTCAATGATTTTAGTGCCTCTGCAACTTCCAGTGCTTGAAACCTAACCATGCCATTTTTTAACCTTTCAAAGCACTCATAACATATTGTTTAGAATCAACACTTTGTTTTAAATGTAACAATCCCTTATAATGCTCTTACCACATACCAGTTATTTTCTTTTCACCTGTTACATCATTAATTGTTGAAGTTACACTTAAACTACCACCAACATTTACGTTCTTTATTTCCTACCAGAAAGTGACATTAGCTTTTGACATAAATTTCATAGCTAATGAATCTGCTTTCGCCTTATTGACAACGGGTTTGCAATGCCTCAAACAATACTTAATGTGGCTCGACTTCTTCTCATTATGTCATAAATAGGTCCATACCTAGGTTTGGCACTTTGCTGCCACAAAAGAAATGCATCGCGAGATTCTGAATGCGCTTCCTTCAGCCAAATATATGGCTATATTAAATGGCTAAAAATGAGATGGATAGGGGCACATTTTATGAGCGTTGTGATTTATTTGTTCTCTAACGAATATTTAAAAACCTAGAGATCAAATAAAGATATATCAACATGCTGTTTGTATCTCAGTGTCGACTTTCATAAAATATAGAACGTTTTTAAACACCAACAATTTTATAGAGATTACAGGACACATATAGTTAGACGTATTTCAGTTGAACATGTAAGGAGTTAATTGAAATTAATTCTAGTGTGATAGCTGAGCCAATTACGAACGGACGCACGCACGCACACACAGACATGCGCATGCAATTTAATTTACATTTTATTTTTTCAAAATAGATTATTTGAGTAAAGGTTTTGGTGGATTGGCGTTTTTAAACTTCTACTTTACATAATGATAGTGTCAATCCAAATAATAATAATAATAATAATCCGTGCTAAAAGTGGCAAAGATTTAAAAAACCTCAATTTATTGCGTCGCTTCAGCAGCTGAAGCGAAAGCCTTGTGATCACTTCGTTTCTATGTATCTATGTATCTATGTATGTATGTATGTCTCCGGACAAGCTAGCGGGCGTACCGATGAACCGATTTCGTTCAAACTTTAAACGACTATGAGGTATGAGGCGACACCGAAGTGATTCGATTTTGGGCGCTCTGCCAATTAAATTTTGCTTTCTAGAAGCGCTTTTATGACATTTTTAATGATATTCAATGCATACACAATGTATACACAATACGTCTGACGTTTCACGTACATATTTTTACGTGTGTACGTGTTACGTTCTACGTAGAACGTTGCTTTGTATATTGTTTTCATTTGTAACTTGATGAAGGCAGTACATGCCGAAAATTTGTTAAAATTATTAAAAATTTTATTATTGCATCTAATCTTAATTATTATTACATTTGTTTATTATTTCAGTATATATCTTAATTGCCCATCAGTCAACGTTGTTCTAGCGACGCAGTGTTCTTTGAACACTTTTGATCTAGTTTAGATAGTAAACGTCAGAGATAAAATGCTACAAAAGGGCCTATAACTGGATAAAAAATCTAAGCTGGGTGCTTTGAGGCCGTTATGATTAAATTTCAAACTCTACACAATAAGACCTTTTACTAGAAATAGTATTAGTAATTAACAAACGTATATCTATTTACATTACATTTAGATTGAAAAGACCAACGTTTTGAATACAAGATTGCCACAAAGAAATTTAACATAAGACATTAGCAACTCAACTCCTTTTTTATGCAGCACAGAAGACTATAAAGCTTTAATACAGCTAGTGTCCATCAACCATAAATTTCTAAAATAACTCTGATTAAAGTGAACTTTTTGGAAAAGGGTTTGCTGTACGTGCAGCAAGCCTTTAAATAGACCAATAACTCATATAATATAGAACTTTCTATAAAGTTTCTGCTCGTAATACTACTTCTCACTAGAAAGTGGGACTGTGTGCCACTCAAAAGGTCAGGGTTTGAAATCTATTTTTTTTTCATTAGTTTTTTTTCTTTTTAACTTTGAATATTCAGAGGAATTCTTTGGTTGATTATACAACTTTTACGACCATATAATATTCACATTGATATCAGCGTTTTCTATTCTGATATTTTTTTTACTAAAACATCTTATGAAGTGAAATCTGGAGCTGGAATATACAGGAATATAGTGTGACTGTGATAGTCCTATATGAAGGTACTTGTTAATAGTCAGGACATTTGATATACGGTTTCTATCTGTAACATACTTTTTGTATGTGATGTAGGAAATAAGTGAAATCGTAATCTGTTACATCATCAATTGTTGAAGTTACACTTAAACTACCACCAACATTTACGTTCTTTATTTCCTACCAGAAAGTGACATTAACTTTTGACATAAATTTCATAGCTCATGAATCTGCTTTCGCCTCATTGACAGCAGGTTTACAATGCCTCAAACAATACTTAATGTGGCTCGACTTCTTCTCATTATGTCATAAATAGGTCCATACCTAGGTTTGGCACTTTGCTGCCACAAAAGAAATGCATCGCGAGATTCTGAATGCGCTTCCTTCAGCCAAATATATGGCTATATTAAATGGCTAAAAATGAGATGGGTAGGGGTACATTTTATGAGCGGGTGCGTTGTGATTTATTTGTTCTCTAAAGAGTATTTAAAAACCTAGAGATCAAATAAAGATATATCAACATGCTGTTTGTATCTCAGTGTCGACTTTCATAAAATAAAGAACGTTTTCAAACACCAACAATTTTATACAGATTACAGGACACATATAGTTAGACGTATTTCAGTTGAACATGTAAGGCGTTAATTGAAATTAATTCTAATGTGATAGCTGAGCCAATTACAAACGCACACACGCACGCACACACAGACATGTGCATGCAATTTAATTTACATTTTATTTTTTCAAAATAGATTATTTGACTAAAGGTTTTGGTTTATTAGCGTTTTTAAACTTCTACTTTACATAATGATAGTGTCAATCCAAATAATGATAATAAGAATCCGTGCTAAAAGTGGCAAAGATTTAAAATACCTCATTTTATTTAGATAGTAAACGTCTGAGATAAAATGCTACAAAAGGGCCTATAACTGGATAAAAAATCTAAGCTGGGTGCTTTGAGGCCGTTATGATTAAAATTCAAACTCTACACTTTAAGACTTTTTACTTGAAATAGTATTAGTAATTAACAAACGTATATCTATTTACATTACATTTAGATTGAAAAGACCAACATTTTGAATACAAGATTGCCACAAAGAAATTTAACATAAGACATTAGCAACTCAACTCCTTTTTTATGCAGCACAGAAGACTATAAATCTTTAATACTGCTAGTGTCCATCAAACATAAATTTCATAAAAAAACTCTGAACAACAATTTGAACTTTTGGAAAAGGGTTTGCTGCACGTGCAACAAGCCTTTAAATAGACCAATAACTCATATAATATAGAACTTTCTATAAAGTTTCCGCTCGTAATACTACTTCTCACTAGAATGTGGGACTTGTTGCCACTCAAAGGGTCAGGGTTTGAAATCTAATTTTTTTTCATTATTTTTTTTTTTTTTAACTTTGAATATTCATAGGAATTCTTTGGTTGATTATACAACTTTTTACGAACATATAATATTCACATTGATATCAGCGTTTTCAATTCTGATATTTCTGTACTAAAACATCTTATGAAGTGAAATCTTGAGCTGGAATATACAGGAATATAATGTGACTGTGATAGTCCTATATGAAGGTACTTGTTAATAGTCAGGACATTTGATATACGGTTTCTATCTGTCACATACTTTTTGTATGTGATGTAGGAAATAAGTGAAATTGAGTCATTTGCTAAATCATTGTCAAAGCCAAATATCAATATATCATTATCAATGTGAATTTGAAATAAACATTTTTCCAAAAGTCCATATTTCTTCTAAGTGACCAAATTCAGAAAGTAAATGAAGCAACGTGTGATTTTGATTTCTGCAATATCTGAATAGATACATTCTGACGTATCACCTTTTTTTTCTCCATTTTTTTTAGATAATTGTCTGTTGACAGCACAATATTCAATAACTTATGACTAGATCAAAAGTGTTCAGAGAGCACAGCGTTGCTAGAACAAAGTTGACTCATGGGCAATATAGATAATTATTTGCAATCAAAGCATTAAAGCAGAAAAAGTCTTGTTTGATGCATGATTCACCCTAAATCTATGTTCTTTGCATTGCATTGGATTGCTTATCAAGTTAGTGCAAACAAATGATGTATTTTTGTTATAAGCAGTATAAGTTAGTGTGAAGACCTATGACACTTAATGGCAAAGCCATCAGTCTTAAATTAGTCTTAAGGTAAGTTAGTGTGAGCCAATATTGTATTCTAAAAATGTATTTTAAATGTATTCTAAATGTGTAATTTAAGATAACATTTAGGTATCTTTATGAATTAAAAATTGAAATTAAGGTGGGCGTTTCATTTCTACACACTGTAGGACTTGGTAACATGATCATATTGGCTTCAGTGTGAAATCCCATATAGTTAGACGTATTTCAGTTGAACATGTAAGGAGTTAATTGAAATTAATTCAAATGTGATAGCTGAGCCAAATAGAACGCACGCACGCACACACAGACATGCGCATGCAATTTAATTTACATTTTATTTTTCAAAATAGATAATTTGAGTAAAGGTTTTGGTGGTTTAGCGTTTTTTAAATTTCTACTTTACATAATGATAGCGTCAATCCAAATAATAATAATAATAATCCGTGCTAAAAGTGGCACAGATTTAAAATACCTCATTTTATTTAGATAGTAAACGTCTGAGATAAAATGCTACAAAAGGGCCTATAACTGGATAAAAAATCTATGATTATTATATGATTATGATTAAAATTCAAACTCTCCACTTTAAGACTTTTTACTAGAAATAGTATTAGTAATTAACAAACGTATATCTATTTACATTACATTTAGATTGAAAAGACCAACATTTTGAATACAAGATTGAGACAAAGAAATTGAACATAAGACATTAGCAACTCAACTCCTTTTTATGCAGCACAGGAGACTATACATCTTAATACTGCTAGTGCAGCAAGCCTTTAAATGGACCAATAACTCATATAATATAGAACTTTCTATAAAGTTTCTGCTCGTAATACTACTTCTCACTGGAAAGTGGGACTGGGTGCCACTCAAAGGGTCAGGGTTTGAAATCTAATTTTTGTTTTCATTAATTTTTTCTTTTTTAACTTTGAATATTCAGAGGAATTCTTTGGTTGATTATACAACTTTTACGACCATATAATATTCACATGGATACAGCGTTTTCACGTTTTTTATGAAGAGAAATCTTGAGCTGGAATATACAGGAATATAGTGTGACTGTGATAGTCCTATATGAAGGTACTTGTTAATAGTCAGGACATTTGATATACGGTCTCTATCTGTAACATAATTTTGTATGTGATGTAGGAAATAAGTGAAATCGAGTCATTTACTAAATCATTGTCAAAGCCAAATATCAATATATCATTATCAATGTGAATTTGAAATAAACATTTTTCCAAAAGTCCATATTTCTTCTAAGTGACCACATTCAGAAAGTAAATGAAGCAACGTGTGATTTTGATTTCTGCAATATCTGAATAGGTACATTCTGACATATCACCTTTTTTTTCTCCATTTTTTTTAGATAATTGCCTGTTGACAGCACAATATTCAATAACTTATGACCAGATCAAAAGTGTTCAGAGAGCACAGCGTTGCTAGAACAACGTTGACTCATGGGCAATATAGATAATTATTTGCAATCAAAGCATTAAAGCAGAAAAAGTCTTGTTTGATGCATGATTCACCCTAAATCTATGTTCTTTGCATTGCATTGGATTGCTTATCAAGTTAGTACAAACAAATGATGTATTTTTGTTATAAGCATTATAAGTTAGTGCGAAGACCTATGACACTTAATGGCAAAGCCATCAGTCTTAAATTAGTCTTAAGGTAAGTTAGTGTGAGCCAATATTGTATTCTAAAAATGTATTTTAAATGTATTCTAAATGTGTAATTTAAGATAACATTTAGGTATCTTTATGAATTAAAAAATTGAAATTAAGGTAGGCGTTTCATTTCTACACACTGTAGGACTTGGTAACATGATCATATTGGCTTCAGTGTGAAATCCCACGCTTCTCAAATGGCTGGAAGGTTTAGTCTAGTTAGTTTGTTGATTTGGAAAAAAATGGGGGTGAATTCGCACCGGCTGCACCCCCCCACATCCACCACCAATCCTGAGACCTCCTGGCTTAGTAGCAAGCAAATCCACTCAATTGCGACATTCAGGAAAATAACATGATACCATGAGTGGCACTTGCATCATACAAGGCTTATACAGTAAGACCACAATAAATGTTTCTTTCTTTTCTACTAGAATGTTTACATACTAAGAGAAAAAACAAATTTTTTCACCAATTGCCAACAGTTTTCATATTAAAGTATCTAGGCACTTTTTGGGCGTAGGCAGCATTTTTACTACAAGGTCAACATGTTTCCATCACACCATTCTTTCTGATCAAAGTTCTACTTGTGGAAAGATGGCAGCCAGAAATCTGCACCAAATGAATTACTGGTCATTGATTGGTTGAAACCAAGCATTTTCAATCCTCACTGGGAGTTTTGGGAGAGTTCTGTCCTATCAACCAATCAATGGCCAGGAATTCATTTGGTGTAGATTTCTGGCTGCCATCTTTCCCACAAGTAACACTTTGATCAGAAAGAATGGTGTGATGGAAACATGCTGATTTTAGGTAGTAAATACTTAGCCTATGGCGCCCAAAAGTAGTTAGAAAGAAAGAGCAAGGTACCTAGATTTTTTTAATATGTAAAATAGTTGGCAATTGGTGAAGTTGAAAAAATCTGTTGTTTACTCTGTCTCTTATATATGTAAACATTCTAGTAGAAAAGAAAGATTTTTTTTTTTTTAAGCCTTTCTTATTGATACTGAAAAAATAATCCATGCACTACAGTAATCATATTTATTGCACTGTGGCAGCAGATAAACAAATTCATGAAAATAATATATTTATAAAAAGTGTTAATAATTACCGATATATTGTGGTTTAATAGAATGATGAACTCTATCTTTATATCACCTTTATCTCTGATTATATTGAAATTTCATAAAAAATTTCTGTCTGCTCTCAGCTGTGAAAATGCAGTGTAGATCTATATATATCATGCACATGCTTGATCAGATTTTTTTTTTTTTTTTTTCTTATTAATATCATGGTGTGTTTGTTTCAGAAAAGATGCTGTTTAATATTTATGTATTTTTGTGATGAGTTGTACTTTTTATAGTTTATATCTTCTTCTTCTTCTTTTAAATAACCCTAGCACTCAATAATGAGCATGATTAAAATGAGGTTGCGTTGCAAGGCGAGTGCAAGGTACAGTTAGTGATAAGATTTTAATCTATTTTTAAAAAAGTGTTGGGCTGGTGACTATGTTATCAAAGTGAATTCCAATTAACTATGGTCCTAGGGAAAAATGAATATTTGTAAATGTCAGTGTGAACTCTGAGTTGGTCAAGTCTCACTGAATTTGTTGACCTAGTCCTGGATGTAGACCTGTTCACATACACATTTGCTGGAATGGCCACCAGACCATTCATGACTTTAAACATCATTGTCAGTCTCTGCTGCCTCCAGTTCTCAGTTGAGATCCATCGCAGTAGAGATACTCAGTCGCGTTTGTTTTGGCTGCCTCTCGTCGTTGTATCTTCTCTAGGGCTTGGATGTCCCCTTTCAGATATGGGTCCCATGCTGCACATGAATACTCAAGCAGTGGTCGTATCAGAGCTATGTAGGCTGTGGCTTTAAGTTTCTTTGGGCATGATCTTAGGTTTCTATGTAAGAATCCTAGGGTTCGGCTTGCCTTGGTAACAGTGTTTTGTATGTGTGAGGTCCATTTGAGGTTATTACTAATTGTTATGCCAAGATATTTGGCCTCCTGAACATCTAACAGAGGGTGACCATTTAAACTATAGATGTGGTTCAATTTTGTCCTCCCTCTCTTTACAGTCATGGTGTTGCACTTAGTTGGGTTGTATTCCATACCCCATGTCTCTGCCCATCTGTAGAGATTATCAAGATCTTTTTGGAGTTCATGCTGGTCTTCCTGTGATCTGATACGTCTATAAACAAGACAGTCATCTGCAAATAATCTCACCTCAGAAGAGACTATGGACGGGAGATCGTTTATGTGCAGAAGAAAGAGCAACGGCCCCAATACTGTGCCTTGGGGACTCCAGAGACTACGTCCTCCCATTCAGAGTGTGCACCGTCGACAATCACCCTCTGAGTTCTGCCTGAGAGGAAGTCTGTGATCCATGAATGAACATTTCCCTGGATACCGTAGTGCTGCAGTTTGCCCAGCAGGGCCTGGTGAGGGACCTTGTCGAAGGCTTTTGACAGGTCAAGCACTGTGACATCGAGCTGTGTGCCTTCATCCCAGGCACGTACAAAGTCATTCAACGTGATGATGAGTTGAGATTCGCATGAGTGCAAGGAGAGGAACCCATGTTGCCTCGGTGTTAAGATGCCATGCGATTCCAGGTGTAACATGATATGTTTGCAGATGACATGTTCAAGCAACTTGCAACATACACATGTGAGGGAAACTGGTCGATAGTTTGAGGCTTGGTTGAGTCGGCCCTTTTTGAAGATAGGAGTGACGAATGCAGTTTTCCATTCACTGGGTAGTATACCTTCCTGGACTGATTGTCTGAATAAAAGTGTTAGTACAGGACCCAACTCGTCAGCCAGTTCACGAGGTCCCCTGCAGGCAATTGAGTCAGGACCGGCAGCTTTATTCACATTAAGACCTTTTAGCAGTTTTATGATACCAGGATCAGTTATGCATAGGGGAGCTATGTTAGAATAGTTAGGTCCAAACAAGCGTGGCACTGATGATAGATCCTCCCTCGTGAAAACTGAGCTGAATTGTCTATTGAGAACCTGAGCTTTGCCTTCACTGTCTTGATACAACTTTCCTCTCTCCAATAGGGGGGCCACTCCAGCGTTATCCTGTCTTCGACTCTTGATGAATCTCCAGAATGGCTTGGTATTGCGCTCTTCAAGACTAGTCTGAAGGGTGTTCATTATGTAGCTATCCTTAGCCATGCGAAATGCCAGCTGGGCTTCCCTCTTGACTTGGCGATATCGTGCCTTAGCTAGTGGAGACTTTTTTGCCTTAGCAAACAGTCTTTTTCTCTTCCTTGTAATCCTGTTGAGATGATTGTTCCACCATGGAAGAGAGTGACGAGGTTTGATACATTTTGTTGGTATATGCTTTTTTACTTGGGTATCCAGGTGACTGCGAATCTCTGCCCAATTCTCCTCCACCGATCTGAGGTTGTGAGAGTGCTTGTATTGCATGGCAAATAACACTGTATTCTGCTTTATGCTTTCCCAGTCTGCCTTCCTATATATTGGTACGGATCGTGGGGGTTTCTTGTTTATTGTAGGTTTGATGGTCATATCTGTAAGTACTATGTCATGATCAGAAATACCTGGGATTACTACACAGGACTTTAACAAACCAGGGTGAGTTGTAAAAAATAGGTCCAACACACGGTCTTCTTTTGTCGGTTCCCGTTGTACCTGATCGAGTTTTTATTTTATTTTTGTTAATCTGTCATTTTGTCCTGAATATTCATTGCAAATGGTGAACTCAAAAGCTGTGAAATTTTCAGAAATTGTGATGTTCAATTTTTTTAGAAAGATAATTTATACAGTTCTAATACTTTGTTTTCATATAAAATTTAAATTTATGATGGATTATAGCTTTTAAAATATTAATTTACATAATGGCATTGTGAAACCAAATAATAATTCGACGACGCAAAGTTGCTTAGTTTGGTAAAATTCATCATTTTAACAAGATGCTTTCTAAACACAGACAAGCGAAATATCTATTGCCCATGTGTCGACATTAATATGGTAATGCTACGGTCTCTGAACATCTTTAATCTAATATAACCATTATGCCAATTTGATGGCCATGTTTCAAACAGTATTTGAAACTAAAGCGGAAAATAGAAGACAAGATAATTAAATTGGTGTAAGCTTCTCTACATGTGTAGGCCTACTGTTCCTGGTACTTGTCGAGGTGCTTATACCATCTTATTCCTCTCGTTGTGTTTTCCTATGAGACGTAGGCACACGCTACGGTCGTACAGGGGCCTCTCCCAAGACCAGATTGACGGGTGGGGGTGGTGGGGGGACTTAGCTCTGGTGCGGGTAGCGACGACATCCGACCGTGGCACACGCCAAGCTGAATGTCCCTAACGAGGTTACTAAACCCAAGACACGCATGTACGAGGGTTTAGGCGCCTTATTAGTACGTGAGTATAGCAAGAAAAGGCCCCGAATCTACGAGATTTGAGGGTGTTGGTCCTAATAAGTTGTCGCAACAACTTCTCAAGCTAAACTGACGGCTACTCTGTCTTTGGTGTGGGACACCTGCTAAATTGTCCCATCACCAAGGGAAACGGGGACGTAAGGTCACACTTTCGTCAAAACTACGTACACAGCAATAGTTACGTAAAAGCGACGTAACTATGCTGGAAAGTGCGAGCGCGGGACGTACGGGCATTCACATGCGGGGTCAATTAAGGAGTCAATTGACTAGCTAATGGTGACAATGCTACAATTGTCCCACCCTGCACCTCTAACTAACTGTTGCTCACATTAATATAATGAAGTACAATGCCGTATAATTACACAGTTACAGCCTACAGTTAGATTGTACTTTGCACATAATCTACATGCCTCCCTCCAAAGACGACTGAGCAACAGGTAGAGTCATGGAGATCAATTATCAAGCGCCTTGAACTGTAACTAAAAGCACATGGTGTGTAGCCTTCGTCGTGCACGTTGCGGTTATTGCAACACCGATTTCAACATCTTGCATGACCTAGACTATGTCTTTTAGCGTTTATGAAAAAAACCTCTATCCTGTAGTCTACGTACAAAACCACCTTATCGAGGCTCATCTGTTTTCGTTTTCCCCTAATTTTGTCAATAAGAATAAACCCCCTTCTTTCCATCGCAGAGAGAAGGTATTGTCCATTAAAATGATATACAGTGTATGGTAGGTCAGGTCAATTCTCATAGACATATGAGTATTTGGCCATGGCATTTAGTCGTCTAAAATGGGTCCCCAATGTTCTTCCACATGACAATATATTAATACTGTGCCGTTTTGCCCTAAAAATTACATTGACATGTATTTTCTGTAGTTTTATAATTGACACACACGGCTGGAGTGTCAACACGACGGATCTTTCTATATGAAAAGTTGATCCTAAAAAGAGGTCGCATAATTTTCCATAAATGGGGGCCATCAAATGCCATATTTCTATTTACCACTAATTATGACCTGGTTACCTATGGATTAAAATCGTATTAGCATTTAAACATTCCTTTCAAAGTTTTATCTTTAAGTAACACTCTCAAATGATATCGTAACCATTTGCCAAGTGATAACCGTGACGCCTTCGAAGTCCCTTGCAATGGGGTCCGTAAATGAACGAGGCCCTGTCCGTGTCTCTACGTGTATAAAATATTGGAGCAGTCATTTGGTAAGTTTTAAATGTTGTTCGTAGATGTGAAACTAACAAATCAACGATGATGACAATTTCAAAACTGTCGTTATGGCTTAACATCATGAATGTGAACCGACACAGATTAAAAAGGCATTGTCGCCATGTTTTATGCTTATCTTCAAGGAAAGACAGTAGCCTTGAGTGTCAAGTGGCTTCATCACAATGCTTAAAGACGCTAATTATATATCGATGTTGATTTGTACAAGGTTGTCTGTTTATGATATTTCCTGTCTAGGATAAAGACATCAAGCTGTCAAGATTTAGATCTGTTTTAAATCTCTATATCGGTGGATATGTGATGCCTCAGAGGTGACAGAAAATTTTGTTAAACTATAGTTTGACTGGCGAATTATTTCCGTATCATTTGGCAAAAAGCTGCTAATAGAAATAGTCGGTCTATGCCAGTGCATGTAGTGTGGTGGGTTTATGTGGAAGTATGTTGGTGGTTTTACTTTGCCGTGACCACTGTTATCATGATACTTGAAAATGACATATTTCAAGACACGGATATTATCGTGGAAAACTAATAAAAATTAACTTCCACTTTTAAATGTTGAAACGAATGTCGTCATTACAAGTGTACTCCATAATATCATGGAATGGATACGATGATGTTTCAATGGATTTTATGTAGATAGCAATACATTTTAATTGAATTTGTTCAAATATAGAATTTAATATTCATTGTCATAGCTAGTGAGTTGTACCTAACGTGAGGTTGCATTTCATTTAAATTTGGTTTAGATTTTCCATTCAATTCATATCTTCCCAAAATACCACACTAATTAGAAATGCATTAAATAGCTATGAATGAACATAAGCAGGCTACATAATGCAGATATCGTTGTATCCGCTAAGAAATGGAGAATGTGACCACTGAAGAAAGTAGCATACTTTTTAACCATCCAATGAACAACGATGGCGTCATAAGAGGAAGAACTATCACAGATAATACGGATACTGGCAATACAAATTCCAGCATTATTTTTAACGCACCTTGGGTTCAAGTGTATACTACCAAAGATTACAGTGACATACCATATAGTGTTCATTTGATTGTCGGATTAGTTATGCTTGCTGTTCTAGTGATGGGACTTTTCGCCAACATCTTAGTCATATGGATATTTGTTAAAAGGTAGAGTATTAGATCTAAGTACTTTCTGTTATGTTTTACTCACTAGTTCTGTAAAGTAATCCCCATTTGGATAAACCAATGTTTAGCACTATTATAAACATATGTTTTAATTGCGGTACATATATACACTGCAGGAAAAACATGAAATGAATAGTATTATTATAGAGGTGTACAGATGTTGTCTCTATTGGAGGTTTCACTGTATCTATGCAGAGGGAATTGTGCTTGTATGCTCTAGTGAGCAGCTACATGCAATACATATTGTGTTCTCGACACTGACAAGTAGCATTTCCGATTTTGTCTTATGTATGAATACACATTCTGAAGTGAATACACAGTCTGGTGAGACATGCACATATCCAGCACTCTTCACTCAGCCAATATGGTGTGCAAAACGGTGAGAAAATCATGACTTGTCAACGTCGTCTAGGCTGACTCAAAATAGAAAATGTTATTAGAATACATTGATGTAATCGGCGTCTGTGTAATCAAAGAGTTGGTGAGCTTTTGAACATCCATTATTGACCAAGGTTAGGTGGGAGGATGTTATTGAAATCTTCGCCATTGGGGTCTGACATCTGATGAAACTGATGGCGGTTCTGCTGTGGCTCAAGATACAGCACCGTTGTCAATGTTGTGATGTAAGGCATTCTTCACAAAGCGGAGTGGAAGTTCTCTATTAATACCACCGCGGAGACTGGCCAAACAAGTGAGGTGGTCTATGTAAGGAGGTTCACGTTGGTCGTTATATGAAGGCTTGAGGCCAAATAATTGTCTCAGTATAGAGGTGGTCCCTTTATAGAGGTGGTCCTAATTACGTAACTGGGAAGTTCTATTGTACACCTATGTAACTGTAGTTGTTTAGTGTAATTGTTTAGTGTAAAAGTGTTATCTAGGTCTCTACATAGAGGTTGAACACCAGGTGTCACTTTCTGAGTTCTTTCCCTCCTTCAAATGTATCGATTCTATTCGAAACGAAACGTCGTACATTTTGTATTATATAGGGCGATTTACTGTTCATTATGAGATCAATGTCATCAATGCCCGAAAAAAGTTTTTTTTTTCAATAATAAACGCATTAATATATTGGCAACGTGGAATCCAGCTGCTATTTCAACTAGTACAGAACCAATGTCATCAATTCCACATCTGCTGCAGATAAGACCACGTATCAACAATGTCCAGCCGATGGTAGCATGGGGAGTGTCCATTCACAGTAGCCCAAGTGGTCATTTCTTAGTCATTAGTCCATGTACATGTGCAGTAGGGGTTTACCGTGCTGGACAATGGTAGTGCCAATATAATTGTATATGTTATTAGTGTGCTATATCACCTGTCTTTAGGTGCACCAGACACTGCTAGATATGAGGAAACGTGTCGCTCTTAGTCCAATATTATGGCAATATACTTATGGTTAAAGCTGAATACATGAAACAATGTGTGGATGCTTCATTTGACTTTCTGCTTTCTTTCATTGGCTCTGATATACACCTATGCGATTGGGGATTCTTGTTGTAGACTTAGTGAACACGGGAAAGTCGAGCCTGGTTATAGGTACCTATTACGTGTAGGAGATTTTATTGTGAATTTGATGAATCCTTGCCACAAAATGCCATCAACTCTCACTAGTTCTCCATTATTGCAGATGATGTGTATGTATCTTATACCACATGTCATAGGTTAGAAGCCATTTTTCAGAGGACAATTTAAGTGGTGTAACCTTGGGCGGCAATTAAATTGGACTGGCATTAAGTGAAGAGTTACATGTACTTACAAACCCTTACAAAGGTTGAATGACTTGTCATTCAATAGTGAACACGATTATAACCTGATTATTGGTATAAACCTATAATGAATAGCTACTATAAAGATTCGTGTTTGTGTAAGCAATCTCAGGGCAACCTACATGTATGCACATGGAACCGACTTTCGGCAGAGTATGTGACTTACATAAAAATGCTTTCCATGCTATAGATTAGAAGTACACAAAGGGAACGAAAAATCTACTTTTTAAAGCCCTGCGAACAGACAAGATGTCTATAAATATGTCTAGAATGCCACGACTGACAATGTCAGATCCAGATTTTGGAAATGGGGGCGGGGTAGGGGGTCGAGTAAGTCATGGTTTTTGTGTGCGCGATCAACAGCAGACATGTCGAAAACCTCATGAACATGCCGGCACACATGAAACACGTGCACACGGGCTCATAAACATGGGGGTGGTAGAAGTCTTTGTGATTTGTGAAGTCCATGCAGAGGAAAAGGTTACTGTGATTTAACTAGTATTGGGAAATCTACTTCTAATTACGGACAGAATGACTCTTTGAAGAACAGAGACTCATTTTATTTTTACATTGCATGATAAGATTACTGTACTAAGACCTGACACAGCTGTTTCATTGGCGATTAATGCGATTTGGATTCCGCTTCAAAAGTCTTATGATGGAGACAATTATCGACTTTGGTGCCACCCACGTGACGTATCGGTACATGCTCACAGTGACTTTTTTTTACTTATTTATTTATTTATTTATTTATTTATTTATTTATTTATTTATTTATTTATTTATTTATTTATTTATTGGGGTGTGTGTGTGTTTTTTTAGGAGGTGGAGGGCATGCAAATCTGGGTCTGTGCTGCATTTAAAGGGCATTTGGTTAGTGCCACACACTTTTCATGGTGATGATGACACCAAATCTCACACAAGTCTACAGTAGACTCCACACACTGTAAAGACCCTAGATACCTGATTTAAAGGCCCCAGTGAAGATTTCTAGTTTCAGCGCTGCCACCTCAATATGGACGTCAACGTAGGCTATAAAAGGCCATAACATAGATTATGTACATTACAGTGCTGGCATCTATGTACTGGAGTCAGTGATGCCAATCTGCTGCTTGTGGTGATGGTAGTCCCCATCAACCATATTTGCTTTTCTCGTAAGGGTTGCTGGACTTTCGTACCTAGGTCCTGGCTTCATCACAATCAAGGGTACCAAAATAGCAGCCACCATGGGTGAAAAATAAACCCCTGTCTATCAACTGTTTATTTGAAGATATGACAACCCATCATGACTTGTCCAACTATCTTAACGAAAACTCGCTTCTATGTGAAGCTGTACAGGGTTGTTGTGTTTCAGGCAGTAGGGGCCACGGACGCTATATTGTCAACTAAAACAGGAAGTGTCTGACTTTTATTACCAGTCTTTATTCTTAATAACACCCTCCTTCACTTAAAGGACGAGATAAATAATCTGCTGTGATACCTACATGTATATGTTCACGTAAAGGGTAGCAGTCATGTGATTATAAATTATTTTATGCAGACTAAGAAGACAATACCCTCAATTAGTTCTTATGGTGTATCTAGGTAAACACTTTACATTGACTTTATAGTATGTATTTTATTATTACCACTCAAGCATCCCATAGTTGTGCATGCTGTTAAGTGAAAAAGGTTAACCATCTGCCATCTGGCATTATTTTGTTGTTGTTGTTTTCAAGAAAGACTTGTGCTTGTCCCGATCGTAGATGCATGCCTCATCCGTAGACAGTCTTAACTATTTGTTCATTGGAGAATAATGTACATTCTATATGTGAATAATTTTTATACGTTCTGGATGTCTTGGCATTATATATTGAAAGGGGGATTAGAATTGAGTTATTTATTGGGGGTTTACCTCAAAAGGTATCAAATCCAATGAATAATTATATTTTTTTAATTTAATTTCACAGGTATTAATTATTACAATTAATGAAGACTATTTATATTATAACCTGTATGTATCATGAATCTTACCAAAAAGCTATTTTATTTCTTAGATTTATCATTATCTAAATAATTTTATATTTTTTGGTCTAGTTGGGCACTTTGACCATGTGTTAAAGATAAACGTGAATCAAAATGATAAAGATTAGCTGTTTCATGAGCCAAACTTTATATATTATCTAACATAATGGCAATGCAAATGTTTTGATGAACTTCATTTTTTACCCTGGCGAAACACAAAATGTCATCAAGTCTTGAATAAGTCGCATATCTAATACTTTGTTTAAACCCAATGATCATGTGAAAATATAAGTTTCTGGTGACCAAAAGCAGGCCGTGATTTGAGATGGGCATGAATCATACATCGGGCATTAAAGTTTTTATGATAGACTACGATCATCTCACAAGGAGACCACATACGACTACCGGGGTATGTTTTTTCAGTCTAAACCTTCTTGGCGCTAGTCCCAAGCGGTTTTTTTCTGTGAGGCTCTCAACGTAGGATTCTACTGTACTGTACTGTGACCTTGGTTTTAATCACGTGGCCACTCGTTGCCCCCAGTGCTCTCATTACGATCGACCTTCCAGAACTGATTATACATACATAGGGCGCTAGCATGTAATGGGTACATAATCCGTGTGTGATTAAATATTAACATGTAGGTTGGTGAGTCGTGACTTTATGTGGTTGGTTGGTCACTGTATAGGACACCACATAAAGTCACGACTCACCAACCTACATATGTCATAAAGTCATGTATAATCATGGTGCGGATCTCGGTATTTGGTGCAAGGACGGGGGAAAGTGAAGCTGGATTTCGATGCATGATATTTTTCCCCGAACAGTATGTACGTGGTGGGTTGATTGTATTTTCAAATGTGTTAAGCGAGGGATCTTCAAGTCCTAAAACTCAAAGATAGTAGCCACGTCCCCCAGAGGACTTGTTTTCTGGTTGTTTCTTAGGCTGCATCCATGAAGAATGATCACTTTTAGCCGGATAGATATATGTTATGGTTTTCAGCAACATAGTGTGAGATTTATTCAATACTGAAATATATACGAGTTCATGATTTCTTTAAGTGTACATACTTATTTACAAACTTTTTTGGATTTAGAGACCCATAGTTAGCAGCTTAGTGCCTAGAACAAGCAGACGACCTATCTTTCCCAGACTCGACATCGGTTCGGGCTCATTTATGTAGATTCAAGAACATTCCAAATGAAAAACAATCCAGAGTTCGTTAACCCCAAGATCTGTTTATGTTGTGTCTACCTCTAATCCAATCTAAACAAAAACTAATCCAGAACAATGCGACGCAAAAATGTTTGTTTTTTTTCATCTTTACTTCCGAACTCATTTGAATAAACTACTGACACGTGAGCTGCTTATCAACAACCACAGAACAACAGACGAGCAATCGTAAATATTAATCAGACATGCTCTTTCACTTGGGCATAGTGTGTGTGTGGGGGGGGGGGGTGAGGGAGGTAAGGAAGGGGGTTGCGGGGTGGATGTAGGATGGGGGACGAATAAGTGCCAACTCTGTGTTTACTGAGTAGTTGAATGTGTGTGAAAGGCAGAACAAGGTTTCAAAGAAAAGGGAAGCACTTCGTCAATTAGATGAGATTACATAGATGAGATGCTCAAATACACATGCAAGCGCCTGAAATCCATCCAGAAAATGTGTGGTTGAGTGCGTTCGTGGGGGTAAGGGGGAGCAACTGTACTCACGCCTTTGGATCTCATAATCTGGCCTATTTAAAGGTTAATGCAATTAGCGTGATAAATGCTCGTGTTAGCCTGGCGTGTCGAGTGTCGGCTGCAATCTACGCTGCCATACACTCACGAACACAGTGCAGCCCGTCTAGCATCGCGTATAAGTCGAATTTTTAGTTCAGGGATGCGAAGTCGACTTATAGCCACATGCCATCAATGTTTGACTGTCAGACACTGAGTGACAGTGTACTCTTCCGATTTAAACGTGACTCTATGACACAGATTGCGTCATGATCCGTGTTTCTACTGACGCCCTGGATATCAGCATCATGACGTGCACGTAGTCTGCGGTGCAAACTTATCTCGAATTGCAGTCTTTCCTTGTTCTATCAAACTTGCTTATTATCTCAGATATTATGATATCTCGATCAAGGTCAGTTTCATTTTATTTCAACTACATTAAGAATATGAATGAATTGGTTAATTAGACCATTTGCTACCTCGAATATTTTACAGAGTGATATTTTACTGTTCTTACAATTTCCAAGTATCGTGTTTCTACTGAAGTGGTCTTTTGGGATCGATTCTGGTTTTTAGATAGTGAGAACTGAATTTTCTGTAAACTCTCATCATTTTACTCTGTACGATTTCGAGTTAAACATGTCGCACGGTAATGTAATTCGATTTACGTATTAGTGCATATGGGAGCAGGTACGATAAGCGGCCATATTACAGAATCAATGGTACTATTATTTACGCAAGACTAATTAGCTTATCGCGCGGTGACAGAGATAAAGCGCTCCTTTAATATATATGCAAATGCAATTAGATGTTTGGACTACAAGGTGCAATCAGGAACCACAAAGGACACGGCGAAATATAGCTACAATAGACAATAGCGGATTATGGACAGACATGAGGATGGCGTGTGTGTGTGTGTGTGTGTGGGGGGGGTCAGATGTAGAGAGAGATATAAGGGGGCCGTCGGCGGAGGTGGGCACTGTCAGATCTAGGCTTTTGCAAAAAAGCAGCAGAAGCAGAAGCAGCATTGCAGCAGAGCGTGAATAGGAAGATCAACAAAATCCACAACGACAACAACAAGAAGAATGAGAATAAGACGTAAACCAATGTAAACGAATCAATTAGGGCACCTGCTCAAGCGTCATCGAGATCTGAGCATTATCTCGTGTGCTACCGTGGAAACGTTTGGCGATCACGTGTTACACGTCCACGAGCCGCCACCGGGAGTTGACGTTTGACCTTGAGATAAGCTAATGACTTGCTGGCCGTTACCCGGGGAAGTAGCATGGGCATAAACAATGTGGGCGGTGACGTGGTCAAGATGTGAGGTCCCTAGGCTGTAACAGTGACCGACAGACCTGTTCCACGTGTCTGGATTGATGACGTTAACGTAAATATATGAGGAAGGTGCTTGTTAAGGGAATAGAAGATTAGACATTTATCTGATTAATCTAACACATTTTCCTGTTGTACTTGACACATGTATGGCATTTTCTGTAGATAGGTGAATAGGAGGATGGGCTTGTTACGAGATGGCGGGAAGTGGGTTCGAGTCTTGGTGACCTCTGGTGGTGGGTGTTGAGCAAAACTATCCCTAACTGGTTGGACTCTGCTTCGTAGTTCCTACGTGTTAGGCGCTCAGCCACCGAAGGGGTACTAGTCAGTAAGACTTAACAGCACTGTATTCTCACCAAGGGGTTCAACTGAATGACTGCGTAGTTATGCCCAAAAGAAGGAAGGCTCAGACTGTCCATTCATAAGATTGTTTTTCTGTGGATTATTTAATTATTTAAATTTCTGGCACTAAAATTCAAGGTTTAAAAGATATGTATAGATTAAAGTAGCACAGTTTGAATATATGTAGCCAAACTCATGAATGAGTTCACAAACCAGGTTTTATAAATGTCATCATGTAGCCCTATGTTGCTTGTCGTTGGTATGCTACAGTAATGCCGAATATTAGGTTCAGGATTATTGTAGGCCAGGGATATGTTGGCCGTTGCCGTGGCAGAGATAATCACCTAAAGCATACAGTTTAACTTCCTCATTATACTACCTGCATAATGGACTCAAATATGTTGCAATAGAGAGGTCATCGTCCCATGGAGGTTCACATTAGTAGCATCATTAAGGCGTAGGCCATGCGAATTGTTTTTTGTTAGTGAGGTAGTCTCTTTATAAGGATTGTCTTGGCAGAAGATTCATTCTGTAATACGCAGTAGTGTGTATAGCTTATGGCGTACTTATGGATGATGAGTAGTAGGCAGGAACTATTTGTATTCATGAGATTGTCACTTATACATCAAACTATGACAAACGTGGCCCAGGGAGCAGAGAGCTCACCTTCGGGTGGCACGTGCTCACATGGCGGATGAGAAGCGGCCAGACACAAGCCCAGGATTAAGATGCTGGTCAAGAATGTAGACGTCTCCGAGCCTGTCGGGTGACTGGTACGCCTGATGACATGGATGCAACAAGTAGATCAGGAGGTCTTGAGTTCGAGTCCACAGGCGTCCAAAGCTTTACAGAGATCCCTGAACAGTTTACAAAACAACGTATTGTCCACAATTGACCATAATGACCACCATAATCGATTGACCACCCTTGACGTCTGACCACCCCTATGTAACAACGGACCATTATCATTATCATTTGAATATCTCGTACGGGACCGATTGGCCATCGCCATCAATTGGCTATATCCTAAATCTATTAACTGATCACCTTTGCCAATTAACCGCCTCCACCATTAACCACTTCCATCAATTGTACAGCCCTCACAAAAAGGCCATCTCAATCAAACATGCCAACAGCAACTAATGCCCCCCGGTGGGTCTGTGTATTCTGAAAAGCAACCGGAAGTCTTCATTAGATTCATAAGTGTTGACATTTTCCTATATGAAGATAAGGTAGACTTTCTCACCAGAGCATTGATGGGGTCGGGTTAACAAAATGGCAGAATTTTGGGGGTAAGATGCTGATACATATGCATTTAAAAGGAACTTAATTATCCAAGTGTTTGGCAAAGGAGTTCATCTACAGGATTTTATGGATTTTGTATGGGCGAAGGCTGGTGAAGTTTTGTAGAAAAAAACCCACTTGGATATGATTTTTGGTTTTGGGGGTGAAGAGGGGGAAAAGAGGGGCGCAGGGGACCAGATTTCAGAATGCAGGAAAGGGGGTGTGTCACCCCCTGGGGGACATGGGGTCGTTTAACTGCTGCGGATTGAATAGAAGGATTTAAAATATCCGTAGTGGCTGAATATATGGCTCCTTTTCCATTGGTGTGTTCATGAAAAACTAGCTGTAACGATTTTGTTTGTCCACTGGGGTTGTCTTTAAAAGTCACATCGTTCCCCATCTAGGGGGAACGTTGCAGAATTCTGGTTATGCATCTAGGAAAGTCACGTGTAGAATGAAAAGAGATAGAATTTGGGTCTCTCCTTTCATCCCTAAACGTGCACCAGTATCATGAAAGACATAGCTGTAACGATATTGTTTGTCCACTGGGGGTTGTCTTTTAAAGTCACATAGAATTGTAGTATTTTTTCTCTATTGTCGTAGATTTTTTTGTGAATGATATTATTGTATAACTTGAGATAACAACCTATAAAGACTTTCGTCTGTTATACAAAAACAGTGCCCGATGGCGTGAACAAATATGTAAATCTACCGATAATTAATACAGGATTACTAGGTGCATATGCAGTTTGACATCCCTTTTTGGCAGACCTATGTGCCAATAACATAAGGATATGCCTCCTGCAAACTCATTATAATAATACCACCAACACCAACAACAACACCACCACCACCAACACCACCACCACCAACAACAACAACAAGACCACCAGCAATAACAAGTGCATCTTAATTATCAATGTGTAGACTACAGAATTTGTAGAATACAGAATTTGGAGAACACAGTGTTCTGCCAATTGACATTTGGAAAATCAATAACCATGTTTTCAAGTGTCACTATAATCTAGGTGATCAGAAAACTTGAAGAAAAACATGAATTCTGAATTGGCACAATCATAAATGATATAAGTCTTGATTGCAGCTGAGTTGTCTGTGCGTAAATGATAACTATAAATACCACGGTGGGGGCGTGACCATTTGCTCTAGATATCGGACGCTGCAAGTCGTGGAGGCTTCAGATTGTGATGCATGGCTACAGCCAAAATTGCTACTTGTAATCCTTGTATCAATCTAACTGGTAGGACTCCACATTAGCCCTATTTCATACGTTCAAACAAATGCGATTTTTTTTTCAATTTTGAAATGCAACTTCCACTGAATTCTTTTGTTATAAAAATAGGCACGATTTAGACTAATGTGAGTAACAGTTGTATATTTCATGGATAGAGCGTCACACGGCAGCTGTTTTATGTATAATTTCCAGACCCACGCATATATATGGAGGCACCGGTGCTGCAATACCAATCACAATACGGGCATTACTCTCGTTAAGTAATCTATTAATTAATAACATAATACCGGAAACCGCTGCCTTCCCGGTCTCATACAACATCTGGGGAAATCACCTGTTCCTAGTATGCACGCAGTTACCGCGTACTATGGCTTTTCATCTTAATTAGGACACTACACGGGACCCCGTAAAAGAGTCATGGCCTTGTGTCCATTTTAAGACATACCAAAAAGTGCCTGCGTCACCTCATTATATGTCCGTATATGATATACTGTAAACCCAGAATATTTCTTGGCTATAAATTTCTGTGTTTTTCATCTATAATTTTGTGACTATTTAATTTTGTGATTTTGGTCCATCCTGGACGTACTTTAGATAGGCTTGCTGACTAATTATGTTTGCGTTTTTGCACCTAGCCACGAAATTCGCAAATTAAATCGTGCGCAAACATTTCTACTTCTACAGTATGTTCGTGTGTCGTGTCCATAGATACCATTTGCAATGTGTCACTTTTATGGGTAGAAATGGTTCAAATAACGGTCGTGTCACCGTGTCTTTTTAACTCATATAGAGACCTCTGATTTGCACCCTTATGTCTGTTTGTCATCGTTGGTTCACGGAAATCTCTTTCACACCTCCTTTAAGCAGCCTTACAATATCTGTTATTTTCAAAAACTTGTGAATTGAATAATAAGCTTGAAATAGATGAGGATCTAAAAATTGTTCCTTTGTTGTCTGACTGACTGCTCGGTTTGTTTGCTTGTTGCTGATTGTTTTCATTAGGGACGGTGCAATATTCAACAGGCGGTGTATGTTGAAAAACTTGTCTGAAACTTGTCTGAAAAAAGGTCTTGTCCCATGCTGATGTGATGGGAAAAAAACTCATATCCCATGACCTGTATACATAAAAAAAGTCTGTGTCCCCTCGTATGAATATTCGCACGATTAATTTGTACCGATTCGCTCGCGTTGAAGTGGCATTTCAGCAGCTGAAAAAAAGTTCATGTTCCATGCCAGACGAGAATGAAAAATCATCAGGTCCCCCTACTTTGCACATTGAAAAAAGTACCTGTTCCGCTACCAAAATGCACCGGTCCCCCCTGCATGGTAAATATTGCACCGTCCCTTACCGATTGCTTGCCCACGAAAAGATCATGCGTAGCAGGTATTTACATGGGTAGTATCTTTTTCCATAGGGGCAGAGTCATTATTTGAGGTCTGGAAGGGGTCAGACAAAACTAGGCCGGGGGGGGTCATATGTTTAAATTTAAATGTTGTGGGGATCGGCGGAGGGGGGGGGGGGTCAGAAGTTTGAAAACATATGTTGTGGAGGGAGTGTCAAAAGTTTGAGCAAAAAAGGGGAGTCAAATGTTCTGATTTATAGACTTTTTAGAGGTGCGGGATTCCGCGTGAAATATTTGGAACAATCCTTGTAGCAAATAGTCGCCAGCACATTATTGAGCACATTGGACATGGATGTCTGTGGAAAACAATTGAAATATTCTGTCAAAAAATCCCAAAAACTTAAAGTCTATTTGTTCTAATCCTCCTGTTGTTGGGAAGCATCTTCAGATTGCATATGAAATATTCCATATTCATGAATGTTGTCAGCACAGCTTTCTCTGGGAAATAATTAACCTTTCAGGCTTCACTGTGTCATTTGTGGATGAAAATATCTTCATGCCCCTGTATTGGCATATAGTATAGCATGTACAGATTCTTACCATATGCAAGAAAGTAATGACAATTTTTGATCAAAATCCTCATTGGATTAAGAAGCCCTATATGGCTTATGGTGGCCTGCGAAAACTTCCCACATATTCATATTATCATTAGTCCTTGCTCCCCTTTCAAAATCCTACATTTGACCCCGGAGCTAGCTACAGTGCATGGCGTCCCACAGTATTTCCTTAACAAACACTTCCCACCCCATCACCCTCCAAAGCGTTGCTCCAAACCATCCCGAATCACACTTTCTATTTAAAAATTTGCTGTATATGCCACAGAGTTTCTATTCAAAATAGATGTTCTTATATCAAGGTGGTGAACTATTTGGGACCATCTCGGTTCAAAAGGATCCTCTCGGTTCGAAAGAGGATCCTCTCGGTTTGAAAAACATAACATTTTAACATGATGGACAATAAAATTGGTTTTTGCACACCTTTGAATAGGTAAGTTTGCAAAATTAATATCCCTATTGAGCATTATAGTAATAGCAGAATGATATTTTGTAGATGTAATATCTTATATAGCTGATATGATTGTAAAATCCCTGTTACAAAATGACAAACTGTTCTCAACGTCACCTGATTCATGTAAAGTTGGCCTAAAAAGACCTAATTGATACAAATGCACACAGCTTCAAGTTGTATTTTACAAAAAATATACACCCATAGACACCCAAGATCTGTTGTGAATGCATACATTTATTTATCTTTGAAGGTTTTAGAGAACTTGCCTTTTTGATAAACTATCTCTAACAAAGGATCCTCACGGTTTAGTGAAAAACAGGTCAAAATGGTAAAGAGGATCCTCTTGGTTAATACTGAAACAGATGTTAGAATGGTAAAGAGGATCCTCTTGGTTAATAAAACCGTTGTTGTATAACTATATGACCAAGCATCAATACAAACTTCATAGGTTTGTTTATATTTTGAAGTTTTAATGTTGCATATATGTATTTTGGAGTGGCAATTCAGGAATTAACTGCAAAATGCGAAATATCACTATTTAACTTGAATGGGAAACAATAAAAAGAAACAAATTGAAGGCCAATAATATATGTAAATCGTTTATTATTAAGAAAATCTTCCACCATACAAAATTACAAACTAATACTTATGAAAAGTTATAGTCTTAATAAAACACTATATGCACACTGACATGATTACCAAACACAAAGTTATAAACATAAATAAGTTACAATATTTAACGTTTAACACAGCATAAACTGGACCTGTAGTACAGCACATAAATACACTTTTATAAGTAGAAAAGGGTACAGGATGGGGAATAAAACTACAATGCAAGAAAAAAAAAATACGTATTCACAAAATCCTGTGGGTCAGAAGTTCATATCGCTGTCCGCTAAAAAAACTTCTGACCCCCCCCATGCCTTAAATAATGACTCAGCCTTAAGCAGATCTAGGCTATGCTAATTGATCTAGCCCCGCACTGGGCTGTTCCTTGCTTTTCACTCATAGAAAATATTTTTCGCAGCATTTTTGTGTCCAAGAGCATTTGCGTGTGAAAGAACATGCAATTTAGAAGTTACGCTTACACACAATTTTTGAAATTTTCAGAAAAACTGGATCTTTCACTTTTATGCCCAAATAAATAAATTTGAAATGAAAAATGTGAGCAATATATTTTGTTCCATCTCAACCATGTATACCAAGTTCAAAGCACACAACATTGTGCACCTTTCATGTACATGTACATATGCGGTGGGAATGGTGTCTACTATCTGAGTTTTGAAAATTTCACTAACTACTTTTTGCCTTATTGTTGTGTTCACACACATGTGTACACACACATAAAAACTATTTACTAATAAATTAACCAACAATATGTACATTTAATTTTAATTTACTTAAACACATTATAACGGATACAACAATTATTTCTTAACAAATGCAAATGCAAAGGCCATAGTTGCAAGAAACATTGCTAAAAATGGTAAGCTGAAAAATTTATACAAATTACAAAGAATAACTGAAACAGGTTGTTGGATATATTTACACTTGTATTATTGAAATAAAAGTGAATAATTAATAATCAAATCGCCTACTAGTCCAGACAACCACAGGTCCATAATCCACAATTCGTATTTTCTTAGAGATACTCTTCAACATCGACGTACTCGTCATCAGACGATGCGGTTAAAGCAGGACTGGGAGGGGCTTCATTCATGTTAACATCTTGTTCCATAATTGATTGGACAATGGCCATTTTATCCTGTGAGCCGTCCTGCCCACAAGTGGCAGTAGCTGAGGTTCC
>CM032669.1:19230343-19283217 GCA_019095985.1 Streblospio benedicti | reverse complement strand
TCAGTACTGTATTATTACACTGTCTCTGTACTTCTTCCTCACAAGATACTCACTTTCATGAATGAATATCTAGTTATGTCTGAACATCATGAATAAAAAATTAAAAACAATGATTACGTCTAAATTATGCTATAAAGACATTGTACCGAAATATTTACAGATATGGTAGCATATGTCTCGCGGTATGAGTGTACCAACACTGTTTGCATGTGATGCATAATATATAAGTCTCCTCTCACTGGTCTTTCTCATAAGGCATTTTAGATTTTCTAAGTCTGCTTCTACAATGACTTTCCTTTTAATTTTGACTTTTCTTATTCATGTACTAAGAATTTAGACTTATTTTAGTAGTTACTGCTCATATTTATTTGATTTGCTAAAACAAGAAATTTGTATTATACAAGTTCAACAATAGTTTCTAAACAAGGATAATAATCGGTTCATACACCAAACTTTCGACAGCATCCGCCATCTTCATCACAGTGGTTGACGTCATTCGTCGTCACTGGGACCTCGGGAAATCCCCGGGTTGTGCGCCCTCCTCCCCCTCTCGGGTGAGGACATTGTTCCAGATGGAAAGAATCCGGTACCTGCCCCCATCTCTATTTAGTGAAGGCTTGAGTTTCCTGATATAAATGGCCTCCTTCATGCCACGTTCGAAATATTTTGGTTCCCCACATAAGATATTAGTCCCTTCGAGAGAGACAATGTGTCCTTTACTGTCTGTGTGCAGGTGACGAGACACCTCTGATCCAGCAGAACTGGGTCTGCGGTGTTCTAGGAACCTCGCTTTTAACGCACGTTCAGTCTCTCCCACATACGAGGCCTCGCAATCCTGGCACTTTATGTGGTAGACCGGTCCAATCACACGTTCTTTCTCCAGGGGGTCCTTGGGTCTTACCAGTAGCTGTCTGAGAGTGTTCACAGGTTTAAAGAACACCTGCACACTGTATTGGTGCATCACCCTTCTCATGTGTTCAGACACTCCTTGAATGTATGGTATCACTACCGGAGGTCTCTTGGGGCGATCCACCTGTACATCTGTATCTTGTGCAGTCTGTCTTCCCTTCAGCGTGCTCTTCATCCTCACACATTTGGGGTATCCGTTGAACCCTAACACTTTCTCCAGATGTTTCTTCTCGGATTCTTTCTCACTGGCATCACTAACCACACTCTCGGCTCTGTGGTTTAAAGTCCGGACCACTCCAGCTTTATGCTCCATTGGGTGGTTGCTACAGAAATTCAGATATTGGTCTATATGTGTATCCTTTCTGTAGACGCGTGTGCGAAGAGATCCATCACTGTTCACTAGGATCAAAGTATCAAGAAATGGAAGGGATCCCTCAGCATTCACCATGACGAATGACGTCAACCACTGTGATCAAGATGGCGGATGCTGTCGAAAGCTTAGTGTATGAACTGATTATTATCCTTGTTTAGAAACTATTGTTGAACTTGTATATTTCATATCCAGGATAAATGAATTTCCTCAAAAGAAATTTGTAGTGTCCGCAACAAAATATATGGTATTCATAAAGTAACAGTACGCCAGTAAAAATTCTTCTATGTCAAAATTTCTTTGTATGTTCCATTTGACGTAGATTTCTTGTGTTGTAATATGTGAATAATTTGTAAATTTGTTGTTAAAAAGTTGACTAGTTGCTTCGCTTCAGCAGCTGAAGCGAAAAAGCCTTGTGTTTCATTTGTTTGTAACTATGCATGTATATGTATGTATGCATGTATGTATGTATGTATGTATGTATGTATGTATGTATGTATGTATGCTTATGTATGTATGTATGTATGTATGTATGTATGTATGTATGTATGTATGTATGTATGTATGTATGTATGTATGTATGTATGTATGTATGTATGTATGTATGAATGAATGAATGTATGTATGTATGTATGTATGTATGTATGTATGTATGTATGTCTCTGGACAAGCTAGAGCTTTTACGCTTCATCCTATTTTGTTCAAACTTTACACAACTATTTGGCATGACGCGACACCAAACTGATTTGTTTTGGGCACTTTGCCAATTAAAGTGTGCTTTCCATAGTGCCATTGTGGGTACATTTTTAAAATTTTCTGCAATAGTTTTGTTGATGCTCGTGAGAAAGCATTCAAACTTTGTACAATGCTTACATGTTTACTGAACATTAAGTGTATTTAATTTTGGCACTTTGCCAATTAGAGTTTACGTTTCAGAGGGCCATTTTAATCATTTTTCTTTCCATTTTTCCACTATAGTTTCAATTCTGTTCGAAACATGACCATCGAATTGGCATAGTTGTCATATTGGAATAAAAGTGCTAAGAGAGCACAGTGTTACCATGTTAATGTCGAATCATGGGCAATAGATATTTACTTTAGCCATGTTTGGAAAGCGTCTGCAATCCAATGCCAAGAACATAAATGTAGGATGAGTCACGCATCAAGTAAGACTTTTTTTCCTGTTTTAATTGCAAAACAAACATCTTTATTGCCCATGGGTCAATGTTGCTCTAGCGACGCTGTGCTCTCTGAGCACTTTTGATCTAGTTCAGTGTGTAGTTCACGCCCAATGCGTGTAGCTCACGACTTATGCCTGTAATCACCAGGTATAAGTGAAGCTGACACGCACGGTTCCACGAGTGTTCTAGCGGGGACAGCAGCCACACACCTGAACCAGGGGTGCAGCTTTGACAGAGAATAACCATAGTTTAATCTCTGGTGAGAATATGTGTATTGAGGGCCTTCTCTTTTAGAGAAGGTTGCCAGCCCTACTGCCCGACCACTTGATTAGGTAGAACTGATCTCCAGTGCTTCAGTTTACTGGTTCCCTAATTATACTTACTGAGAGAAATTAACAACTTTACAGTGCGTGTGTATAACAGAGGGGAACATTAACCTAATCCAAAGCAACTTACTATTCCGTACGTTTTGCTTCCAGGAATGCTACAATTCCTGGCCACTGAATGACTTACGTATTAAACTAGCCTTGTTACACACCTTCAATCTATATCCATAGGTAATGTTCTTGCCATCTAGTGATATCTAGTCTAATCGGCATCAGAATGCGAATTTGAAAATGATGATTAAGTACTTTAAATAATTGCAGGTGCATCTGCAGCCATTTTGTAGGATTATGTATGTTAGGCCTAGACGGTTTCAGATGTGACAGAACAAATTATATCCGTGTCAGTTGTTTTCGCCATCCCAATTAGATGGATATGTTTATAACCATAGTAGAAGTTCAACACCACCGTAAGAAAATTGGTTGTCAATTACATTCATTACGATTAAAATTAATTAGAACAGCGGTATGATCATTGTTACAAAATCATTACGCTAGTCATTGCCAACATCGTATTTTCAATTATCAACAGAACTAGACATTAGATTTCGTTCAATGCGACCCCTTTAGTGCCCAAAGCAATAATAAATTGTTCCACATCTTATTTACTGTGTAATCTTTGATAGGAACAATAATATGATAGAAAATTCAGCTGATAATGTCAGCTTCCACCATCTTGGATGATCGTAATGTGCATTACGATCATCAGTAAACAGGCGAAACGCTAGTCACCCACCAAGACGCAAAAAAATGCAAAAACGACTATACGATCATGACGAAATCACGTGTTTCTTGCCACAATGGCCGTAAAACAGTTACTGTCACTTTTAGTCGCTACCAACATCTGCCCGCAAGTAACCGCCGCCCTTCTTGTTTTGCAGACTAATGTGGTGCCGCTCAGCCGGCCACAGCAGCATCTCAAATTAAAAGCAGTTCTGAAGACACTTGTTTCTTTACAATAAAGTGATCGTTTATTGCACATGAGGCTACTATTCTTAACAGTGATAAGTGTAAAATAATGACCAGTGATACGAGCATCCTGCACAGATATATGAGCAATAAGGATACCAACTGATTACCACTGCAGTGCAAAGTGATGGTTTGAAGATTTACTGCCATTACAGAGGTGTTAAGTATTACACAAGATCACTTGGGTGGTATTTGAAACTTAGGTGTTGCCGGATATGCATTTGGTGGGTAGGCAATGGAAAATGCAAAATTGTAATCACCACTTAATTTGTTGTAGTCAATGTACAAATGTAGATCACATTAAATCACGCGTGTGCATTTTCTCCTCAAAGATGAATGACAGAATATAATTGTAGAGCGTAACTGCCAGAGGCAAAATCTTACCCCATATAGCAACGTAAGTCAATAATATGTGATAATTAATCAAATGACATTTGGGAATAACACCATGGAATACACAAATGCTTACATTTATAAGCACAGTACAGCTTCAACGAGAAGTCTACCAGACATCGGCCGTTAGGAAGGTGTACTTAATTAGACATTTCATATGTGTGTAATGTAATAGGTTAAATATGTAATGCAATATATAGTGACAACATTACAAGAAAAAACTAAATATCACAGAAAACATGGAAGTCCCATACAATCGCATCCACAGCGCGGATATGACCACTCCGAACATGGAATCCTGGAGCGTGGACATCCGCTACCTCTCCGTCTCAGAGCCCTCCACCACCAACGCCTCCGGGGACAACACCGCGGGCGCGCCGGACCCTGCCACCGTGCCCTACCCGGTGCACGTGTTCGTGGGGCTCCTTATGGGCACAGTGCTTGTGCTGGGCGCTGCCGCCAACACCATCATCGTGTGGCTGTTTGCTAGGTGAATAGATATCCTCATTGAGTGGTTGTGTGACTGTATGTATGTGATTGGAGATGTGTGGGTTTAGTTTTTTTTTGTTTTTGTTTTTTTTCTGTTTTTTGTTTTTTGCTTGTGGGCAATCTTCCGATGAGCACCTTTATATGGTCCCACAGACATATTTTCATAGGTCATCTTATGAGGATAAGAAGGAGATATATTTGTATCAGTGGCTGAGTGGATAGGGAGTCAGACTTGCGACCAGAAGATCATGGGTTCGATGGTGGTTAACTGTGTGATTGTACATGTATGAGTATATGTACAATCTATGATTATATGGTACGTTATTGCTCCACGTAACAAAATGTATAGTAGTATATGGAGATTTGTAGGTTATTTTTGACTATAGAAAACCCATGAGTGCCGTGACTGTCATCCTTCTGAAAACCGGGATGTACTGATTTGTGTATTACTGCATTGATCTTTGCTAACTCCTGCATTTGAACTTCCATGATGCAGAAGTCAATGTATCACTTTATCACGTATCATTTTCAAGACCCCCTGATGCGTGTATGTTATTGGAAGGGCTTGTAAGAAGTGTGTACCCATTCACCTGGGTAAAGCCGTGGGGGTAACTAGTTGTTATCGAAACAAAATGAAAGCATAGTCTCTCGGTTCAAATGTTTTGTGAACTCATTGACGAGTTTGACATACGATCAATCTAACTGCACCTGCCTGCTGTTGACCTATCTATTAAATCATGCATTTTAGTAGCAGACAATTAAATAATGAACAGAGAAAACTATTGACGGACTATGCATCCATGTTTGTTGGGATAACTTCCGAGTTACTCCCACGGCTTTCACCCTAGTCCCCATTAGTAAGGTATGCAGATACAATTTCAATAGTGGTTGCAATACACCATTGAGAAAAGTTCTGGCAGATGAATAATCAAACACTTGGTGACCTTGGCCCCTCAAAGCAGTGTGTGGGCTTGTGAGACAGCGAAGTTGCCGGAAATGTCTTGTGTTGACTGTTTACTATACCAATTGGATTCGGGTGTGTGTGTTCATTTTGGGGACACCTAAATTGCAATCGAACCTGTAGACTAGGCCTTAATTGGTCTCATTTAGGCCCTCATTTCACATGGCCGATCCTAGCTCCAGATCTTACCAAAGACGCCCGATTTGTTATTTCGGGGTGGATTGTGCGTGATCTGGCCTCAAATGTGGAGTGGTTTGGCTGGTTCGGCCGGGAATGGGCCACTTTTGGCGGGTTCTGGACCGATTTTTCTTATTTCGGCTTGTGTGCTCGTGTGATGGATTATTGACGTCGGGGCTGTCTGGGGGGGGGGGGGGGCTTTCTCTAGTATTTGCAACATCCAAAGGTCTTTATGCTTAACTGTGGCCTCGCCTGCTGCTTTGGGAAGATGTATGGTGACAGATAAAACCGTAAGTGCCGTCACTGCCGTTACAATCGTAACCAATGGAAGCATGAAACTGAAGCATCTTTTTCAACAGCACGATGCTCCAATATTAATGTTGTCTACCTGGAGGAAATGACACCCTTCTGCCAGGGTCTGGCCCAAAAAGTGTTTTCACTTTTCTGGAGAAGTGATTTTGACTTTTTTCGTGCTGTGGGTTACCGTTATGGATTATTGAGTTGTTGATCTGTATAATCTTTTTTCCTTTTCTGGCTTGCCTGGAGGACTAACTTGGTCATCGTTAGGTCTCTCTTCTAACGGTGGGCTTGCTGACAATTTCCATAAAGATGTAACCATTTTATGGAGTGCTAGTTCCAAATGGTCGCAATCATAAAAGATCCATTCTTTTCTCGTTCTTAGTTTAAAGTAGACAAATGACATGACGTCCTTAACTCGGGAACTTCTCTTCTTTAGGGTGCTATATCTACACAACATGGCATTATGTGACCGCTTTTATATAGTAAGCTCGCTTGATGTTGTAGAATTTCCTGTGTCTGACACACAAATGCACCTCGTTTTACAACAATGAACTATACGGTCAACACAAGATGGCTGCATATGTAAAAGCTTCACATTTCACAATTTGCTACCAATATTTTACTCACACAACAACCCAAACGAGCACAGCGGTAAACTTACATATTTTAAACCAGTTGTAGACAATATGCGCTCGAGTCTACCTCTGTTATATTATATATACATGGGTCGACTGTGCCCAGTAAAAAAAACAATCAATGCATGTATATCTTGAAGACATGAACCGATTCAGGACCGGATCTTCTGGTAGATCCACGGACAGATCCACTATTTACTTACACATTTTGTTAATTCTCTCAGCAACCAACAAACATTTTGGAGCGTTTCAAAGTTCTCCTACAAACAGACACCCGGGTCCATCCCCTCACCCAGCACACCCACGTATTACCCTATATATGTAGAGTTTATCCGCGGATTTTTCGCGGCCGAGTTTAGGTAAGAAAAGTAAATATTCAAATGTGAAAACGTTTTTTCGTCAATCCTCGTCAATCATCGCCAGTTTCGTCTGTCTCGGCCATCTCCCGTCACCTACAACGTCTCTGACGGCTTATACGGCTCCGTGACTTTGGCATGCTTCGTCCTCAGACTGTTACGTAATAAATTTTGATGTATTTCCACCGATCCACCCCGAAATGTCAAATCGGGCGTCTTTTGAATGATCTGGAGCTAGGATCGGCCATGTGAAATGGGGGGGGGGGTGTTACGAGGTAATCTGTTTAGAGAGGTTCATGTTGGTATTTCTATAAAGGTTTGGGACCGCAAGAAAATATGACCTTATTGATCTCGGTGGCGTTAATTCTATTATTATTACTATTAAAAACAAATACTACACGTATGAAGCATTTTGAAATCATCAATGCGTGGGCGAGTGAGACTTACAGGAGATCGTGATGCTCTCAAATCTCTGATCACCAACAGTTGGAGGTTTGATTGTCTGCGTTATCTCAAGCTCACTCACCCACTCGACAAAAGCTATCAACCACCTACATGTTTTGAAGCATTACCCCAAAGATCTAGGGCACGTTTGTCGGTTGGTTGAAATACAGGGCAGAAGTTGATCAGACATGTAACTGTCCCCGCCGAGCATGCATCATATCGCTACTGTAGTTTATCATTCATATTAGCATTTGCTTGCCTGACCTGTACCTATTTAACGTGTAGGTACCACGGGGCAGTGTGCAATTTGTTTGAGGTACCTTTGCTCAACACCCACCATGGAAGCATGAAGAGTACACGAGAGAGTTGATAACGAGCAGCTAGCACTAGAATTGTGTTTTTTTTGGTCTGTGGAAGCATCTTACGTATTCACGATTATAACCAAGGATTTTGCACTCCATGCACCCGTCAAACGTGCACTAGCTCTTGGACCACACCCTATGGGACAGTCTACGTGCATGTATCAATGTCACCGTCAAAACACCTGAAGTTATTAGTGCCTGCAGCCAATCAGATCACACTAATTTGAAAGTATTGCAAAAGAGTGATTGCACTCATCCCTTCAAGGTAGTGTAATCGTTGGTTCCCTAGAACAAAAGTTTGCTAGCAAGGCGAAAGACACTTCAAGTGCATAGTATGACTGGAGAACAGACCAGATTAAGATTATGTAGGTTTAATTTCAGATATGCAATATATTTCTCAATAGCATATACGCGGTAAATGTAAAAGAATAATATTAGACTTGCCATCTCTCAATCTTGTTTAATGTGTCATTTCATATATTCATACTGCTATTAATCTATTCGTCGTACCAATGCCCCGTAGTCCAGGGGCACCTGCACGTTCTCATTAGTATGTAGAAGAAGCATGATTAGTTCACCAGAGATTCGATAACGACCGGCTAGCACTTGGAGGTCTTGATTTCTGAGTATGTACCAGTTCAAATTATGTGTTTACCAACACACAATGACAAGCACATACAAAAGCACCACAGTTTAGGTATACTTCAAAAAGAAAACACATCCAAAAATATATGCAATGAAATGCGATTGCTTATTCAAATGTGAGACTACCGTGCTTTGATTTGATTTGATATTATTTGTTCACGTTAAAATGCACACTACAAGGAATTTTAAATAAAATAGAATATGTAATAGGAAAGCGGACCATTCAATATTAAACTTGAATTAGACCAAAAGTGTTCAAAGATACGGCGTCGTTAGTCATTCTGCAGTTTTCTCCTCAAATTCATAAAGTTTTTAATTGTAAAGTATACATCCTTTCAGTATACATCTTAATTGCCCATAAGTCAACGTTGTTCTAGCGATGCTGTGTTCTGCGAACACTTTTGATCTAGTTTGAGGCAGTGGTTACATTTTGCGTCAGCTAGACCATTTTCAGGGCTTTGGTTACAATTTGAGTTAACGCAAATCATAACCGGTTATATTTTACATTTGTTATATATTGGGGTCTAACAATTTCACAAGTTATTGAAAATATCGTAACCCAGGACATGTATGTAAAGTAGAAAGGATATTGTCGTAGACCGACAATGATTTAATTGATGATGTTATCAATGAATAGGGTGTTGTTTTCAATCGAATCAGTGTTTAGTTACTTTCACTGGTCAATGAATGTAATTCGAACATCTCAATCGTTCACCAGCATAAATCAATACTGGATATCATGTATAGTTTAAAACGACACATGGATTGATTTTGAAATCGACAACTCTGCATCCATTTCTCACATATTTAAAAAGCCCAATAGGCGTTGGTAATGGTGCTCGTACCCTCTTCTATTTTTGGCATTTTGGCAACAAAGTTCCCCGTTAGCTGGATCCTATCCAGCGGTCTATATGCTTCACCGATCTAAACATGGACGTTCTATCACTAATACCCGGCCCTCTATCACTGCCTCTGCCATGTAATACCACATGTATGATAGCTGAAGAACATAAGAATGCTAATACGGTACTAAATCAATATTTATGTAGAATTGTCTACATCACATTGGAAGGGAAGGTCATTCACTTTAATTGATATATTACTCAAATGTTTTCTTATCTATCATTTTCAAGAACATTGTTGAAGGAGAACAGTTGAGAAAGAATTGTTTGGCGTGTTCTGTAAGTAGGTCGAGGTCGCCTTTGGCTTTCTACGTGTCAGGAATGTTTTAATTGATAGCTAAATAGTGTAGGAATCAGTTTATATGCCATTGAGTAGTTGAACCTCATCTTGTTTCTTATGGCAAACTTAATACTTACAGCCATGCATACGTAAAGTTCAGAGACATGACTTCAGTCTGCCATCTCTCACAGAGATATCTCCTTAAAAGCAGGACCCGTCTTTTTGTAATTATCTGTTTTTGTTTTTGTTTTTTGTTTTTGTTTTGATTTGTTTTTGTCAATGTTGTGTCAATTTTGAAAGTCATATACTAAAGAGTGTGAAGACTTTAACGTTAAAACCTTGAGAAAAAAAGTTTGTACACAAATATGTACACACTCTGATGACCAGAGTGAAGCGCACATACACCATGTCATTATGACGGATCATATTAATAGTTTACGCGAATTGCACGAAAATATTGCACGTAAAAAGATGTGTGAAATAGACACCGGGATAGAGGTAAGTCTGGATTGTAAAGCTACGTTCGCATGCAGACGTTCTCGCCCGTCCCTCCGTAATTTTGTCATTATTTCCTATTCCAACTAGTATTCCTGATAGCGAGTGGTTATGTTTGAAGTATATAAATACAAAATGCTCTGTTTGGCTTATGAAGGCCACGGTACGTACAATAATGTATCCACTAATAGCAGACTTCCGTTGGTACCTCTATAGGGATAATAGAGATGTCCAGGGTATCTGAAACCGAAAGTAGAGCCAATTGGACAGTGCCGATGTCGCATATTCTATTAGCAGAAAGTGTATTGTGCAATGATGATGTTGTTATGACTTGTTATTATAGATAATGGCAATGAAATTGGAATCATCATCAACCTATTACTTATGAGTGCATATATTCGTATAAGATGAATATATAAGCATTTGCTCAAGAACCAACCCGGCAATAAGCTCTACTTGTAGTGTTTTATCATAAGTGATTTTTTCTCATCCTCTCCGCAGTTCTGCAGACCCCCCCCACACACACACACAAAAAGAAGAAAAAAAAAGAAGAAAAAAAAACCTCATTTGTTTATGAACACTGAACACCCCTAATGGCGGAGTTAGGCCATTAAATTTACATTATTTTTGTACAGTATATGCCCAAACACACGTTCTTTTCAGCTACATACCACTTAAACAATACGTAACTATGAATAAAGTTGTAAACCCTTGATATGACTAACGATAAAGCAATGGACGAAAGTGACAACATTGTGCGTATAAATCACCACCGTTTATCGCTTCAGCCAATCACAGCACAGATAAATGACCTACAGAGCATGTGCAATCAGTAATACACAGGTCTAGTTACATACTAGATGAAGATCAATTTTCAATTGGCCTTCGACAGACATCTCCTGTAACACCATGCGCACTGTAGCTAGTCAGGGCCTAGACTTGCCGCAAGGCGTTGTTTAATGTTTCCACGCCATGCTACCTTGCTACAGAACATCATGAAATTATGTCAATGTACTGAAACACGACGCTGACATGTCAAAGGTAGCCTGTAGATGACCTGAATAATCTCTGGACGGGAGTGTGTCATGCGCATGCGCACATTTTGACCAATACTTTGCACTGTTGCAAACTTTTTTCCCAGATTCGGTTTTCCTGAATTGATGAAGTAGCTTATAAATACGCTAAGTTACATGAACATATTCGACGTAACGCATGGTTACTACTAGGGGAAAATAAAGTAAAACCTTGCTTTTATGGACACTGGTAGGAGTAGAGAAACGTGTCCTAGCTTTGGACGTGTCCCTATTTGCGATTCATTTTCGTAACAGCATCCCCCAAATGGAAGAGCAAACTGTGTCCCTTTAACAAGTTGCCCCCTGGCGGGGTGTCACTGTTACTGTCCTTGTTTTCAGCATTCAGTTCGACCTTGGGATGATCCTCTGTTGTTAATGTGGTCTCCTTTGTGCTTTCCAATATCATTTGCTCACTTTACAAGATATTGAATATAGATAAAGACATTAGGTTCGTGTACAATGTAGAATATGTCTACGCGTATGTACCATTTTTGTCCCACTTCCTCGTTGGATCAGCACCTTATCAATTCTGCAGATGGTGCTCCGCAAATGAAGTGCTTATAAAATTAATGTAAACTGACATTTCACTGGATAAAATGAAGGGGAAACTCGCTAAAGCTTTCAACCACAGTTGACAGTTTAAATGACAGTTTAATGTAATTTTGTGATTATGATACTCGGGACGATGAATCTACATAATTCTATTCCAAATGCGTTGATTGTGGTTTGCAATGAATATCAAGAGATTAAATGAGCTCAGTTCACCACGTTCTGGCGCATTACATCCGATGTACATGAAATTAGATAAGAAAGCGATACACATGGTCCGAAAATGGGTGACTTTCCCTTGTGACCGTTCGAGAAACTCTGTTCAGTACGCTCTGGTGTAGCTTTTTAGTACATGATGCACAAGTTGAAGAATTGCACCTGTGTGGCATGCATATGTCTATATATGAGTGCTGTAAAGTGCATTTATGGATCGAGATGCGAATGACAGAAGAGGCAGGTGACCATATGTGATCCTTTGCAAAATTAATACCAATACCCTGATGCAAATTATCGTGATTTTATATGGTCAAAATCCTAACATGTGGTCTGGTACGTGTACCACATTAACTGCAGTGTTCTAATTATTAGCCATTGTGAGAAGCATAGATTTTTGCATTGGGCTACACTAGCACCAGGTAGCCGCCATTGAATAGTTTCAATCGAGTGGTCAGGGCATTAGCTTTGAATGTTTCGTGAGTGGGGAAAAATTGACTAACTGTACTGTAAACATGCAAGAGTATTGCTATTAATTTGAACGATGCAGTAGAACATCCAATTAAGACCACTTCGGTCCCAAACCTTTATAAAAATAAGCTCAAGGCGAACCTCCAATGAACGGACCACCTCTCTAGTAAGACCACTTGAGGCCAGTCAATAGAGAGGTTTTACTGTATCTGTCACGGGTAGAGGGGGTAAGCTGTTACAATTAGTCTACAGCTATAGCCCTTAAACTATGATCACTGACATCCGTGGTGTTTGTTCTAAGCATAAACCTAATTTGACAGATGTAAGATTAAGAGGGTGTTAGTATAAAGATTCTCCCGACACATCACATAATTATTAATATTTCATATTGCAGAGCCGTGTTAATTGTATGGTAGTGTGTACAAACTGCGGAAACGTGCGTTGTGAAATGATCATGACAGCAAGTCATGATTACTGTGTCTAGCCAGGTACAGAAACTAGATAATTCAATCATTATGTTCTCATTTACACATTGTTACTTCTTCAATTCGTGATAAACAGTAACGGACGATTACCGAATAGTACGTGACATTATGACTTAATCGGCAATGCCGCCCACGCAATTGTGACTTCAAATGATTTCACTGGGGTAAAACGTTTGGGGTAACTCGCGGATTTACTCGAACCGCTGTATCCCCGTGATGACTTTCCTTCATTTAGTCACTCATTACAGATAGCGGTTTGACGTATGTGTGTTCAATCTAAACTTGAGAAGGAACTCACTATAAAACATTGTATACGTCTGCCTCTCCAGTGACCTTGACTATAACATTGGCCATATCACAGACCTCACGTGAGTGCAGATGAACCTTTCAAATAAGACCACCTTCAAAGATCTAGCTTCTAGAGATTCTCAATTAGACCTCTCTAGCTCTAGACACTGGTGGTGATCGCTCTATCAGAATTTGAAACTTCAAACAATGGTCTTAAAACATCACAGTTGTGAGGGTGTTTTACTCTTGAAAGGCAGCCATGCGGTCTTTTAAAGTGTATTTTGCACACAACACTTTCAGGTCCGTATCATTTACAGTTTGCCGCCTCCATACACAGTTCAAACAACTTTGTTTACCAACTGCATCTGATTCGGCCTTAGACCTGCTGCAGTCTGGCTTAAGTGACCCTGGACTGGTGTCTGAACTACATTAAATCCAGGTTAATTCAATCTGATCAGTAGCTTTATTCATACCATTTTACCCTTGCTCGTGTACCGGGGTGGAAAATGTGTTACACTTGGTGTAACAAATAAAAGGCCATTCATGTGCGATGTGATGTGCATGTACGCTACCCAGGGAGTTGAGAAAGATACGACACGAGAAAAAAAGCTAATGAGCAACTGTGGATGTAACGTCGTTCGACCACAACAACTGTGAATTGAGACTCTAAACAAACACGTTTACATACATTTATATCTACTTCAGATAACATGAAGGTCAAAAGCAAACACAATCCGTGCAGCCATTTTTAATATTTTCTAATTTTGCGTCAAAAGAAACAATTGCTTGGGATTTTATCAGGACTGCATTCTTGATTGATTTCAGTTGGTATATCAGATTACTGGAAGTGAAGTTATTGCTATGTAGCCCAAGGCCGCTAGATAAAGTCAGACATGGTATACCATTCTGGAGCGAAATTAGAGAGGCAAATGATATCCGTGCAAATTTAACTCTGCACCGGGAATTAGGTACCTCGATTACAATGTTGTTAATCGTATTAACACGTGATGGCCTTAGGTAGGACAAAGTACACTGTTTTTGTACTTTTGTTTTTCTTTACTACACTATATTTTAAATAATCAAGAACGTTAAAAAAATGCTCAAATCGTGTTTTTTTTATTTTAAAGTTTTTTCAGCTCTATAGAGCCCTATTGATTAGGAGTATGTCGAACTGAAAAGCTTTAGAATAAAAACTATTTGATTTTTTTAAACATTCTTGATTATTTGAAATATAACATAGAAAGAGAAACCAAAAGTACAAACATGAGATCCAGAGGTTTAAAAAACAATAGGGCTTGTGCATTTTCTGCGTAAATTTAACCCATATGACATCCTGTGGGCGCGCACCATTCCCTTTTCCCACAACCTGGATCTGCCAGTGCCGGAAGCAAACCTAACTTGGATTGGACCATAGCTTTGACTTATTGCAAGCTTCAACACAAAGATCCACCGTTGGGACCGGTATTAGGTTGTCAGAATAGAGAGGTAGTATCTATACGCAAGCTCATTCTGGTAGCTTTATGAAGATTTGGGACCGTGAAAAGTGGTATTACTGTAAAGATGGTCATAATGGAGAGGTGGTCTAATTGGAGGTTTCAGTGCACTTTACATTATATAATGCAAAACAAAGACGGCATTGAGGTGCATGAAAAGTAACTCACGGTAATTCAAGTCGTCTGCTTACCTCATTACCGGTTTCGGGTGTCGGACTTGTAGGCCGAAGTTGCATTCTTCAATATCTAGCTTATGTAATTGTTATTAAATGTCATCTATAGTTAGCATATGAAGTTAATAGAGCACCCATAAAGTACATGATTGGAAAAGCAACTTTTAATAAAGCTTCCTACACGTGCATCTACCCAAATTAAGACGCACATCATGACCACGCTCAAAAAGTTAGGAGAGACAATTAGAAGAGACTGTAAATGTTGATGAATGCATCTTATGAAAGCACATGTAATTAATTACATTACGAAACAAGTACATTAGTTACATATTGGAAAATTTAATTTGACTGTAACATGAACGCGAAAACGCGTGTGTCAAGATGGCTATAATGAATCGAGCGTCCGTGCAATATTCGTGGTTTTACCAACTTTATTGCGATTCGCGTTATCCTATTCTGTTGGTGTCAACAATCACAATATTCACGAAAAAAGACGAATCAAGTAGAAAGTATCGACCCAATGGTGGGACTACTTCCGATCTTATAGGCAAGGTTATCCTTATATAAAATGAGAACTTATTTACGTAAACTTTATGGATGTGTCAACCAAATATGGTGCCTTGAAGAAGTGGATTTGGGATAGATCCCCACGTCCACGTCAGAAAACCACTTTTGACTAAATGCCCAGTCTAATTTAAGTAAATGTCACAAATCAACTTGATAGTAGAAATGTATCAAATATATTGAAATGGGGGCTGAATTGATATTCACTTGTTTCAATGTCTGCATACTGTTTATGGCAAAATTATTGTAATGGTCGTCTCTTTTTTTTTTGTTACAAATTTTATTCGTAGGTCTATGCTCGCCATTAACTTGAGACACTCACTACGGATGCAAAAGACATAAGACTCAATATCTGTGAGATTATCGTTCATGTCAAGTCCTGAACAGTTTATGAAGATGGTTAGCAAATTATAACAAGGGGGAATAGCTGCATAACCTGCCATATGTGACGATGTAAGAGGCTCGTTAATATGTCTAACAAGTTACGTGCACATAATTAATTCACATACACAGATGTAGAGAATGGACTAGAATATATATATTTTTGTTCTAGTTCACTGTTCTAGTTCACTGTTAGTGTGGTGCATGTTTCAATCGAGATTACGCGGACACCGGCCACGTCGAGCCTAAGGCGCTTGTCCGTGTCAGATCAATAGCCTAGATCTGGGACTGGGTCCAGAACGAACTTAGTACAGTGCCGTACTTGTGTGGCACCATGTTCTACCAAACAAACTACTACCTGTCTGGATTATTTCTGGTCTAAAGGAGCAATCTACAATGTTGCCTTTAACCATTTGTCCCTTTTTACCTCTGGTCTAACATTGTTGCTTTAATATCACTTGTCCTGAATCAGTTGTCTACAGTTCATAGCGCTGTACTCTGTATATTCTGAGCTGTCAAAATTGTAAAAGAATTTCTTGTTCTATTTTACACAAATCCCTCCTAATATGGTTACCGTTGCAGATTAATGGACAAACCAGTAGATAAACGGGTAGATTACATACAACCTTGTTTGATATACTGGATATGTGCAGATGCACAGCCTTACATGGTACCAAGGATTTCCAACACCAGGCCTTCCCAGGACTATGGACAAGTCTCTATTCCAGGGAACCCACGCCTCCCCCACACCTCCCTGACACGCCCCCTCCACCCCACCCACCTTACAGGAACTCTGTAACATATGTTCGACTTAGTGTAGAGGAACATCTGACTTCTAATGTAGAGGTGTTGGAGGAAGAGGTAGATGACTAGTTCTTCGAAACACCCCCCCCCATCACACCCACCTTACATTTCCATGGTTTTTAACCATGTTCACTACGAAAAGCGTTTACAAAACCCATGTGATCCCTAAAGTGTCACCACCCCACCCATCCAGCCAGTCACAATTCCAAAAACCTGTGCGTGCCTGTGTACTTTGATACAAGCTCAGCACTTTAATTACCAAATGCCTAACACCATATACAGGTATCCATATGTAAGCCAATTGCTTAGACACGTTATCTATGATTATAGATTCCTGTCACTTGAACATCAACACCAAACTTCCAAGTATCATATTCCCTGTATGATACTAAATACCACCATATTGATTCACACTGTTCCTCTTTAAACTCATTTAGCAAATTGGGTTTTGAGCTTTAGTTGTGTGGCTTCGTTCCTCACATACAACCTTTGACAGCTGATAGCATCTACAAAGAGCAAACGCTTTCTTTTACAGTGAACGTACACCAGTGTAATCGATAAGACGTTGTGTAACAGGTCTTGTAACATTGAAACAGAACAGAGTATACGGTGAAAACACTTTTTTCAGAACTTTTATACTAACCTTGCCCTTATATAAGACTAAGAACTGTAACAAGATGGCACTAATGCACAAATGCCGACCTTGCTTCGCTAGATATGTAGTTGGACACGTGATCAGAAAGTTGTGGGCTAGAGCCACGTTTTGGATTGATGGACGGATTTTTTATTTGATTATGATTCCCAAAAAGTTGGGAACTCTATTACAGTAGAACCTCCAATTAAGACCATCTCTCTCTTGAGACCGCCGCTATAATCAGACCTCTTTCCACGGTCTCAAATCTTCATAAAGCTACCAAAATGAGCCTCTGTAGAGAGACCACTTCTATGTTGAGACCGCCTAAAGATGGACCTAATAGCGAGGTTCTGTTGTACATAGCGTGACCAGGGATGCCAAATCCATCTCCTTATCCACTTGAGTTTGGTGCTAAAGCGGTTATGAAGTGCATGCTTCACAGGTGCTGTACTGCCGGAACCATGTCACTGGAGAACACGGTGACGTGCCTCAAACCAATCCACGCAGTTTCGCGTCAGTTCATGTGACCGCTATGTGGGAGCTTGAACCTTTCAACACAACTGCTGCGCTATTCTATTCACCCAACCAAAGACGAGGTCGTTACATCAATGTGATGTGTACTAAATCTAACTATTCGAAACTATAGGCAGCCTTAAACTTAATGTGCGACTGACCTGGGGGAGCCCCAGTTATGATATCTAGCTCTAAGGGATTGAATACGTGAACTCACTTTAGACACAAATATGCAAATGAACTGCAGTGATTGACTGCAGGCACCAGTAACTTTACGGACATGGCTTTGCAAAATGACACTGTAGACTGCGGTGGTGTTATTGCTTAAAGATATTAAGACCACGTGCACCTGTATAAATAGTCCACATTTTTAAATAGCCTACGCACGTCCCATTGTAAAGCTGAAGCACGTGCTCGTGTGTGTAACATGTCATGATGGGTGCAACCTTGACCATATATGACATAACGCAAGCCTGGGTTAATGCGTGCTACGACTAGCATGGGAGAACAAGTATAATTACTTCCTGACCAATTAATGGTAGTTAATAACCTTGTCTCCGTTTTACAGACGTCCAGGTTACATATCTGATAATAGCCATAAAATTGGTTACGAAATAAGTAATTGAGCTAGCCTGTTATTCTCTGACTAGGAAAGACATCGACAGTTCTTCCTGTTAGGTAGGTTATGAATATTGCCAGTGGGTTGACGCTAAGTGCATTCTAATTAAATGTAAATGTGCTTATTTATAGTCGCAATTCACTGTGTTATCGTGCTCTAGCGACTTTACATATTTACACCAGGTCATTGGCATCCTTGTCACACTATATCTTTCTCAACTCCCCGGGGAGCATACAGCACATCCATTCCGTAGCGCAGACGTGCTAATCACATTAGCCTTCACTTACCTGACCTGTACCTATTTAACGTGTAGGTACCATGGAACAGTGTGCAGCCTGTTAGAGTTAGGTTTGCTCAACACCCACCATCAGACCATACCGGGAATCGAACCCACGACCTTCGGTCCTACTCCCTATCCACTCGGCCACGGAAGCACATTGGTGACTTTGTTACATAACCGGAGAATAGTTAGTACATCAGTGCTAAGAGTACCGGCACTTAGTAGCTACGAGAATCCTACCTTATAAATAGGACCATTTAAAAAAATGCTGCTCGCCTAACTTCATATTTAATCACATCCGGATGCTAACGAATAACATGACATTATCACGGCGCCTCTCATGGCATAGGTAGGTCCAGGGGGTATAGGGGGCGCGCCCCCTCCAAATATGTCATTTTGATAGGTTTTTTTTACACGTCTGCCATCAATAGCGCGTTCGAAACCCATGAAATCTCTAACGTGCGCCCCCCGCCCTTTCCAAAAACCTGGATCTGCCATTGCATGGAACCAGTGTCTCGTTGTGTACTTATCTGATGGCTCAATGATCCCTCTAGTGACTAGGTAAGTTATTATAACATGATTCCTCTGTGAATAAGGTGTCTGGTGTATGTTTTCTCTAATCGTACTGAATTTTTGTATGTAGCGGAATATAATTAAATCATCTAGAGAGCAATACACATGTACACTAGATGGCAACACTCGCGGCCCCAGGTTTTGTAGGGGTGTGGGTGGTGGTGGTGGTTTGGGGGCGGGGGTGGGTGCAACCCATAGATATTATGGGTTTCACGCGCACAAAAGCTTGCCACATCCCAGTCTAATGTGCCATTTATCAATGCCACAGTCATACTCCATAATGCTAGTGGTGCCTGCAAAAATTCAAAACCGCTCATTTGCATTTATCTGATTGAATTTGAATATGTCCATTCAATCCCTTCAAAATATCATAGCACGGGATTCCCTATATCAATAGTTGATTCTGTTGAAAGGCAAAGTTATGTGATTGCCTAACCTTTGGTTGGGTGGCTTCAGGTGTGCAATGAAAATGAAAATAATAACGTTGTTCATTTGAAAACAGTGAGCGTGCATCCCACCCATTGCGCTCTGCGAATGTTTTTTTTCATCATCTAACATGGATTTTCCTGTCAATGCATTGATGATGGTTCATAAAAAAACTAATCAATGCATTTGTTTGAATCATACAGTTTTGAAAAAAACGCAGTCAGAACATTATATATCTAGATTGTAAACAAAACCAAATGAATTTTCATAATCGGCTTGCAATGGCAGATCTGCAATAGTTGATTCAGGCAATTTTAGAGAATTGTTTAAATTGTATATTTTGATTTAGGATAATTGTACGTAATGATTGTTGTCGATGTACTTGAAATGTGTAGGCGATGCATAAGATTATGATAACAACAGGTCTTTGCACTTTCTTCGTTCACCAGTGAGTGCAGTACGCATGGTTATCAATGATGGTGTATCTTTGTTATCTCCAACAGACATTCCCATATAAATAACACTGGGAACGGCGAGCATTTAGCTTTTTTGCCTGTTTTATGTTGAGTGGAGGATTTGTATTCGATTACGGTCAACATCTGCCAAGTGAACGCTTCTTGCCAGAGTGATTTGCTGCTGCTGGTCTATCAATTGAGTTTGCTTCTGAATGTTCCCAGATACACGCGTACCAAGGGCCTATATTCTATTTTTAAAATGGATTAGTCTGGATTTCGAGTCCAAAGTTCTATGTTAATCTTAGTTAAACGACGGTTCGATGCTCTGAACGTAGTGCTAAACACGTATTTTTTATAATCGGTATCTTGCAACAATACACATTGGAAATATTTCACGAGCGCAAATATGATATATGTTACAAGTACAGCAGGACCTCTCTATTAGGACCGCCTTTGAGACCAGTGTTGGGTGGTCTCAATAGAGAGAGAGTGTCTCTATACAGGGGCTTATTTTGGTGGACCGTGAAAAGTGGTCTTATTATAGAGAAAGTCTCGCTAAAAGCGGTGGTCTTAATTGAGGTTTCACTGGATTGAAATGTCCGTAAATTCGCACACAAATACGTCAAACTGACTTCAAGCTTGTTTTCAATCTGCCTATCGTCTTTGATATGCCATGCTGTCAGACTGCCCGCTTGTAGATAAGGGTTATTTACTGGGACATCACTGAAAATACGCGGCTATTGCATATCATTGTGCTGAGGTGTGCTCCAAATGCTATGTTTTAAATATCGTGCTCGTCATCTAGGGCCCTACATTGCTTAAAAGGGACATGGCACGACAGCCGTTATTTGTGCCCTTTTCACATGTAAAGGTAACTCATTGAAAATTCTTATCAAAGGGCACGAGGCACGCACATTTATTCTAGCATATACACACACTGACCACTGGTACGGTCCCGCAGTGGCCTTGAAATACGGAATCCCGTGCCCGTAGTGACAGCCTATTGTATACGAACATCATATTGAAAAGTGGCACGGGAACTGTTTTTGAATGTCTTAAAAATGGACACACATACTTTGTATTTTCGGACCCCATGCAGAGTCCTTCCTAAAGAGAGTAGCTGCGTGTGTGTTAAGGTTTGCCGTGCTTTATATCTTGCTAGTCATGTTAAATTACCAGGATAGCCATCTTAACTATCATCTTGACCCCTGGATCAGTCAATTGATAGTCACATAATTGACTGTTACTCACAAATATCGTGGCCTAGCATTGTAGCTCGTACTGACTAGTGTTTCAATCGAACCTATTGCAAATATTCACTAGATACTACAGTCATCACGTTCTTGGTAGCACCGTAGGTCCAGTCATCTATGTTTTCACATTTGTCTGGACTATTTGGGTAAAGCCACCACCAGATCACGCTCTTCTCTGAGCCATCATGGGACTTAAGCGTGAATGTTAATTTCTTGTCACATTATGTCAATAACAGAAATGTGATTTTAGATAAATTGATACATTTATGCCCAACATAAGGATAGCTAGATCCAAAGTGCTCAGAGAGGCACAGCGTCACCAGAACAATGTTGCCACTTGGATAAAACTCTTTTCTGAGTATTGTCACAGACTTAAGACTTTAAAGCAAACTAAGTATTTATACTGTGACCCTATTATAGAATATGGTAGGCGTGTCTGCCGCACCTCTCCCGATAGGCGGCGACTGTTATCGGCCAAACGTCGTTAATATGGTGATAAAGATTTGAAAGCTCAATGTCATTTATGTGATTTGATATGTACGATGCGGTGTTATCCTCCACTGTCTATACACTTGGCTGGTTTCTCAGATCACGTGATCAAGATTTATTGACAAAGCCCGAATGCTATCACAATGAATGTGATTTTCTTATATCAAGCAATACCAGCTTGATTCACGGTTATACTACAGTGTAACCTCCTTTTTAAGACCACATCTATTGAGGGATAACCTCCATAATAAGATCATTTGTCACAGTCCCAAGTCTTCAGAAAGAGGTTCCTCGCGTGAAGCTCCATAAAGAGATCATCTGTCTATTGAAACCAATTGAAGCCAGTCCCCTGTGTGGTCTTAGTCGAGAGATTCCGGCGTATTTGTGGTGGTACATGCATGTATCACGTTTCAAATGTATGACGACAATAGATGAACATATCCAGTACCACACGTTTAGCATCAAAGCTTACATGTTAATAAGTTAGATTATCCATTATTGCCATTAAGCTTTCGTCACAATGTCTGAGAGTTGACCCACTGGCTGATCAGGTTTTCCTTACAAGGAGACGGTTTTGACTGAGTAGACAAGCAAGAATTCAATGAAATTCCTACTACGATGAATATAGGGGAAAGGGCTGATACATTGTGGGAGGTGTTGGAAAAGGGGGTGAAGAGGAATATTGGAAACAACAACAAGAATGAGGCACGTGGGATTTCATAACCCGTTTTCAGCCCCCTCCCAATCCCCCAGCCCATCAATCGCCACAAGAGGCCATCCTTCCATCCGGCCATCAATTAACCAGCACAAATTTACAATAGCACTTTGGCAAGATGAATAATCACCGAGCTGCACATGGATTGTGTGTCTCTAATCTAAGTGCTCCCTTGTTGCAGGCCGTGCCGCCGCAGCCCCAAGCGTCCTTCGTTCCACCTCTTCATCGTGAACCTGGCTCTCACCAACCTCGTGCCCGTCGCCGGCTGCTTCTTCATGTACGTCGTCTCCAGCTTTAATGCGCGCTGGATGTTCGGACACTACGGTGAGTCCAAGTGCTTTGTGTGTGGGCATGGGTATGTCGTGTACGGAAGCAAGTGCGCTGTGTATGTAAGCGAGTATGTTGCGTACGGAAACGAGTGCGATGTGCATGGAAACGAGTTCTTTGTGTACAGAAATGTGTACATCATGTACAGGAGCGAGTGCGTTATGTATGGAAACAAGTACGTTTTGTACTTGTTGAGTTTGTTGTGGGATAGGATCTTCTGACAGGAAGTCCAGACTAGTTATTGTACGTTGACTCTAATCATTTGTCCGAGTAGCTTTATAGCAGAGATTGGGTGCTTTATTTATGGCGTATCGTTCGAGAAGAAATCAGTGTCTTTATCCATAATATATGAATATATCAAGAATCATTGGTATCGTATCAAGCAGACAATTTAAGCGTCGTTTGGACTACAAGACAAGTAATCATACGCCCGTGTCACCGAAATAGTGCTTCAGGCATTCATTACTCCTAATAGCACCCATTTCTGCAATGAGCACAAATTACTTGTAATTTGAGGGGTATCTTATTTTACTCTCATTGTACCGCAGCTTTGTACATTACATAATAATATGTAGTTTGCAACGTCCTCCCAATTACTCTATTATTTCTTAGAAGAAAAAAAACTAGGCCCAAAGTTTCTAACATCATGTCTATAAGCAGTGAGACATGTAATCTCCACCAAACACACTCAGTACAAGAGACCATGTCTGATACAACCATCAAACTGTACTGATCGTGGCTCATCAAGCTGTAGTCTAGCCAATTGCACGAAATTAGAAACAGGTTTTTTTCTGACTGGCAGGAATTGAACTGTAATTGATTGAATCTTGGTGATTGATGACTTAATGACTAGAGTTTTTGGGATTGCAAGAAATATACACAGGTGCCCAAAATGAATAGACACTGTACCTTCATCGATTACGAATTCGACCGAAAATGCAAAATGAATGTTTGGAGTATTTTTTCTATGATTAAATTTATTCTGCTTCACTTTTAGTTTTGTGTATTTTTTTGTATTCTTTTACGATTGCATAACGCTACAACGAATGTAAATACGCTTTTGTCATGTGTGTGATATCTTTGCTGAAGTCAACCTAACACTGAAGAATGTATTTGTGATCAGCAGTATCAAGTATAACTGTAATCAGTATGATTACGATGATTATCTTCTTTTTATGCCAGTATTCGTATCTGTAGTCAGTTTCTTTGGCATTTTCATCCTCCAATAAAACAAGACATTTTATGTTTGATGGAATATCGTTTTAGCTCTCCGTTCAATTATTGCGTACTTAATCCCTTTATTGCAAGTGAATTATGCAGAACATTAACAACTGTGTTCGCCATTGCCGTAGTTTTAATGTTTAGCATTCTTTTTTTCGTGTAATTTCATTGGTTATCATGATCCAGAAGTATCCGATAACCGGGATAGGGTTATCACGCCTCTTCGAAGAGGGATGATACCATGGTTATCATGCTTGTACTCAGCCTTGCTTGTAGTTTTTCACATTTTTAAAAACACTGTTATAATTGTTTAGAAAAGAATGGTAAATACAAAACCGGTGTGGTTGTGTAACGTGAATTATTTTATCAGATGAGTTATTTTGGCGTATCACGCGGCGAGCCCGACGGGCAAGCCTGATGCGTTACAAGAACGAATGTTATAAACTCACCCGGTTTTGTCTATATCTTCAGGTGTTACTTATTTGATTAGAAGCCGAAAGTGTGATCCAGTGTTGGGGTGCGGTATTGTACCTGGCATATATGGAGAAATATGTGACTGCTGATTTCGGCTGTAAGACGATCAGAATGGTGCTGGATTTAGGGGTGTGTAAATAAAACGCAGAGTATCGTAGAAAGCTGCACAGAAGGTGCGCACCCACCCACCCCCCGGTCACCTTAAAGTAAATACTTGCATTTGTGTTTTTGGCATCTCCGTGACTATCAACTCCATAAATATCAACTGTGCATTAATTCACCTCTTGTCAAATAGATGCTGATGTCACACCTTTGTCATGAAATTACACTTACGCAGAAAATGCGTCATAGTAGACTACTTATCAATGCAATATCCATTACCTCTGACTACAATTAGAAATACAAACATGTCACCATGAGTGTAAGTAATACTCAGTAGCAAGCGATGGTCATGACAGTAGTCATTGCAACGATTCCAACAAACTGAGACAGTTAACCCATATTTCTTGCAGAAGTTTATAGTCAGTGCAGTGTCTTTCACAAGTAATGCTACTTGCATGCAGTTATAGAGAAATGTTTTGTTTGGTTGTTTTTTTTTCATCTCAATGCTATGTGTACTAAGTATGTACTATACTTAGTACACTTAGCATTGAGATGAAAAAAAACAATTGAAAACATTTCTCTATAGCGGCATGCAAGTAGTATTACTTGTGATATACACTGAAATGATTATAAAAAATATAAGGTTGAGGTTAAGAGCTTGGTCAACGGACAGCATCTGACGCTTGTAGACATTTCAACATGGGATATGCAAGCATCTGACGTATATACACGGGAAACTTCACATGTAGACACCAAGCGCATACTACCCAGAGTTGAAATATATTTTATGATTACAATTCCGATGCATGATCCTCCTATATCCACTGACGTTGCACGTGGCCACTGTAATGTGGTCACCTGTCATGTGTGGGCAATTAAGGTTTTCGTGCCTGGTCCGAGCCAAAGTTTGGCCATTTCACCCAACGTTCACGCGACATTCTGTAGCGAATCATGACATTTTATTGTAAGTTTTGTTGTGAGCATGTGTAAAATTGGCTTTCAAGAGAAAAATAACCTAGGGGCCCTTGAAATTTGAGATTGTCAAAGTTATAATTAGCTTCATTGTAATAGCTACCAAATACACGGGCAATTACTGTAACAACTACAAGGCATTTTAGTCAGTTAAAGGTCCACGCCCGTTGTGAATTGAAAGCGCGACTAGCTTTATTTCCATAGTGTTATAACTGCGGTCAAGAAATCAACCTAGTGTTGCGTCTAAATGAAGTGTTTATTAGATTTGAGGGAAAATGTTGCATGATGGCAAGATAAGTTTTCAAATTGGTATGTATTTTCAATAACATATATAGGCCCTTGAAATGTGAGATTACCAAAGTCATAAACTTTCATTGATGCAAACACTGAATAAAATGTTTACTAATAATACTTATTTGTGGCTATGGCGTATTTACCAAATCTAATATAACTTGGAGCCCCTGATGCCCTAGAATTATATACTTATGGCTTCATCCGCTTTGGTCCTTCTGGAAAAACAATCTTACCAGTATTACAATTGGCAACATCAGGGACAAGTCCCTTAAAATGTTTACTAATGCCCCCTTGTTATCTTGGGCTTTGGGGTGTTTAGCAGACTTAACAGAACTTGAGGATCCCGAAGATATACATGCATAGAATGAATTAATTATATACTTTGGGCTTTTTCTAGTTTTGGTGCTTTTGCATAAAATATTTTACATGTACACTTGTTGACAATATTTGTGCCACCTAAAATATCATCTGGGTCCTTTATTATTAACTTTCAAGTAAAAAACATTGCATGCATAAAAATTGTCATAGTACATATGGGGGCTTTTTAGGGATCGCCAGCCCTCGCTGCAGCCCCTTCAGCCCTAGCCCCCACTCCCCCACTCGATAGGTCACTGTCATTGATGGACGTGTTAGGCCTTACTGTTTGTCACATCGACATACGGCAGGGTGCAACTTAAAATAAATCTTTTTGCATTCTGGTTTGAAGGGGTAGGCACATTATCTCTGGACTCATAGAAGCAGTACTTATTTTAGTAACCCATGTCTAGACGCGTAAGTAAAATCACGCGATGCACCTTAAAAAGTGGATATCCAACTCGCCCCCATGCAATGTAACTATTAGACATCTTACGTAAACATGCAAAATGGTTGCGTGTTGCACATAAGATTTTGTTGTTTTCTGTCTCTACAATGATTGCATGCTGCACCGAAGACTGTTTGTCTTCACAAGTAGATGAAATATCATCTACTATGGCCCACTTCTCACACAAACTGCATTATTACATAAATCTGAGGAGACGAGCATGTGAATCTGATTGATATGAATCCTGTATCTTGTGTTATTGATATCCATGACGGTCACACAAAAGTGCCGGTTGTGGAGTCTAAGAAGTGTGTGGTGGAGTGTGACTGTGACATAATCGGTGTCTTGCATAATGAGGGTGGAAATTACGTAATGGCGGATAGAGGTTTCACGAAAGGGTGTGAGACGTGAGTTAGAATTTGTTGAAAGGGCCATTTGGTTGTTTGTGCAACGTTCCAAAAGCGTATATTCGAAGCCTCCTTCATATCATTAATAGCACCGCCAACAACTACAGCAGCAGCAGCAGCAGCAGCAGCAGCAGCAGCAGCAGCAGCAGCAGCAGCAGCAGCAAGCACTGCATCTGCCAGTGGCTGGGGTTAGGGACCACGCCCTCCGCCTACTGACCAAATTGTGTTACAATTTTAACCTGCTCGCGAACCATCTGGGTCATTCTGTGTCTATTTCACACACTTTGGAAGGCGCATTCTGAACCCCATTCAAGGAATTACTGGATCTGTCTCTAGATTATCGATTTTATTCATGCTAGACGTGCCCTGTTGCAATAAAACTCACGTTTCTAGTGCATTCTTGTAAAACAATTTAATTGCGCCTAAAAAGGCGAATGCGTGGTGACATGTCTCAAATTAAAATCCGTTTACACAATTATTTGCTATGCTTTCGAGTAATGATTGCGACAAAATAACCAAACACATATGAAATGTTCTTCCTTTCCACAAATGCAAATATGTAGTGACAATTCTGAAGTTCAAATCATTTTACTCAATTATTTGTCAAGGTTTCGAGTAATGATTCCTTCAAAAAGAAGTAAACATATTGTTCTCACTTTCCGAAAGGGCGAATGTGTATAGTGACATGTCTGACTTTCAAATCATTTCACACAATTCTTTGCCAAGGTTTTGAGCAATGATTTGTACAAAAAAGACAAACATACATGTAGATATTGTTCTTCCGTCCCACGCAGTCATTCATAAGCCAAACAGCAACTGTTTTTCCTTAAAAACAATATTGGGGAACATGTACATATATACACATAGTGCTCTCTTCGGTTACTTAGCAACTAGAAGGCTATAGGCTCGAATACCATGAATCGATGTAATACAACAATGTTATTGTCAATCATTTTTTAAAATAAAAAATGTAGGCACCGTAAAGCATCTAAAATATAATATATCCTCAAAGGGGCATGGTAACACTTCTGCTATTGCAACCATACTTTTTCAAGCGGTAAATTAGTTACATTGTATCTGTCACACGATATTTTGCTGAGTTGGCGTGGAACAAAACAAACCTTGCAAGACGTCAATGAAGTAAGATCAATGCTACAACCTCCGCTATTGTATTCTAGCAATGACTAAATGAGAGATAATTGTAACTATAGTATTGTTGTGTAAGTTTGTTTCACAATAGTGGCATGCATAATCAATTATCAGAGTACGTGTATACACTTTATTTATTAGACCACCTGGGGATGGTCTTCGAGCTCTCAATTGTGATGTGGTCTCTCCATGGCAATCAGCAACCGTCTTTTGATGATGACTCGTGCTCACAAGCAATTGTAGCATTATTGAGGTGTTAAGGTTGAAAAGTTCTTATTGGAGGACCTTCTTGTGTCTCATAACAGTGCTGACTAGTCGCATCTTTGATGATGAGAACAGATTGATCAATTGCAATGAGCGAGCTGTTAGAATGTGCTTATTGTTATGAGTGAGTGGTATTATATTTCCTTTCAAATATCGCTGTATAAACTGCTTTTTACACCACTGGTAGATCCAGGTTTTCAGATTATAGGGGGTGGGGGCGCACTCAAGGAATCTCATGTGTTGCGTATGCGCGATCAATGGCGAGAATGACAAAAAAGCCTACATTGGGTGGGGGAAGAGGTCTCCCTGCATCTGCCTATGTACACATCATGTTACATTTTATAGTTTCTTATTTCATACTATGCTGTAATTAGTCTCACACTGTACCCACACAAATCTATGGTAAAACACATGCACTTCCCAATCTATTGATGTCTTGAAAGTTTTCTCAGCAGCCACAACACTAGGGAAAGTCAGGACATGTGATGACGTAGAGGGCTGGGGAAGTTTGCAATCCATTGACTCTATATTTCTGCCATAGTTTACGTCTTGGCAATCCAAATTGACAGTCAAAGTAATTACTTGCTCAACGAACTAAACCAATCGAAGGATAAATATTAAATTCGTCGTCAACAGCCGTGCCCAAAGCATGCATGTGGCTGTAAAAGAGATTACCCTTTTTTGGCCATACAATTAGCGAATTTCTAATATACCACTGACCACACAAAATGGCTAATTGTTAAGTTCATGCTGTCACGATTTTTTTCTCGTGCATTACTTTTTTATATAAAAAAAAGCACCATAATGTGAAACCAAATTAATTAGATTACCTTGGATTCACTACAATATTAGATGATTGCATGTTTAATCATATGCATTGTGCCTGTATTTCAAAGACAGGCTATTCAAAAATATCATAGCTCATAGCTCATGTCCACCTTTAGAATCACTTCACAATAATGACATTATACGAAGCTGTATGAGCCTCTGGTAACACACACTGAGCTTGTCTCCTTATTTAAATGAACGCTTTTGTATTAAGAAGAACGTACTCAATCCTGCATTGTGTGTCTATTGTTATACTGATGCTCTTTCGTGACTAGTTATCGTGATTATAAGTGGACTGTCAATTAGTTAGTTGTACTACCACCACCCGCCGAGTGGCGTCTCTTGAACAGAACGTACATCTATTGACCAATTTCAAGTGACGTCAGACGCGATCGGCGCGCGCATCATGGACCCCAAAAATATACCAGTGTCACAAAACATCATGTATATTAGTCATTTTGAAGATGGTATGATTGTGCTCTATGTTTATAATAATGCATCGTGGCACATACAGAAAAGTCCGCATACTTCTCTAGTTTTCATATATGATTCTCACTATTCTTACTATTTACTTGAATTGTATTTCATCAGCGTTGAGCAGATTTATAACTTGTGTTTTTGCCTCAAACCCAAGCCAAGGAGCTAGATGTACTTACTTTTGACGTGTAACTTACGTAAATTTGACGTGCCATAGACTTTTCGTGACGCTGCTCTTGTCGAAGGTGTCAGTAACACATTTGAGGACACATATTGGCTGACATTTCTGAACTTCCGGTAGCAATAACACTTGCAATGTATTAGACATCCTTGAGTGCCAAGCAAAGAGATTAGATTTTCAAAAAGTGAAATAAAAAGTTAGACATTCACACTGACACATACTGCGTATGCTAGTAGAAAATAATGCCATATTAAGTAGGACTTTATGGACTGGTCAAAGTAGAGTATATATCAAAGAAAAGCTCATTTTAAAACCAAAATGATAGGGATCAGTGTGATTATCAAATGAATATGGCATGAGCAAATACAAAATATAGTAAACATGTTGCAAAAATACAGATATGTTGATGCCAAAAGTTAGATTATGATATATGTAATATTCATTTCCATGATTGTCAATGTTATATGTTCTAGCTCTCTACTTATCATTAGCACAGCAGTATCAGTGCAAACCATGAAATAATGACTATACATCTTAATGTTTTGTAGTGAAGAAAATGTTTACAGCTATTGATGTTGATGATTGTAATACAATAATTATGAAGATGCATGTGGTGCTACATCTAGGTGATGAGCCATATTAGACCTACCGTATCGCTTCTATTCGATTCTGAGTATGACATTATGGTATTCTCCGTGACAAAGAGCGAGTGGGTCTGGTTTGAGAAGATTTTGACCTTTAGCATTTTGTGCTGCATTCAAATAAGATATATTTTGATGAATTAAAGAAATATTTTAATAGATTACAGTACAAAAAATGAAACCACCATGCATACAGGATAAACAAAAGAGTAGTATTATGCACCATTTCCATTCGCAATTACGATAGCTCTCTCACGTATCGCTCGCTGGTTTAAGGTCAACTTAAGATCTAAATGAAGTAAATTTAGTGAAAGATTGAGTTACATGTATTATTACGTTATGGCCAGACACTGCCTAATATATTGAGGCCAAATCGATGAGGGCATTGTCGTCCATGATATTTGGATCAGTCGTTACAGACGTGTTTAATATTTTAAAAATTAGGCTCACCTTCAACCGTTGTGTTTTAGCGTGGCCGCACAGTAAACTTTCGGGAATGAACATTCATGACTGTCAGACTGGGGCCTATACTGAGGCCCGAATAAATGCATACCATGTGCATGCTTTATCCACGTGCCGCCAACGTCTCTGTACTGTTTGTCGAAATTAGCACTAAGAAAACACCGGTACCGTGATCAGCTCTATTACGCCCACCCACTCGGTTATTCACAGACAATGACGAAAATAGTACAGAACACACTTGCATAACTAATTTAGACGTCAGAAGTCCGCAGCGTCCAACCTTCTAGGGTCTAATTTTTTTAATTATATATATCGAATCGATGAAACATACAAGAAATCAATTGGCCACTCTCCCACCCCCACCAATCTTAAGTTGCGTTTCAGGTTACATGCTTTAGACACTGCCTATATGTAGATGTAGATTTGGACACATTTGTCTGATAATGTTTGTAGCATTTGTTCTCTTCCTCTACTAGATATTGGAAAGTGCATCAAAAAGTGTAATTCATCTTCAGCTTCGCCTGTGTCACTGGCTGTGCATTTCCTTTTGGAAAGGTCTGGGATTGTGTGTCTTAATGTTTCGATGTTCACACTGTGTGCACTCAGTCTTAGTTGTGAGAGTGCCTTTCTAAGAAGTGGGGTTTCTATTTGTGTTAAATATGGTTCCATTTTCATTTTACTGTTTAATTAGACTATATGTTCTGAGTTTGTTTGCCCAACTGTTTCTTGTCTTTTTTTCTTTATGTGGATGTAATCATGATGTGCCAATGGTCTTTGTATGTTTGATTTAGTTTTTTGATGAATTTTAATGCTGTGTTTTAGTAATGAACCTGCACGAAAAGGTGAACAGTTTATTGTGGCTTCTGCTTCTGCTTTGTTAACCAATTTGCACCAGGAGACCTGTGTACTGCCTAGTGTTTCTGATTCAGTAAAGTCCCGGTTAACTAGTTTATCATCAGGTTTATTTTCTAAAGTGTATTTTAATAGGTATATCATAGAATTGCAGACGCAGAACGTCCGATAGAGTATCTTCTGCGTTCAACTCTTACACCTGCCGTTGCAGTGTTACATCTTACTTTAAGTAGTTGCTTATCAATTTCTGTTCCAATTGATTGATGTTGTTATTGTTATCTGCATCTTAGATACATGTACACGTACCTTGTCCCTTGCATAATAATGATAACACTAAAATGACTATGAGACAGACTGTACTGGTCCTGTTTGCAGGCTGCGTGTACTACGCCCTGACGGTGTCCACCTGCGGCTGCACGGCCATAGTGACCACCACGCTCATCGCCGTCGACCGATACATCGCCATCTCACACACCTTCAAGTCTAAGGTAAGGCCGTATAGTGGGGCGGGGGCTGAAGGCAATATTTTCACAGAAACATGCAAATTGTGGTACAAGCATCAAAATTGGCACGATGACTCTCAAGGACATAATTAACATTTCTATGCGTGGGGCCGCTTGAAAATCCAAGATGGCAGCCATTTTCAAGATGGCCACCATCTTGACATCAAAATATTCACCATACTTGGAGCCGAATCGGCTCTCATTATAATACAATACACACGTGTTGTCTCGATGTTCTTTGGAGAAAATGTTCAAGATTGACAAAATTCGAGATAACCAACTTGTATTATGTTCATGAAGAAGTTTGAAGAGTGCTGAAACTAACACCGCAATAACAGAAAATTCAAGATATGCAATGTTGAGATAACGAGGCTGTATTGCTACAGCAGTTATTTGCGCCACAGTCTCATAGACGTGCTGTTTCATGCACTTCGCTTCATCCAATCAGTATATCTCATCGCCTAGGTTGCGCAATAGCAAACATTGTTCTTTTTCCACAGACATGAGATGTATCTTTTTTTTCCGTTATATAACAAAACAATCTCAAGTATGAGATTTCCTAGAATGAGTAAGAGTTATGTGACATTTATACGGGCTTTAAAGAGCCAACTGGATGCGTGCCTACAACCGATATATAGCACTTTCTATTTATAATCCTCTGAAAGATTAAAGGGTTTGCAATAAGGAGCTTTTCATCTGTGAGGCTACCTGTTCAAGGTTGCCAGACAGACATAAAAGTCAAATCAGCTCACTAACCTCTTAGAACTGGTGGTATGAGAGGAAATTCATTAATTGACTTCCGTTACCTGATATTGTAAGTCCAAAATTTACCAAGAACAGTTCAAAATACAAAATACTAATAGAAGCGTATTTGACATGTTAGTATCTTTTTTTCCTGAAGAGGAACCTTGCAATTAAACCCTGATATCGCTTATGTGTTCCAACCACCCACCCCATCCCCCTTACCCTTCCAAAAACATGGATCTACTAGTAAAGTGTTGGGTGCGTTTGCTTTGCAGGTGGTGTTTACTCGAAGACGCACACTGATCGCCATCATACTCAGCTGGATCTACAGTTTCGCCATCTCCGCACCACCACTCGTTGGCTACGGACGCTACACTTTGGTTAGTCATACACAAACCGTATAACATCCATTTCTTTTTTGTTATATGCAACTGCAAAAAAGCAATCTCAACATAATATCAAAAATGCAAATGAAATAGCACTATACTATTTGACGTAATAGTGGCAGATCTATTTCTTTGATGTTTTTTTGTTTGTTTTTTGTTTTTGTTTTTGTTTTTTGAATTACTGTTTTTGTGCTGTTTGCTTTTTTCTGAGATTTTTCTGTGTTTTTAGGTAGGGTGTTTTGTAAATTAAATTTGACATCAATTTAAGAGAGGTACTCTCGTCTAAGTATTATTCGCAGTATAACGTAGAATTCCCACACACTTTATAATCAACATTATGAACATTGGAGCTCCCCTTGCTCGATTTGCATCACCACAAATTATACCTCCTACTGCTCACCTACGGTGTCATCAAATGAACAAATATGTGTCTTTAGGGAGAAATTTTCTATCATGCTCATATTTCACTTTTATTCAATGAACGTGGTAGGAATAGTCAGATTTCAAGGAAAATAGTTTTAATATCAACAAGTATCACTAATTTTGTGCTAAATCCATATAAACTTACTATAATTGTCTTTTGCCATTTTCGGACATTTTCAATGTCCATCGTCTGAGACTTTTCTGTCACCAGGTTGCAGCATGTGACAGAAGTGGAATATTAAGACAATTATAGTAAGTTTATATGGATTTAGCACAAAATTAGTGATACTTGTTGATATGAAAAAGAAATCCAGTGAATCTCTTTACAAAAAAAAAAGTTTTAAGTTTGTACACAATTTCCATTTTTGTGAAAGACACAACAGTTGGGAGATGAACTCCATCTACTATTAACATTCAATACGTATGATGACATTAGATATGAGCTGTTTGAAATTGCTGCCATGGCTTGTACTTATGATTCTTTTTTCTTGTCTGATACAGACAAATTTGTGTTCAATATGTCCAATGATAAAATGATGTTTTATACCGTAAAAGGCTGTTTTAGAATATTTTCAATACGAAAATGTTTTTTAAATAATTGTTTTTTTTTATCTCTTGTAGCTCTATATAGAGTGTACATATATTTAGCATATGTCTCATGTAATGTATCAATTGTTTTATATGTATATATGGTACTATAATAAACATCTATAAAAGTCTATATACGTTGTACCACCCCCTATTAAGGCCTATTTGCATTCATACACCGACATCTATTATACTCACCCCTATTGGAGAACATATAATACTTTGAAAGCACATTTCAAGTATTATCAGTGGAATTTCCATATACTGTAGAACATCCAATTAAGACCACCTCTAAAATGAGACCATATCTATAAAAAGACATTTCATTTCATGTATAATTGAAAAGGTCTCTAAAGAGACGAAAAGCTTTTTGTGCAATAAAATAAATTTTACATATTATATATTAGAAATCTAATGTGGTACCCAGGAAAAGACAATTATACATGAAATGAAATGAAACCTACTGCCGCGTACATAGTACATAGAATAACTTTTATCTATAAAACGACTGTTCCAGAACTCTCACCCGTAAGTAGAATGACACCGATTAAGACACTCTGGGTTCCTAGTAAGTCGGAAATGAACTAATTGAGCATTGAGCACTCGATCCAACTGCCAGTCGCAGGAAACATTGGTCCTTTGAGGTACAAGCGAGTACTGGGGTGGGGATTTTACCAACCTGAAACCGAGCAATGCCCTCGCCCTACCACGGGAAAACTCGAAGTTAAGCATGTCGAGCCAGTAGCCCCTTAACATCTACCTGGTAGATTCTACCACTTGAGTATCCACCTTGCACGTCATGTTGTCTGGATGTGAAAGGCTGAGGCTTTTCAGCTTGTTTCAGGTCTCAAGTGAGATACTATACGGCCAGGATACTGAATGCTTTTATCAGCATTTCTCAGATAGTGACAGTATTCTAAGTTTGAGTGAACATAGCTCAAATTTGGTTCACTAAACTAAACATCTCTAGGAAACAGTACAATTGGAACTCACTTTGCTTATGTCTTGGGTAAGACTGAAGGGTATCATTTCGGTCAGTGAGCACCTGTCATTGAGTGGTAACATCCACGCGGTCTGGGTTCGAATCGGGTCAACATGATGACAGTTGGGAGACTTCTAAGTGGGCCGTGAGTGTACAGTAGGTGAGTTTGCGACTTCGCTATGATAATGTTGATTTTTGTGTGTGATGTTTTCTAATCCTACTTTCTTTCAGATCGAGACCTAGGGATCACTACTCTTTCTTTTCAGCTGAAGCCCACTCCAGGTGTCCACTCCGCCGGGGGTAACTTGCAGGAGCCACTGTCGATGGAGATGACCGACACCACATAACATCAGATGGATAACGCATGGATATTTTGGGGGGTGAGTTTTCATGGCACGAGTTAGTCCCGTACAAGCGGACGACCTTGTAAAGTGAAAACTGGGGCAAGAATGTGACAAAAATCCCTGTTAGTGATAGGCCTCTTAAAGGGACTGCCAGAGTAGGTTGCCCTGTATAAGTGTGCCAGTTAGGATTACAACCCCCCACTTTGTCACACTTAAGTATTGTCTGTGTTGCTTCTTAGGACCGTATAGTATTAGAGATAGTGTGGTGGACTTCAGTACCAAGCATAGCAAGTCGATCACAGGAAATTCGAGCTTAGATTCCGTGCTGAGCGGACATAGGGCAGACAACCCAATTCCTTTGGAATTGGGCCCTTATTAACTGTCTGTGAACAGCACTTGTGCTTGACATCCATAGGGAGTCGTCTCCATTCCTGTGTCCCCTGGACCGGGTGGGAGCCGCATGCATGACCTGTGGGTTTGCGTTGATACACAAATCGGGCACGCACTCACAGCAGTTGGGAGTTAAAGAACACATTGAGAGGTCCAAGTGTGTAGCTTTACAGGTTGTCTGAAAATGTGTCAATGGTAAAATGTAGTTTTGGCTGGGTACCGTAGTGGTATGTTTGCTGTCTGAAACCATCTAGGTTTCGATCGGGTTTATGAGCTCCACCGGAAGCCTTTTTTCCGAAGATGGGGGAGGATATCTGTGATATGCGCAATGCCCGTCAGACGTGTCTGTGAACAAAACCTGAAACCGGAGAAAACCGTCTATCATTGAAACACAACTTTGTGGGCTATCCTCATGCTGGGGTAGGTGTGGATCTCCAGGGAACGTTGCCGAGATGCACAGGTATCAAGAACACATGTATACAATTTGACTGTTTCTCTGGAGATATACACCCCAGTACTGTGACATTGATCATCAATGTTAATAGAGAACTAAGTGATGTGCCCCTAGTTTTACTCCATGGAGATATATTGTTAAAAAATAAACACATTGTTGTGGTTTCAAGGTCCTCGTTAGCATTTTAGAAAAATGTGTTCAATGTATTTTCCGCGAAAAGCAGCATGAGAGTGGATTTTCACACTTATTAACTGTAAATTACTTGATTTGCGCAAAAGTTTATACAGCCAAACAGGAAATGTAAATTTTATAGAACAAAAGTATAGAGAAGAACATTCACTGAAATGTTTGCAAAATTAATAGGAAGTTACATGTAGGTGTATCAGGAAACATTTACGTTGTATTGTATACATGTGGGTGCAAGCTTATTTTGCATTGTTGAAGTGCATAACAAAATATCAGGTTAAAATGCGAAACATACGTGTAGGATATCGTTAAAAGTATAGTTATTAAAAAAAGATGTTTTCGCTAAGTTACAGAGTGACTAGAATAGGGACATCCTAATACCCTTAGGAATATCTAGAATATGTCTGAAACAGTATTAAATGCCACAAACGCCTTAAAAAAAAAAAAAAAAAAAAAAAACATTTTCATTAAATACGCTCCATATTTGACTACCATACATAAACGTCTTAATCAGACATATTTTTTTAACATCTTGAGAACAATATTCAAATTTACTAATTGTAATATTGCCTTGTGTACGTTTTGTGGCGGGACATATCATCATTATTATATACCCTGTACATTGTAAATTTGAATTAATTATTACACTCAAGATAGTTAACTGTCTACATTAGGTAGGCCTACATTCTCACGTACAAGTGACATATAGGGAGCAATATATCTGTCAACAACGGTTTTGTTGTAACACTTGTACTTACACTGATTTCCGTTAGACTTGACAGAGTGTAAACGCACTATAGATATTAAATAGATTTTTCAGTGCATTTTGACAAGAGCGGCAACACAAGTAGTTGCACAGTCGACCATTACCCTTACATCCAATTCCTGATTCATTTAGCATCATAGACAGGTCATTTATATAGAAGTTAAACAAGAGCAAAAAGAAGACCATTTAAATGTGTTGCTATATCATAATGAATAACATTTTCTGTGACATTATTTCATGAAATGAAACGCTCTTAGGCAGGTGATCGGAAGTTATAAAATACACACTCTAGTAATATCACTTAAAATAGCAGTTCCACTATTAGTGGTAATAAAATGATCCAACCAAACTACGTTATCATGCCTACAAGTGTACAACTATCGCCAGGCAACAATTTATCCGTCATAATTAGATTATCACAATTATAATATACCTATATTAACAATGTTACCAAGCCTACTTGACTTCCTTATCTTTGCATTAAAGTCCCCTAAAATAAAGATATATGTGCTGCGATAATCATCTATGACATCCCCTACCTAATCCACCTTTCACGCGCTCACTCTAACACCCCCCCCCCTAACCCCCCACCCTCCACCCCCCGACACACACACACACACACTCCCACCCCAACCCCACCATCACCAACTCTCACCACCCACCTCACCCCCGAACGCCAACCCAAAACCAACCAGCCAACCAAAAAATCAATCAATCTCAATCACACTGACCGAGCACTCTCTCCACAGGACGGCGTGGGCACGTCCTGCTCCTACGACTACCTGTCGGGCTCCACGTTCACGCGCTCCTTCGTGCTCTTCCTGCTGGTGATGGCGTTCTGCCTGCCGTGTGCTGTCACCACGGCCTGCTACGTCAGCATCTACCGCACCGTCCAGATGCACCACAGGTGGGTCTGTCGTCTGATTGTCTTTAATGGTCGGAGGAGGGTTTGTATATCTGGCTTGTCGGCTTGGCTGGTTGATTTGGCGGATTGTCTGACAATGGCAGATCCAGGTTTTTTTAAAGGGGTGGGGCGCACTTCATGGATTTCATGGGTTATGTACGCGCGATCGATGGTGGACGTGTAAAAAACTATGAAAATGAAGTATTCTGGTGGGGAAAGTGGGGGGGGGGGTGCCCCATGCGCCACCGGGATCTGCCCATGTGTCTGGACCTCTTTTCTGGCTGGTTGGTTGGCTGACTGGCTGACTGACTGATTGGTCAGCTGGCTGGTTCAATATTTGTTTTGTTTGCTGGCTTGCTGAGTGACTACATGCATGTCAAATATAGTAATGAATTGATATAAGTACCAGGCATCCCACGTACTCAGTTGGGAAGAAATGAAAAAGGAATTCATCAGCAATTCATACTATACCTCCATGTTCTCAGATTCTGTTAGGTATCTTATACCATGTGCAGCATCTTATCAAAATTGTCTTAACGAATATGAATGCTTAAAGAGCGAGCATAAAACGTGTTTTGGGGAAAGACATAAACATGTCCCTGTGATGCAATAATAAACATTCAGTTTGCATATATGTTTGCAAATTTTAATCGACAATTGAACAAAAAATAACTTTTGTACTTTATCTGTTGAGCTGTTCCTTTTTATTATATTTAATCAGCATTACATCTTTCAAAATATGATAAAATATATCAAATAAATCTATTTCCATTATGAATGTCCTAAAGCTAACCGTGTATTCCTTCAGTCGTCTGAGCCAGCTAGACCAGTCCACGTTTCGGGTCTCCAGTGGCCACTCGCTCAAGTCACAGATACAGGTATATTTTCTATTACACTGGCTTTTGATGATGGTATTGTTACATATGTGTTTGTGTTTAAAAAATACTTGTTAGCAGTCTACACATAGAAGCCAATCCAATCCTTGCCGGGCTCTTCAATCTTGTTTTGCTATATGATTACCCTTACATGTAAAGTATGCCTATTTCCAAACGTTGAGAATGGAATGATGAAATGATGCATTTTGGTAGGGATATTCAAAAGGTGTGAAGTGTCATAATTTATTATGTTGGAATGTCTAATTTGATATTTTTATATATTAATTTTACCTGTAGCTTCTCTACACTTCTGTCAATTGCAAGGGGTGGTAGTATGGGGTTCTCATTCTTTGACTCATTGTTGCAGTATTTGTGAAGCTCACACAAGAGATCACATCCATTTACTGTGCCCCGTTCAACCTTGAATTGTGCATTGATGACCGCTCTGCTTTCAGTTTACATGTCGTTATTTGTTGGTAGGTCGCCAAGATTTCTGTGACAGTGATCGCATTGTTCTGTGTCGCCTGGATGCCGTACTGCATCCTGGGAATCATGGGAGTTATCGGCTATGAGCACGTGATCTCACCCTATGCCAGCCTCGCGTGCGCCACATTTGCTAAGGTAAGTATGTTGATTGATCAAGTGGCCGGCTGGCTTGTTGTTTGGCTGGCTAACTGACTACCTAGCCAACTGGTTGTTTAGCTGATTCACTAGCAGGTTCGTTATATTAGCCAGTTGGTTGTAAATTTAGCTACCTGAATGAATGGATAGATATCTTACTAGCTGCCTGGCCACCTGGTCATTCTTCGTTCATGCACATAAATTAAGGTTTTTGTTCATATTATTCTGGGGTTTTCAAAACTTCTACTTACTTTTAATATTTTCACATCAGAGAAGCATGAAGAGCACCTTGTTATTTATAAATATTGTGTCTTCTCTTCTGCAGTTAGACTAACCCTTTTTATCACATATGCTTTACCTATTTCCATACATCTCTCAAATTCAGATAACATGCATCTTCACGCCGTTCGTGTACGCCTCAGTGAAAAACCCTGTTCGCTTGCTGGTCCAGTGCCTGTGCCACAAGGGAGGCATCCCAGACAGGTCTCCGATTTGCAACTCACAGCAGAACAACAGTCTGTCACTTAAAAGGTGCTCGCCAATACAAAGCGACGAGAAAGAAACTCTGTTGGATGTGGCAAAGAATGAGACGACTAAATTGACAGATGTTCCAGTGTCTAGTGTGAAAAGAAGTGTAACAGTCAGACAGAATGGAAAAGAGTTGGAATATGTGTATTGTAAGATCACTACAATATAAGATTGGTACTTGCAATTTTTAGGCGTAAGTTGTGTGTTGTGTACTGTGTAGTCATTGTGATTGGTGTGTGTATGGTCTTTGTGATTGTGAATTTGGATTATTTATCAGGATATGGTATTGAAGCACTTGATAACAAGATGTCACAAATTCTGTCCATTGTGAATAGGAATCGGCAGCCATCTGCAAATAGTTTTGTCAATATTTCAGTGTAGGTCAAAATAACCTACATAATTTGCAACGCTACTAGTATGCTCAAGCTTTTTAAATCACTGTCAATGAAAATGCATATATAAATATTGTCAACTTTGCCCATGGTAACTGTAAATTAAGTCAGGACTATCTTACAGTGATGTAATTTCTTATATATGTTGCGAATATCATTTTTTTTTTCAAGTATATATATATAGTGAATATTAGAAGTCATACAATTTAAATCAGTGTTTTTGTGGTGGCGAGTTCAAGTATCCATACAAAGTTATAATTAGGTGTACGACAAATAAGATATTGTTTATTGTCATAATTCATTAGTTTAAAATATGGACTTCAGCTAAATATGTGATCTTCTAGGTCTGTGATATTGTGATATGGTATTGATGTGTAAGTAATTCGGTGTGTGTGTATTATTATATCTAACTGTGCATTTAAGAAGTAAATTAAAAATACTTATATATAAGTCAGTTATTTTAAGTCAACATATATTTCCATCTCACACTGTATGTTCACAGCACACTACATGTGTCATCATGGGCCCCATCATCATGGAAGGTGGGGGGGAGTATGTATACTATAGTGACTTACAAACACTATAGCATACACACTACTATTACTGTACTGATTGTCAAAGGAGGATCACCTTTTTCTCTCGCTTCTTATCACTTCGTTTAATTTGTTGTCTTTCAATCTTTTTTCTTCAAAATTTGCACATTACGTTTTAGCGAAATGACAATTCTAAAAACATTCTCTTCTTATACTGGAAGCAAGTGAAAATTCTGGCTAAATATTCTTACTTCTCTTCTTTCCCAAGATATGGCTCTTTCTGAAAACCTACGGTAGAAAAAATATTTCATTGGAAAAGATCCTCTTTTACTGAATTTCGAAATGATCACAAACGCAATCACCCTTTAATTGTGCAAATTATCTCGGACTTTTCATTTGACAGACCATTAAAACCTGAGCTTGTATCACCAGCACACTTCAAAAAAAATCGGCCGAAAAGGGGATACACCCTTCACGATCACAACTGTATTTATAAGAGTTCCAAACAGGCACAAAGACCTAGGGAACCAGGAGATCCGTTTTAGGATTGATTTAAGCTCTAGTATATATAGAACTTCACATTGAAATAAGCTGACACAGTCCTATGCAATTGCAATTTAAACAGTTTTACCAATATTTCGTATCTTCATTTGTCAGTAAATCAATCGTGAAGTCATTTTTCATTGGCTGGATTAAGATTGGATTTGACTGGCTAGTTAAGCGTGGATGACCATAAATATTATGGCAGATTTTGTTATCTGTAATGGTGACTGTCTATCTGTTATGCCATATCACAGTAATCAAATATACGATGGTGAAAATATTTAAATTGTAATTGCATAGGACTGTGTCAGCTTATTTCAATAGTTTGAAGTAAAGATAAAATACAAGATTCTAAAACGGATGGCCTGGCTCCCCTGATCTTTGTGCCTGCTAGTTGCTCTTGACAATTTACATATTGGGTACTAGGTATTGTATCAAAACAAATATACATTAACTAGAACTATTAGGAAATCCCATTTTGGATTTCAGCCTCAACGATACTTTTGGTGTGTTAATTTATGCCAGTGTTGCTTGCTAACAGGTTAGTTATTTTTCCAAGGGAGACTTGGAATTACCACAGTAAGACAGGTGACCTCATTTTGTTGGGAAATTTGTATATTTCAATCTATTTGTTTAATATTATGTATTATGCCTACAACTGTGTTGGTAATTAGAAACCACATAAAACTCTATAACATAAAACTTTGAACTTGAAGCGAAATTGATTGTGAGGCTCTTGTTGTGCATGTCCATCAAAAAGGCAAAAGTCAACCAACAGCATTATACTATAAACCTGAGCATACGTACAATGTGAGATAGATTTCCGTAGGCCGATAATATAACCGTATATATTAACACGACGTGCACACATGCTCCTGTTGTGGGTCGGATTACATTGAACTATATATTAATCCAGGGTCTTTCTTCCAATGAGATAGAATGAAATATAAAGTAATAAAGCGCAAAGGAAAACATATGCGTGGGGTTTAATCTCTCATCTCTTCTTGGCATATAATAACTCCTCGGTAAGGAGTGCACTTCATGTAATTGGTTTTTACATAACTTGTACACAGCATAATCTATAAGACATGTGCTTGCTTCTGTATGCCATACACTACGTAGTCTCTTTTGGAAATAGAAATAGGTGTATCTCTATTGGTTTGTGTCAAAATCCTTAGGGATCGTTGACAAATGACATTATCACATTTTCGGGCATTTCTGACCCCATGCCCTTGTCATCGTGCATCATTATGCTTCGCCCTCTACACCCCCCTCACCACCACCACCGCCCCCAAGCTGACGCTTCACACACACACACACACACACACACACACACACACACACACACACACACACACACACACACACACACACACACACACACACACACACACACACACACACACACACACACACACACACACACACACACACACACACACACACACACACACACACAGTCCACAGCATCTACTACATTGTTATGGATATTTTGCAGTTGATACAATTCCACTGGGAAAGTATTAAAAAAAAAAACACAAAAAAACACTTTTTATTTCTGTATCCCACCCCCACCATCTGCAATGACGTCATTTTTTCTGGACCCCCCTCAACACCCCCCCCCACACACACAAAAACATACACCACCGCCCTGTCATCATTCGTCAACTTTCTCTGAGCACCCACTCACCCATTCCACGATTACGTCATTTGTGAACGATCCCATTATTGTACACTGCCAAAAGTCTTTTGAATAGATATGGAAAGGCATTTACTTTAAGTTTTGTTTTTGCTTTCCAAAGTACACTAATATATCAATACTGATAGACTGATAAATGACATTGTCGACTATAAATAAAGCTGGTGCCGGGGTTAAAATCTACTTCTGTCCCTGATCCTGGACTCTCCTTTTTACTTTTTACTTTTTATAGTCTACACTAACACCATTATGAACTGGCACGAACAGTCGTGTTCTTGGTCACAGGACCTGCGCAAGCACTTATTTTAAGAACCACAAGCAATTACCCAGGATACTCAAGTTCAGTAACTCATACAAATCCCTTATCTCATTTTTCTTCAGACACATCTATATCTCTCTCGAAATAAGTGAGCCAAGACACTCACCCCATAAATAGTATAATGCAAAGGGTAATACCTGAACACAGCTGAAGGGTATAATGTATACATGAACAAGTAACTGGCTATTATATGCATTATGATGATGCACACAATGTTTAGCTGGAAGCCTATTAAAGTGACTTCATCCAGCAGCACTGATGTGCGTGTCTCCAAATTGTTATATATGTGTTCTCTGGTATTCCTTTTAGTATTATCAACCAACTGTAATAATGCTTTTAACTATATCCTACATGTATGTTTCACATTTTAAACTGCCTGTTATCGCATATATATGTTTTTAGTTTGCGCTTCATGAACGTTGTGGGACTAGTTTTCACCCAGAGATGATAAGGCTGTTGTGAACGGGACGAGCTTGTTTTTGAAAAATAAACACTTGTGCGTTGTTGTTAGTGTCAACTCAGCTGATATGTATATTTACACTGGCTGAAGTTGACGTTTATTTTGAAAACAGGTGGTGAAACAAAGACGAAGAAGTGACACATTGAAACTCTTTATCTATTGGCATGAGACACACGCACGTTTCTTCTTTACGGGCATCATATTAAAGAGTGAGAAAGGAACTTTTTGAAATGTCTCATAATTCCCATGATTTGGGGTCATTTATACCACCCAGCAAGAAACAGTTGATAGATGATATCATGCTGTTGGAAGATGGGATTGTCTTAAGAATGGACAAGTAGCATAGACTCATCAGCTTGTCTGTGCTCTGATCTAAGCCTCTTGCTATGGTCATTTTGTTTTGTCACATTAGGACACTAGGTAAGGTTGTATACATGGATAATTGTCTAGCAATAATAGCATTGGGCACAAGGCTTGAAATACATGGATGTGTGTTTTTGCTCAAAAGATATGAATTGTATTGAATAGTGGAATGCACACTACTTAGTAAAGCCACAATGCAATGTACTCAAAGTAACATTTGATCATACATTCTAATTGGTTTTAAAACTGGTACAGGACACATCATTGCTTTTGACTAATACAACAAAATAAAAACAAATTCCAGACACATTTATTACGTATAATCGGCTGTCTTACAAAATATTTCAAAAGGATTGCAACAAACAACATCACCTGTAGTCTACTCAGATACATCCATAATTACGTATATCATTTCAGCATTCGTGTTAATTAACAGTGGCCGATACAGTATTTTGCAGAATATTTTGCACCCCAAAGTGCAACAGTTACAAGACCTGCACCCAGCAAAACTGGGGCACATCACTTAGTTCTTTATATATGTATATTGCCACAGACTGGGGTGAAGACCTGGTGAACGTGATAAAAATCTAAAATCCGCTTTACACTTGAGCGATCATGAGCGAACCCGTGCAATGCATCTGCACGTATTATGTCACGTCGTCAGCTTGGGCGTATTGTGGCGGCATTGAACGTAGTAAACATGCATGGTATGACAAGTTGCCGAGGCCACCGAAGTGTTACTTATATGTGCGAATGTTCTGCGATCCGTAGACGCAGCATAACTATTTGAAGCAAACATTAACCAAACTGAATGTCCGTTCAAAATCTGTGAACATGTTCAAAATTTCCTGACGAATTTGCCAGTTCGCCAGTGAACGTAGAGCTACGTAGGTGGAATTCGCTATAGTGTAAAGCGGGTTTAAGACCGGATAATGATGAATCCCACTTGTATTTCGCAAGTCCTCACAAGGCATCCAATGTGTTGGCGTCACCAGTCACAGTGGCCCGGCGCTTCAGTCTTCTACGATGGTATGATTGTAGACTTGGTGCGGGTGAATTGGGTGGCGGTCTGGTTCCTCCACAAAATACAAGGACCCATGATTTGGTTTTGCTTCTACTGTTCTTGCTATTGCTGTTGCTACTGCTCTCCCCGGCCCACTTCCCCTACACACACCATTATTGCTTCATCTTGTGGTGTTCTACCAACCAGTGTGGGTACCTCCACACATCTATTACACTGAAGATCTAGATCTCTGAAGATCTATCTCTCCTTGGGTGATATTTTTTCGTGTAGTGATTGTGTTTGTTTTAGTCCTATGTTACACACTCTGCAGAGCATACATTAGCCTAGTCACAGCGGACTTGTCCTATCCCCGTACCCCAAAAATAGCTCATGGTCCCTGCACAAGAATATGCCGCACAACCTAAGCGCCAATGTTATAAGTAGAACTACCTCCGCACCCGTCTACACTTGTGGATCTATCATTGGCATGCCAGTCACAGGGATAGTTAACAAAAACATAAACTGGAAAAAAAAGATGATGGATCCAATCCGCCATACACATAATCTACTTTCATGTAAGAACAGGTTTAATGTCAGCTATTCCTCCTTGCCACTAAAAAAATATATAATTTCTTTGAAAATTCCACCATGTGGTCACAGTGGCCCTGTCCTATGATTGTACACCCCCGGCGTGGCGTGGTGTGTCCGCCGTGCCTCCCGCCGGTACACGACCCGCGCCATGAACGCGCCCGCGGTGCGCTGCTGCTGATGCCGCGCCGCCACCAGCTGCTGGCACTGGGCACGGATGGCCTCGTCAGCAGGGTACGACCGCAGCTGGAAGCAACATTGGCAGGCCTATAGACAGAGTACATTTGTTATAGGAACGTAGCATGAAGTTTATCACCCATAGACTTTATATTCGGTGGGTTGTCACATTGACCAGGATTGTGAAACGGAAAGCCAATGTGAGAAAGCTGTTAAGTAGTCTAGATCATATATCATTTTGCGTATCTGTGAATTGTGGGTAATTTCTAGACAAATAAACCAAATCACGTGATTTTTGTATAGCATTGAGGATATAACTTTGAGTTTGTCTCCCTAAGACTAACAGATTTTTAACCACCTAGCGGCGAAAATGGTTCTACGATAGTACTCTAATATTTTTTGTTATACAGCTTTTCCAACTGCTTTTGTTTATACATCTACCGTGGTGTTTTCGTGCTTGCTATGTAAACTTTATTTAACCGGATTGGTTCAGTTCTAGATAGTAAGTAAGGCATGATGATCTGCAAAACCATCCTGTTCGGGTGTTTTGAAAGTGGCGCAGCCGAGGTAAGAAAATTACCATCCCTCCCCAAGAAGTACTTGACGAACACTCACGATACAATGGCAGCGTGAGGATGTTTATCGCACATTCGTAAACAGAACAGGTTGTGTTATAGGAAGTGCAGCTTTGTAAGTACATGTATTCTTGCCAATACATCCACTGGAGCCAGCGCGGTAAATATGTTTCCGTTACTCTCAATTTTTGTGGGATGGATGGGCAGACAGTTATAGTTTCCATAATTTTCAGTGCAGACGTAATTGAAAACGCTGAGTAAAGTATCAACATCAAAGTTGTTTAATATCATTAATAGCAATTACGATTATACTCTCTCTCCTTCTCTCTTTCCCTCTGTTCAATATAGCAAACAAATTTCCACCAACATGTTGCTAATAGCAATTATAATCAAATTCTCTCTCTATCTCTCTATCTCTCCATATCTCTCTCTCCCCTCTCTCTCTTTCTCTCTCTTTCTCTCTCTCTACATCTCTCTCTTTCTCTGTTCTGTATAGCAAGCAAATTCCCACCACTACATTGACTTAGCTGCCGACAGGTTTTACAATCCTAAGATTCCATTTAATTACATCAAGTGGCCACTTGGTATAGTAAATAGAGAGAGAAAAAGAGGGTATGATTGATTTCACAAGCAATACAAGGAAAAACTCATTAGAATTATCAGTAGCAATTCCATGAAAGATGGCCTTGATAAAAGAGCATTGTAATTTGCTTCCCGATTGCAATTTAAAATCCAATTTAAATTCACCCTCCTCATTAACAGATTAATTGCAATTTACTGAAATTAACTCAAAATGAATCTAAGTCAAACGAGATATAGACGGTAAAATCCTAAAAAAATAGTGATGAGTCTAGATTTTTCGCAGGTACACGCCAACGTTATGACTCATAAAATCGTTCACCAAACATGATTACTTTTAGAATAAACTATTGATATTCAGCTAATGGCAATATACATAAAAAGATGCCTCTAATTTGTCTACGTGCATGATTGCTTGTAAATTCTGCACGCGTGTATGGCACTAGACATATCAATTACTATGAGTTGGAGGCTCTACACGCTAAAATTCACATGTTTACATGACCGGGAATACACAATCACAACCAACTAACTGAACGTGTATTAAAACAAATCAAAGCATTTAGTGTGTGTAGTGGGGGGGGGGGGGGTAAATGTGTCGTATTCACTGTTGGCAAATCCAGTGTTATAGGGATGGGGCTGGCACATCCTACCTGCATGACATTAGCCCATTCCATTGCAAATTATGACCATTGCTACATTCTTTACACTGCCACCATACTGCAATGAACTCCCACACTTAAGCTCATTCTGGTTCAACGTCTTGATCCAAGGCGCAAATGCGGCTCGCATCATCCTTTCCCACAAAGAATATTTTGTTTTCTCGTGCTTTGACGTATCCGCCATGGCTGATGTCGCTTACAACACCCATGAGGTCCATTGAGTGTGCAACCGCTCCCCACCTTTCCAAAATCTGGACTTGCCAGTAATACTCACCACACTTTGCAAGTTCGCTCGCACATTGATGTCAATGTGGTCTTCAATGGCCGACTTGGCTATCATGATGACGTCACATCCGTTCGAGACGAGACTGAGGCTGGGGTGGTCCTCGTAGATCATGTCGTGCAGACCCTACATATTGTCTATATATGAATACATAGTGAAAACGTTTTATGCACATGTACGTTTAGTTACGTATCAAATAAGCTTTGTGTATTATATTTTAAGACCATAAGTTCATGTTGTAAGTTGTGTGCCCGCCATTAAACCATTTAGTGTAATTACATCGTTTTAACACACTGCCTCAGATTCCAACTCGGGAAATAAATGTCTGCTGATTTAGTACCATTTTATCAATTAGACAACGGGAACATGGTTGTTTTATTTTTTACCTTTGTTTGTTGCATAAGAGACTTTATCATCCAAGGGATTTTGTTTTTGCACATTGCAGTGTGTGAGCTTGTTTGATTCACTAATAACGTGAAACGGTATAACTTAACTACCTGCGGTATTGAAATTGAAACAAAGTCCAAGTTTATATCAATTTATCACGGATGGGCACGTATAAGCCATTAATTGTTAGGTCATGCTTGCCGTGTGCAGCTGAGTGATAGCGTATAGTTTCTTGTTTCACTATGCAGGCATTCTATTCATATATTTGTCAAAACGTATTTGTGATACCTAGATGTGTAATAGGTACGTAAGGCTACTGAGTGAAGGCTAATTAAATACAAATTGGTGTGCGTGATTATAGTAGCGATATGGACATGCACCTTAGTGAGATGAGAATAGTCATTTAGAGTAATGGCGATGGCAATAACAAGGAATACATATAAAATTGATTGTCAAATGGAAAGAACGCCATAAAAACACTAACAGATCCAGAGATACTGGTTTTCGGAAAAGATGTTGGAGTCACAACCGGTAGATTTCGAAAGTGTTATACACACGAAAGCTTGAGGGCATGTATAATAAAAACAAGACTGTGTCATGTTGTGGGGAAGAAGGATAGCGGGTGGGGTTGGGGGGGGGTCCTTTTATCAGCCTATACTAACACTTACATAATTTACATGCATCATACAATGCATACTCACAAAAACGTCTCCTTTAGTCAAGTTCTGCATGAAAGTAAAGATCTTTCTCTTCTTTTTCTTCTTTCGTTCAGCCTTGTGTTTAGAGCATCTACTGTGTTTTGGGACTACCTTCTTGAACACGCTGGAATCGTCAGCCATCTCTTCACCTATTATTTGCAATGATTTTAGTTGTACGTTTTAAAACATAAATCATGAGGTCATAGGGTAACGAACTAATTATATGATTTGCCCCACATGATGACAAAACAAAGTGTCAATGCTTTTTTAACAAATACACAAGATGTAACACTGACTATGAAATTTCATCCTCATCTATTTCGAGCTTACTTTCAAATTTGCCAGTTTAAGTAGTAATGATAACACATCTACATTTACTCAAAATTAAGACTTCAAAATATACCAAATGTAAGTGTGTTCTTCTAGTGTACTAGTTTTTTTTTCATTCTAGTGTGGCCATAATTCAAATAACCACGAAAAGGCAACATTTGAAGATTTCCACAATTTTCAATCAGTTTGAACATTACACATTTGAATGCAATCTTTAAAACTAGATTAAAGGAACGCGGGGACCAAAGTATTGGTTCATCTTCAATAAGATGGCTTCTGGCAGGCACAGTTTGCTTATTTTTTCTAGTTAACCACCAAAATTGATTACATGTGATGGTCCCAAGTTACATGTATATAAACATTTTTTCCAAGTCTGAATGTTTTGCTTCTAGAGATATTGAAACTGTGGCGTAAAATTTCGTAATGGAAGTAACTGGTTTCTCGAATGCACACTTTTTTTTGCCAAGTGACTTAAATCAAACCACTTCAGCGTGGTCTCATGGCAACTAGTTGTGTAAAGGTTAAACAAAAAAGGAATGTTAGTACGTGCAGCTTTTCCAGAGCCATAGAACGAAACACACTATATGGCACTATCCCAAGCCCTCAGTCCTTATAACAGAAGATAAGAAATGCAAACTTCAAGATTCAGTTTCTTGGTGTGTGTGTGGGGGGGGGGGGTATAGGCACTGGCCCCTGCCCCCCCCCCCCCGGTCTAGACAAGACAGTTTAAACGTAAACTTGGGGAAATACCTAGAACTTTTTCATGCATTAAATGTAAGCGCCTGTTGCCTGTTTTCACAAGCTTTCCAACGCTGCAAAAGCAGTAAATATGTTAGCGAAAAGCGATTGTTCATTACACCATCGACAATACAGCATCGATCCAAAATGAGGTGCTGAGCAATAACCGTATACTTGATACTTACTTGATTTTTGAAGTTCCCGCTTTATGAGCAGCACCCCTCCCTTTGCTGGGTGTTGTCTTGAACATCTCTAGATGATGGTGAAGAGCAAAGCACAGCCTCCTTGTAACGTCCTCTACTGTATGCAACACATTACGGCAGATAATGACGTCAGTATGGTCTACTGTTAGCTTGATCAAGTAGTATTACAAGGATTTATGTTGCAGCGTTTGTTTTTGATAAGCACAATATAGGGCTCCCTGGCATGATTTAATTTCTCATGGAAGAGCAGGAAATGCTCCCTAGTTTCCGTGTCCGTACCACATACGGGACACCTTCCCATCTTCTTGGACCTGAGCATTTTTGACTGTCTACCACAAGAAGTTAAGAACCTGAAAGTAACTTCATTTTCACACATGCACTGGTGATTGCTCTCCTACTGGATCCAGCCAGGGTACAGCCTAGATGGGGTTTCCTCAAGGAGCAAACGTCAAGATTCCTAGCGGTGATCAGCCGGTCACACTCCTGAGTAAGCTTTTTCCTAGGTGATAATCTAGCACAGCTGCTTTAACAAGAGCATTCCAGGAGCTTTCCGACTCAGGGTTAAGCATGACCTCGTGAGCAGAAGGAAATCTGAACTTGTGTGTTAGCAGTCTTACGTTTCTGATCCATGACTTACCAGTCAGGTCCGTAACCGCTAGTTGTCTTCTTTAAACCTCATACACAGGTGAGCAAGGATCGTTGATACATTGCACCAAACTTCTTTAGAACGCACTTGCCTCAATATGGTGATAATACCAATAGGCAAATAAGCTATTGAATTGGAGCTACATTCAGGAATATATTTCCCCAGAAAATGTGCGTGTGTAAGGTCTTGTGCTGCAGCTGTTCATAACATAAATCATGTAGTCATAACATTAGCACAATTGCATTTTCATAGATAATGACTGTTGCAACGTTAAAACAATTAATATATAATATGATAAACAGTCTAATGTTAATTGATGTTTTTGTTTTGATGATTTTAAACTTTTAAATGTGCTCCACTGTCATCAAAACTTGCCTCAAACATTAAAATTCTATCGATTGAGAAGGGGTCACGTGATGTAGGTGCCCTCGCTTTGGAGTAGTGGATATAATGGCATGACAGCCACAGCTTGTTTATCACAGCTTCATTACTTTCTGTGTGTTTTCTGCCCATAAAAGTCATAGGTGATTAATAGCAATGTGAAATCCAATTAGAGAGTCTATTGTTGAGCACAACAGCTTACCTTGATTATTTTAATTGCAAAACACCTTATATGGTAATATTCCATCTCTACCGTAAACCCATTTAGTTTATGATAATTAACATATTAGTTGAATAAATTCAGGAAGTCTGTGTTGTCAATTGTAAATCTATTAGGCGCATCAAATTGGAAGTGTGTATTGAAATATAATGAACATAATTAGTGAATTGTGAGAAGACACTACTATATATTTTGTTTTTGAACATATGTTATGCCAGTGTATTCCTAATTTGATAGTTTACAGCA
>CM032669.1:19195817-19218387 GCA_019095985.1 Streblospio benedicti | reverse complement strand
GGGGAATTTTTTTCCGGGGGGAAAAAGGGGCCTTGTTGAGCCCCCCAAAATGGCCCCAAACGGAAAAAAAATTCACTGCGCATAACAGTCCCGGGAAACAAATCAAGATTGCGAAATGTTATGAAAAATGTATTGGAGCTTTACGTTGTTTTTTCCAATTAAAAAAATGGGGAATTTGTGAAAAAATATGCATCCCACATTTCACTTCTGATGTTCACTTTCCATCCTGACACTGTTTTCATCAGCAAATCGTTCAATGGCCCAAATTTAGCATAAGCAACTATTTTGAGTGGTGAAAACCATATAAATTCAAGTTTTAAGCTTTGAGTTTCTCATTAATTACTTAGTACTATAAATAGTCAAATCCAGTTGCTTAAAACATGTTTTTTTATTCAAATGAAGAACTTCGACATTTTTCTGAATTTGAAAATGTAAAAATGATAGCTAGAGGATGCAATTCATATTGCATGCATTTGTTTGTTTTTTTCCACTCCACAATCTCCTCTTGTGCTTTTCTAATTTATATCCATATTTTGTTTTGTGGATTTGGAAACGTTAAAAAAATGAATTGATATGAAATATGGCATTTATATGGTTATCACCACTCAAATAAAGCATAATTTTGACTCATTTAAGTCATTAAACAGTTTGTGGATGAAAATTATGGGGGGGGGGGGAGTGAAAAAATATCAAATTACATTTTAGAAAATCGAATTTACAATTTTCCACAGGCTGAATTTTTTACATTGCAAATTATACTGTGAAAGCTCCAATAACATTTACAATACAGCTTGATTCTGGTAACATTTTCATGGCGTGAGAACATGTCCCAAAATAGGGAAATTCATGGCAGGTAACTTTTCGTGGGACCATTTCACAACAGGGTTATCGTTTCGCTTCGACTGGGAATGGTCTTGGGACCATTTTGCGACGTGGGACCTTTTTGTGGCTTAACTAGCCTCAAATTGGTCAGAATCGAACATAAAGTATAAAACGTAGCCGATTACGAGGTTCAGCTAAAAATCTTAGTTTTAAATGGTTGTAACATGGCATTGTCCTTTAATTCGACATACCAGAGTTTGAGATAAACGAGTCTAACGGTAAGCCTGCATTGAAGTCGTGATTTATAATTACTCGGTGATAAACTGTGTATTTTGCACTGTACATATATTAATATTTACATATAGTTGTAAGATGTTGGCTGGTGCATTTGTTTGTTTGTCTTAATTTGGTTTGCAGGGCCGTAGCTACTTATGAGGTAAGGGAGGCAACTGCCTCCTATATTTTTTTTTTTTTTTTTTTTTTTTTTTTTTTGCCAAACCCTGAGTGAAGCTGGTTTTTGGGAATGTTTCTTAGAGAGTTACTTTGCTCTGTGAACTAACCTCAGCATCATGAAATTAATGCCTCAACTTAATTCCCATGTTCCTTGATAAGAAAAATTGTGACTCGCGGATGTGCAATGCGAGCCTATCACACAAAAAAGCACCGTCACTTGATATGACTTCAATCACTTTGCAACGATAACGGCGTTTGAGCCATATTAATAATATAATATCGTTCACAAAACCTTTCAGACAATACAGATTCGAATACAAAATACAGAATAAACAGTCAACAAATTGAAATAGAAATATCAATAATTGTGATTTTATCAACATGTTGTATATAAAACACAATTCTATGATATTTTTAGTGCACCAGTACCTAATACTACAAATTTAGATTCTATACATAACGGTCTTAAACACATTGTATTTCAAAACGTCTGGTATCTACGCATACAAAAATTGAACTTTCTTTTAATGGAATATCATGGTGGCACACAAATTTGTTTCGTGGTAAAATTACTGTTCACAGCCAGCATTAACACATTGTTAATGCTCAGATAAAAATAAACATACTGGAAACTGTATGCTTTCGTAATTTCGCATTGCTGTACTCAGCCCTACTTGTATGATTTATGTGAGATGTGATTATAATTGCATGAAGTAGTAATTAAAGTGCAGTCAATTGCTATGGATTTTGCACATAAAACTTCCACTAATTATTGGCCAATTTCAATTGTAAATTGTGAAAAACAAACTGTCATTTGCTGCATTCAAATTTACTGTCAAGATTTTACCGATTAATATATTTTCAATCTGTGTATATTCACTTGGATGTACACTTGTCATAGGCAGATCCAGGTTTTCGGAAAAGGGGGCGCACTTAAGGAAAAGAGGGGGCGCACTTACGGGATTTCATGAAAACCCTATGACAATGAAGTATTTTGGTGGGGAGGGGGGGCTGCGCGCGCCACCCCTGGATCTGCCTATGCAGGTTCTACATACTAATAGCTGGGCGTATTGGCAACGGGAATTCTTTCTCTAGGAACACGGAAAAGGCGCTGAGAAAGTCAGGCTTAAACCCCATTCACGTGCCACAGTGAAACAATCAAATAGTGATCATTTTAAGTCAGCACTTAATGTCAGTGTCACACAGTATTGCCACCCCCATCCCCGTCCTACCCCAACGTATTGACATCAGATTAAAATTTTCAATTGCTCTCCTTGTCGTCGCCGATCTGTCGAGAATTTTGACCTTTGCGCACTGGTGGGAGCTTGATAAACAATATGAAATCATAAGCATCGCATCGGCAGAGTCCAAAGCAGAATGGGAGCTCATAGGCGTCTTATTGGCCGCCAATACTTCGCCATGAAGCTGTGGGGTTGCTGCTGATCAGCTGCTGATCAGTGCAAAGTGTCATGTGCAAAGTATCATTACGCTGACAACACTGCAAAGATACGTTCACATTCCTCTCAGTTCTCTGAACTTCAGCTGACAATACTACTGGTGGAGGAAAAGCGAGAACGAAAAATAGGCGTTGCACCTGGGGCTTATTGAAAATGGAATGAACATGTAGTGAGTGTATTGTCGGCGTGTGTACTGGAACATTTTGCAGTTTTCCAATACGATGTCAGTACACCTACCCCGAACATAGCCTGTGTGACACTGGTTTATTGAACATGCCGCTGCTACCTGCCATGTGATTAATTGGAAATATAGAGAAATTGGCGACATTCTACCCAAGAGTGTTGTATTTAAAAAATTGTGCTAATCTTCTTACTTTTAACTTGGGATAATTCGGTAACCTCTGTTCTACAACAAAGCAGAAGTGTTCGCAGAAATCATTGATAATAAAGATTTGCTTGGACATTTCGTTTTACATCTTTTTGCATCCCCTACCAAATGAACATACTGAAGAGAGTCCCGACAGCGAACGCTTTTGTTCGAACGCAGTTCATGTTCAGTTTTGATTCATATTACAGATTACAGATTCTTCCGTAGTTTCATCCTCTCATCAGGAGAACTTAGATCGTTGGCTCCAGTGGGCACAAGCGAATTTAGTTTTGATTTTAGAGTTTTGATTTTACTTGCTTTTACTTATACTTTTCCCCATGACCCCCCCGACCCTTCCTGGGACCCCCCCGGACCCTTTCCCTAGCCCTCGCCACAGCCCATTTATACATGGATCCCCTTCCATCATGGATGGCCCTTCTGTTGTGCATTGAGAATATCTCCTGTCTGGTATCACTCTCCAGATTGATGGCTTGTGCCTTATCCCTAGACAGGACTGATGGATCGATGTTATACTTCATTTTATTCTCATCGGTTAGTACAGTAAAGTTGGTGATTTTATTCATACGTTTGAACATGTTTTTCCTGATGTCACTATACAGTTCACATCTGAGAATGAAGTAACATAACAGCAAATACTGACTTAGGCTAGCAGGTGGTTGTAATTATATATATGCGTTTTTTATCCTAATAACTTTCACTTGAAAGAATTTTCGGGCCTGATGATATTACTACAACATGCAAACAGATATACCTCACCAGAGAGCACGGTGATAAAATGTGGCACTGGCGAGGCTAGTGCAACCTTAGAAGGGCCAGTAATGTTTTTCAGATGATGGCTTCGCTGGCGAACATATAATTTGGCGGAATTTTTCGTTGGATTTTTGCAGAACTCGGACTCCCATACAGAAGAGCTTGATATAGTCTACCTTTACCATGCCAACAGGTTATGGGGACAGTTTACAGTTGTATAAATCTTTTAAATAAATTCAATAAGTTTCTGGAGAGGGTATGCCCCCAGATCCCCTAGCAATGCCTTGCGTCTTTGGCGCTCGCAGGGCCAGTTCTGTAGCCAATGAAGAATTCAAAATGCTGGCCCTTCTGACCAATTTGGGCTTCTTATTTTGTCACTGACTGCAGTTACGATACGGTTGTCGGCACACTTATTTAGAAATATTTATAGATGTTTGGTAAGTGTATCTAGACTAACAATGGCCTCACTCGCTTCACATGAGGGTGCGGCAACTGGAACGTCATCGAAAAGTCTATGCTACGTCAAAATTAAGTTCATTATCCACATCAAAATGTACTACATATCAGGTGCACAATGCCGATACTGATAACCGTAATGTACATTACCGTCATCTTGATGACGTTGTGGACATTTTGTGCAGTGTTTAATGTTGCATTATCAATAGTTCGTTTTGTCATTTTTAAATGGATATTTACTACAATCCTGTTGATATATTGATAAATAAAGGACACCCTTACGACCTGTCTTTATTTTATTTTCCCAAATAACTTTCACTAAGTAGCATTCTTTGCCCAAGAAGTGTAACAAAAGTAAATCTGAACGGATAACAGTAAAATGGCTGAAGAGAAGGACAATACGGAGCCTGAAGCACCGCCAGCAGGGTTTGTGAAGGAAGGTTTTTGAAGGAAGAGTACAGTTGAACCTCTCATTTAGGACCACCTTTGGGACCCGTGTTAGGTGGTCTCAATAGAGAGGTGGTCTCTATACAAAGGTTCATTTTAGTAGGATTATTAATGTGTGTGACCATGAAAAGCTGTCTTATTATAGAGGTGGTCTCAATAGAGAGGTGGTCTTAATTGGAGGTTCTAGTGTACTTAGTATCGTGGCTGGCGGTGTACACACATCTCCCAGCCGCCAGCGGAGAAGTCTTCCTGGAGTATGAAACTCGGCGATTCACCATGGTGAAAGTGTTCAAATGTAAGGATTACTTTTATATACAACTGATATATTGTTTGCTTGTGTTTTTATTCTTTATGCTTAGTGTGGAGACCTGACGTGGTTACGTTAATTATGAAGTCACACTAGAGCACTTCACACACGGCCCGTTTATTTTTTAAACCATCGTAGCACAGCTATGAATGAACCAACAATTGGTTTTGAGGAGTCACAATGAAGCTGCTTACACAGTATTTTTATGATTCATACAAAGTACATGATCTATGGTGCATTTTGTTATGAAATGACGTATTCACACACATCCCGTAGGTGGCGATTTATTTATATTTATTTTTACTTGAAATTTTCTTTTTACGCTTAGGCCACTATGTCTTTGTTTTTCTCTGTTTTAGACCATCGCCCTCATTAGTTTTATCTAGCGCATAATTAATTTTCCCCAAGGGTGACAAGGTGGCACCCGGCAGATTTGAATTCAGCACCCTCAAATTAGTCAGAATCAATCATAAAACATCATGCGTACCCATTTGCGCGCTCCAGCTGATAATCCTGGTTTGGCAACCGGACTATTAGATTTGGAATATTTTCTGTGGGTGCACAGTCACCAGGCCGTGTCTATTGGCGGGGATGATTACCAACTGCTTCTGGAGGCGACAAAAATACAGCGCAACGAGATGCCGTCCACCTCTGCGGACAAGAAGGTCACTGTGGCACCGATTAGTTGTGAATATCACTATTTTAATTATCCTTCTTTTTGTCTTTCTATCTCTCTTTCTCTCTCTCTCCCAACATTTTTAAATGTTATATTTAATTCTTATTTTCTATTATTATTTTTCTCTTTTTTTGCCTTTGATCTTTGTCTGGGACTGAATAAATGATAATACCTGATGGTCAACACTCAAATTTATCATATCTGATTTTTTATATCGGTAGTAGCTGCTGGCATAAAGTGAGTAATAGAATGCTAAATGTTTTGTGGGGGTTTTTCTAACCCATTTTTGAAATTTCTGATTGTAAAACTAATGTCATTGTCCTTTCAGCGGAGACTGCCATGTATTTTCTCAACAACAGCAAATCGCCATTTTGGGCATAAATGCAACACACAACAGTATGCACGTCATTGAAGAAAATCGTCAGTACTTATTCAAGAGCCCAGATGGTAGGTCAAACTATGTTGGCTTTATTGACTATCATTGTCAAGCAAATCTTTTTCAAACCTAAGCTTCAACACAATGGCGTTTATGCCATTAATGATAATTAAATAGTCCTGTTGGTCAGGTTGGATATTTTTCTCTTGACAACAATATAGGATTCGAACGAAAAACCACACACACCCAAAGAACAAATGAACCAATATGCAAACGTGAATAATTTGTTTTTTAAAATTGATTCTTACTATAAAGTGTTCTCCTTTCAGGCATGAAAATAATGTTTTGGGGAACCTGACCCTTCACAACTTGGCAACACTCTGCTCAGCCTACGTGGGTAAGGCTGGACTAAGGAAATGGTGTGAATTATAATCTGCAATACTGCAACCTTTTGAGATTCCACTATAAATGAATCTAAGTAAGCAGTTTTACAGTTTAAAAAGTCATGAGATACAGTACAACCTCTCTATTACGGTCTCCTTTGGGACCAGTGCTACGTGATCTCAATAGAGAGCTAGCGGTCTCTATACAGAGGTTCATTTGGTAGCGTTATGAACGGTAGAGACCGTGTAACGTGTTCCTATTATAGATGTGGTCTCCATGGAGAGGTGGGCATACTTGGAGGTTTTACTATATCTTCTGTGTTTTGGAGGACATTGTTAAATGGCCAGTCTTCTCGGCCGCGGCAGTAACTTCCACGGCGCCCGTGCCGGCAACTCGACTATTGAGTCATGTTCAAGTTGAAGGTCATCTGTTCCGTCTTTGTTAAGGCTAGGAACGTTGTGATTGTTGCCCCAACACAGAGAGTACACTCACCCAGAAACACACGTTTATCAAGCTTCTCCAATATGCTGTTGGAAACTTGTATAATCGCACTGTGTACTTATATATAGTCATTTTATGATAATAAGAAGAAGAATTCATGACAATAAAACTATAGGCAGCATTCTGTCAGAGCATAACGTTGTTGTTTTTTTCTTTTAGAAATTCTGGAATAGGACATGATACTCCCCTACCTAGAACCCCAATCACCTCGGGCATTTTATCATGTAATTAGAACTGTAATTCCTTCCAATTTCTGGGTGAATTTTTGTGCGCCATACCATCCAATAGCAAATGAACTCCAAACAATAACAACCAAAGCAATAACATCCTTTAAACTGTGTGGGAATCTATATGTATGCTAGCAATATGTGTATTTTAGGCCTAAGAAAATGTGAACTTTCTTTACCACATATGAGAAGAGTGGAAAATGCACAGGATACGGTGAGCTTCCCCCAAAGTAGGTTGATCCACTGTTTGTAATACATCGAACAACAACATATATACTTCTAATGCAGATTGATTGAGCTTGGATGTTTCAACATTCATGATATTAAAAGCTCAATTTGATTGAAAACCTTTTGATATGACATGAATGCAAGATCTGTCTCGCACACCTTATTGTGTGCGATGCATCATCTATCACAAAAAACATTTAAACTTCAAATAACATCTATCCTCAGTATATATAGGTTAATAATTTAGCTTCGCATTTATATATTTTGTTTTTATTCTTGTTTCAGTTTTACGTTTCAGAATGAATAAGGGCGCTGTATATCAGTAATGCCAGGGTTGGAAGAGTCCGACGAACTTCATGAGGAAGCATCTGACTCTCCCCAACCGCCAAGCAGGAAGATATTTAAATTTTTGTAAGATTTACGTAGATTTTGTGACCCTATCTTTCTGAAGATGCCTGCACCTAATATGAATAGTGGCAACCGTCCTGAAGATCAGCAAATCAGATTTTATGATAGAATATTCTCAAGTTGTCTCAAAATGTTGTAACATGATATAACATTAAAAAATCATTTGTTAAAATATTGATTTATTATATTTCATTATACTTCTTTGTGGTCGCTATCTTTAATTTTGTCAAACCAGTTTATAACCATAACTAATGTTGAATATAGTCAAAAATGACGGAGTATACAATATCCTATGATGATTGTTTTTTATGACATTCTGATATCTACTAGAGGGCAGCCATTTTGGCAGCCATCTTGGTTTTCAAACCTATTTCTAACATCATAAATGAATTCTGCATGTGGAATATACTAATAAATGATGTATTATAACACATTACTTTATGATGTTTTCTTTAGTTTTTATCATATTCAAATAGTTTATGGTGACATCCATCTTGGCGACCATTTTGAATTTTCTCAAACCCTATATCTAACCTCATAAATGAACTCAGCACGTTGAATATAGTAAAGAATTATGTATTATACAATATTTTATTATGATTGATTTGTTTTTTATAACACTCTGAAGTCTGAAGGCAGTGGCCATCTTGGCAGCCATTTTGATAAAAATGCCCACGGTTATCCTTTTTACAACCAATCTAATTTTTTTCAGGGACCCACATTCTATAGGAATCTGCAAAAAAAAAACTCCGTAGGAATCACGATTTCTAGGTTGGCAAAACTTCTACTTCTATACGGGCGCTGCAACAAAAGTACCAACAGTGAGTGCTTCAAGGTAGTAGTGTCATTCAAAAAAACATCCGGGTCTAACAATGTCAAATGAGATGAAAACTATTGAATACCATCATGCAATTCGTATTTAGTTAATGTATACTTTCATGCATATAAGTCAAGCACATTGTGTGTCATACGCAAAGTATTAATTAAAGAGATGTCGCACACGCACAATGGATAAAATCTAAATATAGAACATGAACAATAAGTTGCCATTTGCCATTTGGGGATTAACCAATCAGCGCAGAGGATACATTCTAGTCGGATACTGTCATAGCTGACAGACAGCAGGACATTGCCATTGAATAGTTACATCAGAATCATAACTTACATAATAGAACAAGCATCAGACAGCTTTTTTTCAGGTTAAGCTGACTTTGTGCATTTCAAGTCATATAAAATGGCTCATGATTTGTCATGATTTTTTTTTTTTTCAAAATCGTGTATAGAATTCTATAGCCTCATTAAATGCCTCGCCTTGTTCAGGTTTCAACTTCTTAGCACTTGCCATTAAATCTTATGTGTTTATGATATACTTGCCCCATTATACATATGCTTGACTTACCCCAATTCCACATTCCGGACTTACTTCTAACCTAGTGGTGACCTGGAGAAGTCGTGGGTATCGAGGACTAGGTCACGAGGAATATGCAAATTCTTTGACATAAAGAAATTCCCATTCCATAGTCAGCCGTAGTCAAGACCTGGTAACAACCATGTCCAGACTAAATCGGTCAACAAGATCCAGACATGATAAAGACTTGGTCTCAATAAGGTTAAGACATTTTACCAATTAACATGGCACAAACATGATCCCAACCTTGGCGACAAGGACCAAGAAAATTTGACAGTTTACAACCTGGTTTTGATGCTGGTTACGATCGTGGAATGGGGATCTGTACCAAGTTGTGACCTAGTCTTGAGCTAACAGGGAGTGGACACAAGCTGCCATGTTCTGTTGTTCCAGTAATGACTTTTGGGGAGAACATTAGAAATTATAACATTAGGCAGCTATTGAAATGGTGCATTTCATTGTTTAACTCTCAATACAGGTGTTGAGTGTTCTAAGCTTTTTATGTTTGTTAAAAATATGTAACAATTATCGTTTTGAAGCTACAAAGGGCTTATTTTAATGCGCATCAGTTGAATTATCAATGACATGATGCAGAAATCTAATGATGGCACAATAGTGTCAATGGTTGAACACATGTAAAAAAACATTGTTTCTAAGGTTTATGGCTATATCTAGTATTTAGAGGATATAATTATCAACATAAATACCAAATTAGTCTTGTCCGCACTACACGGAATTTTTTCATACCCTACTGCAAAATGAAAAACAAAACAAAAATAGGAAAATGAAATAATTTTAAGAACAAGCCAATGATTGCATGATATGTTTTATATATGATGTACTGTTGTGAGAATTAAAACTCCTGTATTGTGATGTATATAATGTATTCAACTATATTACAAGTTAAAAATACAATGTGAGTTGTCCAGAAGACAAGGTCTCCATGTGATATTAAAGTGAAGGCCTCTCATTAACACAATTAACTGCATGATTGCTGGACCTTCTAAACCAAGGATAAACCAATTCACTCGTGTATTAATAGTATCTTCGTGCGCATATTATATAATTAATTTTAAGAATTGTGTGTAAAACATTAATTTGATATTAACATAATTTTCATATCTTTTCTAATACCACAAAGATCATGATATTTCTAGTATTTAGTAATTAAGCTTCTGTTCATAAACAATTTTGCCACATGTATAAAGAACACATGTAGTTTAAAATTCTTGCAATCTACAATGATCATGAAAACACAAAAACTATTTAAGATCACATATAAACAGTTATATAGGTGGCTGCGGAGGTAAAATGTGTATTACATACAAAGTTTCTCCCCGTGCGTATAATTTGATCATAATATTCGACAGGCTCAGTACACATGAGGTGGCTATGAAAGTATTTATTTCTCATTTAGAAAATAAAAACATTTTAACTAAACATCTCGCTAATGGTGAGTACAGATGTTATTCAACATTAGATGTTTTATTTATAGGCCTGAATTATTCAAATATTAACATTTACGACTAGCAAACTGAGCTAGTCTCATAGAAATTTGCCTTTGTTCACTGCTACTAGGATGTGATGGAGCGAGGCTTAGTAACTGGCTGATTTCCCAATTTTGAAAAATTGCTTAATTTGAGCAAAAGCACTATTGCTAATCCACATGGATTTGTTCATCTCGAAATTGGAAATGGGCCCAATTTCTGGACAGCTGAAGCTCATAACCATTGTCAATAAAAAAAATATGGTGGCTATGGAATAATGCACACCTCATACATTGTAGCCTATGAACGGAGAAAATTTCAAGTGTCGTTTCAGATTAGATATAGTTCGAATGTTGGTCAAATATAGTAGATTACTGGTCATCAGTTAATGGGCAAAGAATTATACAGAGTATACCCATTTTCTCTTGTTTCTCTTACCAATGGCATTCGGAGGAACGATTCTTTCAATGTATTTGTGAGCATTTCACTCGCAAGAAGAGTTTGCATTGTGTTTATGATGTTATATGCTTAATAACACTAGTCCATTATGGTATTCAAGCGCGTGAATCGTCATTCTAACATTACCTAATATTATCATTGTGAGCATGGTATCACCATAAGGAAGTCATAATAGACGCTGCTGAAAGAGTAGCTGAGACATTATTTGTCAGGTAGCGAAGGTTGTTTTTGCTTTGTTGTTTTTGTGTGTGTGTGTTTTTTCCCACTGATCCATCTTTTGAAAGTTTAAAACTTTGAAAGTTTAAGTTCCAAGTTGTTTCTTCCTCACTTGCACTGGGTAGAAGAGTAACTCAGAATGAATTTCACCCTTGTGTTGGATATCGTTCAGCCTTTTGAGAAATGGGGCGAGTTTATAGGAAGTGAGATGTAGCAAAAAAGAGCAAAGGGGGATGTGGGCTTTCAAGGAAGTTGGGTGTGGTGGGAAAAAAGCCTTGAAATTTGCGGGATGTATTAAATAAGGCCAAATATTTAAGAATGTGGGAAATAAGGCCAAAAACGTTTAACAATGAATAGCATTGGTACTGACCAGAGCGAGCAGCATCATGGGAGCGTTGCTATAGTGACGGCGCGGACTGACCACCATCCTCTGCAGGGTCATTTGATGGTCAGCAGCTGTAGGCAGTGGGTGGGTGATGTGGGTCCGTGCTGGGAGAACACAAGAACACACTTACACATAGGCAGATCCAGGGGGGTGCGGGGGCGCGCCCGAGCCCCTCGCCCTTTTCCTACCAAAATACTTCATTTTCATAGGGTTTTTCATGAAATCCCAAAGTGCGCCCCCCGCCCCTTTCCTTAAGTGCGCCCCCCCCCCTTTTCCAAAAACCTGGATCTGCCTATGAACTTTCATATGATTCATATATATGTGCTTGCACATAGTAGTGTTATCGTCTACTCTAACTCCATTTACAAGATTGTCATTTGATGGCTATGTGTTTAATATGCAAAATATGTTCAAAATATGTATAGAGAATGATTCCTTGACTCAAATTTAACTCTATATTTACATATGATGCTTTCTTTAATTTAGGTGTTGATGAATATCTCCGAAATTCGACTACTTCTGTAAAGGGACAAACTCTATAAAACGACCATTTTGACAGACCTCCTCTTTTATACAGAGACAACCACGGAGCTCCAAAAATAGACTACCTCTGTAATGAGTCCACTTAAGGCCAGTCCCGCAGTGGACTTCCAAGAGAGGCAGTTATAAAAAAAACAATGGCATACAGTAGGTATTACTCATGATTTTCGCTTGCTCATTAATATGGAGGTTGATAAAACATATATTTACCAATTATCATTAGATAATTCGAGGGTATGGAATGGATACAAATGAATGTGGGCTGACCTATCATTGTTTTGTAACTCACCATCATATGGATTGACTGGCGGGGGCAATTTGTCGGGCTCCTCTATAGACTTATACACGTTGACGCTGCCCTGTAACAAGGTAGATATAATATATATTGATGGTATAAATAAATAATAGTGCATTCATATATGTTCCCGCCCTGGCAGAGTGTACTCAATTTTCTTATCATGTATCTCTTTTCTCCTTTGTAGGAACCATAATCCAACCTTTATGTTATCATAGCTACATTTTAACAAACCCATAGCGTCCAACGAAAATTTCTTATCATATTCACTTTTTTTTACAATGCACTGACTTTTGATGGGCCGCATGGGTTCACTTGCATTGCTGCTTAAAATGAGTAAGATTTACCAAAGTAAGGCACAGAAGTTGAAAATGTAATTCTGGATCTGACAATAATAATGAAACTATCTTATCATATTACTCAGCAAATAGTAGCATGTGCAGATTCAGGGGCACACAGAGGGCAACCCCCATATTTTCGTATGGTAATATTTTTATTTTCGTAGGGTTTTTGGCACGCTACATCGATGGCAATTACAAAACCCTTCAAGTGCGCCCCGGCCCTCTTCTGAAAACATGGATCTGCCAGTGAGTAGAAGCATGTTACAGAGATAAGCATATTTCATAGATGATTGAATTGATAGTCAAATGCATAGAAAGGCCAACTAGAAGACATACAGTCCTTTTTTGTCACGTTACGTGGCGGTGGTGGTGAGGCGTACCCACTGACAGTGACAATGCTTTATAACTGTATAGATTGCAGCAACTAATCATGCACTGTGATTTATAATGGAAGGGGAGGCACTTTATTAAAAGTTTGTGTGGTTGCACATCAGTGATGAGTAATAAAGAGGCCATTTTCATATTGAATTTAAATCATGCATTGGAACTCCCCACTTACCAAACAAATTGGGGTCTTGATATTTAAACAAGGGTCTTTGGGGTGAAAAGAGGGGTTTTAAGATTTATTGTTTCATAAAGAAAGGTATTATATTTTTAAAGAAATGGTGTCTTCAAAATATGGTCACAATCTAAATATCTAAGTTTATTGATTTTGAAACGATGAAATGCAAGTTAGCTTATGATAACTTTTATAGCAATCGGCGTCTAAATTTTGAGGTCATATAATAAAGAGCGGATCTTAGAATTCATCCAGTGAGAAAGAGGGGTTCTTAAAATCTATCGAGAAAAAAGTTTGATTTTAAAATCTTCCGAGGCAAAAAGGGTTGATCTTTACGGTTGAGCATACCCGCTAGGGGACTACCGTTTATGATTCATCACTTTCAAGAAGGAAATTACTGTGTAAATATTCCTGCGACACCACCATCAAAATCGTCTTTGTCAATTCGGGCAATTATAAACTAACACGACTTTAAATATTTAACGGTCATTTTCAAGTATCATTTATCGTCTGACGTCTATGGAAAGAATTTTCTTAATATGATTTTGAGTAAGGATTATGAATCTGTAATCGGATTTCAGTTAGCATGAAAATTTGTGAAGATATGGGCAAAAGACCGGTCTTTATAAAAAATGGCAGACGACCAGTGACTGATACAAACTTGTGAACTTCACTGTTATAAGGAATGCACGCCTCAAATAGATGTATTTCCTTCATTTCCCAACGTTTATCATTGTGGCAGCCATCAACTTTATGTTGAATACACATTTTGAATGATATAGTATTAAATGCGCTTATAACATATACCCGAAGTGCCCATGAAAATATGTGTCTCAAAATCAAATTTTAAAAAAGACTAGCTTATCTGCGCAACTAGGAAATGAAAATGGCGAACGGGTGATGTGAAAATACTAAAGCACCCCGAAAAAATCAACTTTATCTTTTTAAAATTCAACTTTATCTTTTTCCTTTTTTTGTGATTGGAGGTGTTGAAAATAAGGGGTTCACTTATAATAGTGTCAGTTGGGAAATTAGTAAAAAAAATTATGGACGAGTGGTGGGGAGCTGAAATTTCCACACACATGTAAATAGGGCTGCATGGCAATCATGAAATCATGGAATAATAGTTTCATATTTTCATACCTGGTCCATAATAAATGGTAGCCCATTCATAGTGGAACGGACACCCCCACCCCACCCCGCAGCCACCCACCCACACCCAACCGAGTTTGTACTTACGGACGTGACCACGTAGATCCAGTCCGAGGCGTGGCTGTCTCGCACCAGCACGGCCTGCATCCTGTATTACAATAGACCCACATTGTTACCTCGAAATTGCATTCTCGAATTTTCATCTGCTATCTCAACGTAGTTTCGTTTGTCTTCAACTGCATTATCAACATACATTATTTGGTTATCTCGAACATTTGCTATGTCGAATATTTTCGAGTTAGACAAAACGTTTCCACGTTGTCACACATACAATTGCCTGTTCAGTCAAAGTATGCGGTAGGCATGCATTAATCTCTGACCGTGAGAAGTATTATGATTATAGAGGTGGTCTCTATAGAGAGATGGTCTTAATTGGAGGTACCTCTGTATACAGTAACACATTGGCAAGTGATGAGTATCTGCGTTGAGACTGGTACCTGTAGGTGTTGGTGGTCCAGCTGCCTGGGGAGGCGAGCAGCAAGGCGTCCAGCGGCCAGCCCTTGAACAGTGGCAGCGACCTGCGGAGGGGAAATGTGAATGTACCGCTTTTATAGCCTACCATCCATACGCTTAGTCGACTTTGCATCTTAGGTGCACACGTTATTGGCATCCTTGTCACCCTGCATTACCTTTGTGAACTGCCTGGGGGAATACTGTATAGTTATTGCAACCTTGATAGTTAACGTTCACTTGCCTGGCTGGCCTGTGTCTAGTTAGAGTGTAGGTGCTACGAGTCTCTATGCAATCAGTTATGGATGAGCTTGCTCAACACCCACCAGCAGACCTGAGCGGGAATTGAACTCACTCTTCTGATCATGAGTTAGACTCCCTATTCACTCAGCAACGAAAGAGTATAGATAAAAAAATAACCATATATTACACCTACATTGTTGCACTCATTTTACTTGAAGAAGGAAATACGTACAATACAGTTATCCGATTTAGACCGTTAATTCCTTTTCCTAACAGGTGGATGTGCCTCGGGATGTGATTGATTACTTGGCTATTTGTATCGAGGAATTATTGAGTTTGTGTTAAAGGAAAAGTTACCTTAGAAAGTTGATGACGTAATCAAATCCTTGTTCCGGCTTCCCGCTGTGTTCGAAGCTTTTCATTCTTTATCCACGAATGTTACAAGGTGTGCAGTTCATAGAGATGTGTTGGTAATTGAAAGTTTTAAAATAATGAGAAGCAATAATCACTTTGCTAACACCCCTTTCGATCCAGGCAGTTGGTCATGTATCAAAGCACATTTTGTTCAGCATAAATACTATGTATGTTACACATATATACAGATATAAATTATGATTATGTTTACGTGTTCCCTGAGTAAGTGTTACATAATACATTTGTCGGTATAAAAATTATTTTGACAGTCAATAAATGTCTTTTTATAAACTCATTAAAATGAGCATCAGAGAAATGAGATTTTCAAATTGAGAATTGTATCCTCGTTGACAATATCCGTATTGTTCTTTTCCAATTTACAGACAAAAAATGTTTTAATAGCGTCTTTAATGGAAACCAATATTTCTGAATCGCCGATGCTTATTCATCAATCAATGTAAGCAATATCAAAAAAAGGCTAAAACCACAAAATGCTAACAGAGTAACAGTCAGTGCTAAAGTTAATGTTACATAGCATGCATTTTATCATAATCCTTACACACATTACTATGTGTACTCAATCTATGTAAAATCTATAGACTTAACAAAAACATCACAACATGTATAGGATCAGTTGAATTGATAGAAGTCAATGGTTCACACTTTATGTTTACTTTGTAACACTATAGTCCTTCTATGCATGTCAGAAGACTTCATAATAGGCTTTATTTGATATCAATATGACATTGTGTATCTAAATGTGCCAGTCTCGGGCATAACGTACAGTACAGGAGTACCTCACTATACAAGCAGCCAAAGACTGGCCTCATAATTGGTCTCAATGGACAGGTGGTCTTTTGAAGAGGCTGTCAGTGGTCTCTATATCAACACTGAAAGATGCAGAGAGGGGAACAATTTTGATACTAGGGTGGCCAAGACAGAGGGTTTTACTTTTGTCTACTACCGATATATCATTTCAACCAAACCACACAGAGTCACATTCATGACAATGGAATGGAAGAACCGTGCAAATCAGCAAAATGCGTTAGATCACAAGGGAGACTTGATATTGGTCAAGGGAATGTTATCTTTTTTTGTGTTAACTGGATTGCGATCAAAGGTTATTATATCCTTAAGAATCCAAATATCGTATATTACATGGAGTTTCTACATTGTGATCAAGGGTGTCAAGGGGGGGGGCTCACTGGTACCCCCGCATTTGTGTTGCTGTTGATTGTTTGTGTTTTGTTTTTTGTTTTTGTTTTTTTGTTTTTGTTTTCGGTTGTTTTTTGTTTTTGTTTAGGTTTGGGTTTTTTTGGGGGGTGGGGTGGGGGTAAAAATTGATATCCATGTTGTCTTTCACATACCATGCCAGGTATGGAGCAAAGAAATATCCAAGGTACCACCTATCACTAAATCGCAAGAAGAGAATGTTTGTCACGCTTGTGGATTACATAGCTTAATATGATTCTACCCCAGAATTTGAGAGACAATTCTAGGTCAGATTTGACGGGCGTTTGGAAAATTCATCCACCAGACATCAGCAACCCCACCATGACACCATGCAAAGAGAATTGGTATGCACACCAGAAGATTAACGACTAATTGTTGGAGACCCTGTCACACCAAGGAAGCAAGTGGGCCAACCCCGAATGCAGTCAATAAAGGAGCCTTTTTATATACACCACCACCATGAGCTAAATGAATTATGGAAGCAAAGTAAGAAGCTGCTGCCAGCATTCATAGAAGAGCTTTGCTGTGTAAGGAAAATTTCACGGGTTTTACTTCTCATAAACCGGTATCTTGCAGGACTGCTGAGCAAGAGGCCGTTGTGGTAAGATAGAAATTTTACGACAAAAATGATTTCAAAACTAAGCGGTCATTGAACAAGTGTGGTAAAAAAGATTTATCTTTATTCAGGATAAATTTTGATCATTTGATTCCTGTGTTGGAGCCATCTTTATAGACAGTGCACGTGATGGTATATATCCAAAATAAATGTTAGTGTATATTAATGTGACAAAATATATGTATATTGCACAATATAAAATTGTACGTATCAAATGAAATATAAAAATAGGTAAATCCTCAATACATTTGCTAAAAAATCACAACAATGATAATAAAATGTATAAAAAAAGACACCTAACAAAGATTGGTTCTGAAAACGTACAGATACTTAACTCGTCTGCAGCACTACTTAAAATATTACATTTTCGTGTTAAAAATCTGTCGTGTTAAAAATCTAAATCAATATACATGTATATTAGGGTAATGGCACGCCGACTATTTCCCATCTAATTTTTTCGTCACCAACATAATAGTGGGGATGTTTATCGTGGTTGGACCAGCAAGCTCCTTTTCAGATGTCGTAAGGTGCGAGTGAGGACCTACATGTATTATGTGTAGTCGTAGCTGGCGGCAAACGTGATTTGCAATCACCATGCTTGTGATGTGACCCGCTATGGGTAACACAAAATTCTTCATCCCACTCAGGATAAACATGCAAAGATTTCTGAAAGCTAAAACTGTAAACTGCTTAACGTTTTCATACTGCCAATTCTCAGCATTCTCCAACATAGCTAAAACCTCTTCCTTGTCCTTGCTCTCAGCGGCCTTTTGCAGACTGTCTACAAACGCCACATGTTCCTCTTTGCTCAGGGAGGAGGAATTTTTCATACTTTTTTATATTCCTAAAGTGCTTGATATGATATATAATGTCCGCTTCAAACGTATTTTGCTGAATGCGTGTCTTCAATGATTGTCCGTTATGGTCGACGATTCAATCACGATCCTCTTCATGCGCAGCTGCTGGTTGCTCGGGTGGCTTGTGGCGATCCACATCATCAACATTGTCCCATTGCGGCTCAAAGAGTGTAGCAGTTGTGCCACTTTCACAGCTGTCTCTGTCAGATTCATGCCCCTCTGATGAAGGGCTGTGTGAATCGTCTCCATATCCATCATGTGTATGATGAATGGCATTGTTCTCATTAGAAAATGGAGGATGGTTATATACATGTATGTCCTTATCTTCATAAGTTACATCAGAACCTAGCTGATTATCAGTGGAGTAAGTACACATTTGCTGTAAAGATAATTCATCTGATATCTCAATGCCCTGGTCATCTGATTCATCCACAATCTCGCTAGGGTTCGTGAACTTATCTACAAAGACATCACGCCAACTATCCCTATTTTTATCTGATGGGCATTTTGACCCAGAAACCCCCTTTTCATGGTTAATAATGGTACGGAGTACATTACATATTTCTCTCATATACCAGCCAGTGACACCATCTTTTGAGTTTGTGGCCAGTTCCAGGTAATACTGGGCCACTTCAACCAATTTATCATCAAATGTGGTGTAAGATGCATCGCACCGAAGCTTGTTGTGATATATATGTCTATGCTTCCTGTAGGCCTTGCCAATGTCTTTCAAAAATATTAACACTCTGAATGCCTTGACAATGTGTTTTAACGAGGATTCAAAATAACCAAGTTTGCAAGTGCTGCTTGCAACATTCACGTGTTCAGCGAAGATGTTTAAAGCTTCAAAAGAGGAGAGAGAGTAATCCTGCCGACACCTCAATGCTATCTCCTCTAGAAAGACCAGCGTACGCAAATAATAGTGTAATTTCCAGTTATTTGGATATGATATTTCTTCGCACTGGTCCTGCTCAGTAATAGCAACATGCAGAAGCATGGTTACGGGCGCATCTTTTCTCGCTTCCAAACTCATGGCATAATAGTCGGCTGTGTTCGGGGCATGGGTGGTGTAACACTGGATGTGTACGAGCTGAATATCAAATATCACATCTGACTCGGCGGGGAACTCTGTCCCCAGGCCTCTGGGAAACAGGCGCACAAAGTGACTGGGTTTGAACAGGAAGCGGCTGATTTCCCCTTCCGCCATGGACGCCACGGCCACGCGAAGACTGTCCACCACAGCACCTACTCTCAGGGGGAACACGTACGGCCGCTGCCGCATTACGGTCGAATCGAATGGTACGTTACAGTGTTTGACATATGCAGTAAAAAGGATGGACACCAAGTCATCTGGAGACGGAATAAATGGGTCTTGGAATGTGCCTCTCTTTTCCACCATTTTGAGTATGCCGCCATCGTTTTCTGGACTGATGTCGACGATTTTGTGTTTCCACTTCAATTTGTTTTCATCATCATAGGCGGGAGGGTCGCATTTGGGCTTCAGATATGCGTACAGGGGGTCGTCTTTAGCATAGCCTTTCCTGTAGTTGGATCTACAATATAGAGATTGGTTAATGGTGTTGTTGGCATATGTGAGCACCAAATTCAAGGGGAACATATTGACATTTTGAGATAGTATTTCTCTTAGTGTTGCGTCATGTATACGTGGTCTATTCGTAGATCTGGACGTAATTGTATACGTTTTACTGTAAATTTCAAAAACAGAGGGTGAAAACAAGCACACCTGTTAATGTAGTGGTTGTAGTCCAAGTCTGTGAGATCGTCTGTCACCGTGGCTTGCAGCGGGTCCCAGACAAACTCCCTGCCGGGCAGAATCCGCGCCCTCAGCGGCTCTACGTGCGTGTCCCGGGCCTCTTCAGACAGCGGAGACAGGGCAGCGGCTCTCTGCATGTTTGTGGTTGTGGTGGCTAAAACTACAAATATGTCCGATGGAATTGGGATGTCTAGTTGTTTGGATGGCACCTGCTACAAATTGTTTGATTTGAAGTCCTTCACACTCTCGAAAGAAAATATTATAATACAACAAAGAGTGCACGGTTGGATTATGAAATAGAGATATCTTTAGTAAAAGTAATTACTTACTTGAATAAAACAAAACTTACTGCTTATAAAAATTATAAACTGTTACAATTTCGTATGTATTCAGAATAGGTGTAACAGTATACAGAAGTATATCAGCAATAGTCACTGAGAATGTGATGGTCATGATCAGTGTTACGAGCAGTATGAGAATTTGATGCAGTATTTGAACAGCCCGTATTATAGTCTGCACAAAACGGCGACGGAACTTAGTTTCTAGACATGTGCGAAAAGAAACGATTATGTAAATTATGGAGAACCTCTGGTGACAGGAATATTGTGGATGTGGAATGAGACATTTCGGGATTGAGAAGGGGTGGTGGAGTTAGACGGGATTATGAGTCTGTATAACGACTCGGCTTCTATATCTGCTAAACTATCAAAGATATATAGCAAATATATATAGCAATGCAGTAACTGGGTGACACGGTGACAATAATGTCAGGCATCGGCCTGATAACGCCCGGTGAGCACTGTCATGCTTTTATCACTTACGTGCACTTGTTCTGTACATCTCATTAGCCCCCGTCTCATCGGTCCTCCGTTTCATTGGTCCCCCAACCCACTGATATGGTGTTGATCTTATAGCTCCTGCTGCTGCTGCTGCTGCTGCTGCTGCTGCTGCTGCTGCTGCTGCTGCTGCTTCGTATGCTGCTGCTTCTTATGCTGCTGCTTCTTATGCTGCTGCTTATATTTCCGCTTATACTCCTTAATGAAAGCTTACGGAGAAGCTGCATAACAGCCCGCTGCTTGGGATGATGGTATCATTCTGGTCTCACAACCTTGGGGTCGTGGGTTCGAGTCCCGTCAGGGCCACTTGATATTGTAAAAATGGAAGATGTCTCTTCAGCTATGTCAATACAGGGGCAGGAGCTTGCTTGACAGAAAAGTGAGAGTAAAATATTAAAAAGATGAATCGTTAATTTGCAAATTCTCACCAAATACTGATCCAGAACAGTATGTCACTTGTAAAAGGTACATGTATGTGTACAGTTAAGTGTGGTGTTCTTGAAGGTAATAGTTCACTGTATCATTTTATTTTGCTTTTGTCTTTTCTTTTTCTACAAATAAAAAAATGCGCATATAGAACCACAGATCATTATAACATTGCAAACATGACTACTGACCCGTAGTAGGCTAATACAAATAGGCCAGAATTTGAAACATATTATTATACAGTAATGGAAATTTTTATTAAATAGTAAATAGCAAGGAGAATTATTTAGAAACGGTACAAAAATGATATGGCATGTACTATATAACAAAATCATTATTAAATATGAAAATCTGATATCTTTACATCAAGAGGCTATGACTTAGAAGCATCTATACTATTTCATTCTCCTAAAATGTTAATTATATACATGTATGTGTATGTATTATTAAAAGAATAATAAACCATGCGCAAATATGTCTCAGTAATGAACTACGGTATCAAAAACTGAGTGAAAGCTTCTCATTGCCGTTGGAAGCATTGTACATAAGGGAAGTGAGACCAGCCATAAATACAACGGATGAAATACAGCAGCAGGGAACTGGCCACATAAATTTGTAATCATATGACTATGATCACTTGTTCTTATTATTGAATATTGTAATATGTAATCTTTGTTTTGTTATTGTATACTGACTGTCAAAGCAGTTTTAATTGTACTGAAAACATAAATGCATTTGTACATTGTCGTTCTACCATGGTTGTACATATTGCACGTATTAATTGTTTCGTGTATGCTGAGGATGTGTTCGTGACTAACATAAATGCAAGGAATACTGTAAAACTAGAAATATTTTGACTTCATTTAACGATTTAATTTGCGAATTTCATTGGTAGGTGCAAAAACGCAAACTTAAGTAGTCAGCAAACATTTATAGCCT
>CM032669.1:19170611-19186908 GCA_019095985.1 Streblospio benedicti | reverse complement strand
TGTTGAGGAGTGGCTAGTCGTGCTGGTGCAGTCAATGTACAATACAGTAAGCAGTCGCGTCACGTGTTTCGAGATGAGCACAGTGAAGAGTTTAGTGTGGAGGTTAAAAAAACCAGGACTCGGTTCTAAGCCCACTGCTCTTCATTATAGTTCTGGAGGCTCTCTCCCTTTAGTTGCGCACGGTTGCCCCCTGGGAACTTGCTGATGATCTAGTCATTATTGCATACACAAAACAAGAGTTACCGGATAACGTGCAGGTCTGGAAGGAGGGTATGGAGGAGAAGGGACTCTGTGTGAACATGGGAAAAACCAAGTGTATGATCTCTAGGTTACAGCTCGACAGACTGCAGAAGACTGGGAAATATCCTTGCATGGTCTGTCGAGATGTTCAGGTGCTGCCAGATGGCATGCCAGTCAAGGTCACAGTAGTTGGGATTAAGATAGAAGTTGTTTCCGAGTTCTGCTACTTGGGTGACATGCTATTCAGCGGTGGTGACTGTGAGCTAGCTTCTACCGTGAGATGCAGGACCGCATGGGGGAAGTTCCGTGAGCTCATCCCTATACTCATAAACAAGCATCATCCGCTGGTATCCAGAGGCAGAGTTTACTCCACTTGTGTACGTAGTGTGATGCTACATGGATCCTAAACCTGGGCTGCCTCCTCCAAGACCCTGAACCGTTTGAGAAGAAATGATCGAGCCACGATACGATGGATCTGCCTTGTAAGGCCCCAGGATGACGTGAGCTCTGACTGCCTTCTAGAAAAGCTCAGCATAAAGGACATCGAGGCTGTGCTTCGGGCGAACAGGATGAGATGGCTAGGCCATGTAGAGCGAAGCACAGGCTGGATAGCCAGAGTAAGGGAATACAAGATCATGAAACATAAAGCTCCAGACAGGCCAAAGCTGATCTGGGATGAGCTGCAGAAATGTGACCGAGTATCACTCGGCATGGAAGGAATGGACCCCGAGGACCGTCAAGCATGGAGGGGACGTCTACGGTCACGACTAGGCAGCCAGGCCGCGCCCTCGGCAGAGGATTAATTCAGGCCTGCCCAAATAAACAAGGATGATGATGATGATGATGAATCAGCACATCAATGGGTGTAATAGCAGCTTAGTTTTGATAAATGAATATATTTTTTACAATGATATATTCATAGTAACATCGATAATTACCTAACGACATGTGGTTTCTATTTCATAATTTGGCAGCCATCTTGGATTTCAAGTTGGCTACCAGTTATTGGTGAACGTTTGTTGTCTCATTTGAAAGCCAATATATATTTGTGCAAAACAAAACACTAAAATCATGCCTTTGTGACATCCCTACTGCTATATTTTCATGAAATCATGATGTGTTTGTTTCGAACGACTGCCATTTTTAAAATGGCTGCCATATGTCGAAGATGACTTAGGAAAAAATGGAAACATCACTTTTCTGGTAGGATATAGTATAAAGTATCATAATCATGTTTCCAAAAATCTATAAGAAATTCCCACGAACTCAAAAATCATGACATAACTGTATATACTAGAAGCTGACTTTGGTACTGCAGGTGCTGTGGGGATCACATCCTGGATGCTGGTGAGCAGGAACATTGCGGGAAAGATCGTCAAAGTGGTTACATAATACTCTTGCTGCTGTCCCTGTATACACTGTTAAAGATTGTTTTAGTTAAAGATTGTTAAAGATTGTTTTACCAGAAAATGTATTAGCATTTCCGCAAATCTCAGGACTCGGATGTTATTGGTGTTTTTTTTTCTTAAAGTTTGTATATAGAACTGTGAACTGCATCTGTATTGAACTGTGAATCTAACAATCATAAAGCCTAAAAGATGGCTGATAATCCCAGGAAACTGCCAAAGCTGGATGATAGTGCCATAAGTGTTCATGAAATTCTTACCGAAGAATATTTACGCAATGTTGAACTTGAAGATGTTATTGTGTGTAAAATTTCTGATAAGAAAGCTACTTCCAAAATTGTCAAAGAACTGACAGTGAAACTGACACTGCCAGAATGGCAGCTCCTGAAAAGAATCAAATCTCTGCATGTTGCATGTGAGCAGTCTTTATTTGTCCCCTGGTGGATTCTTTAAATGACAAATAATTTGGGTTGTATGATGCATTTCAACAATACCTGGATGATCATGGCATAGATAGGTGTTGTTTGGGAGATCCATCCATCGTGAAGGTGCCAAAGTATCCACCTTTGACATGACAGCAGTATGAACAATGTATTGAGCACTGGCCGAGCGCATTACACAAGAACAAGTTTGTTTCTAACTTGCTCACTGGTCAAATGTTTACAGACACTGAGCAGGTACAAATCTGTTAGTAGATGAGAAAAGCAGAATCAGCAGCATCTTCAAGTAGCAGTGAGTTTCCGATCGACGCATGTCTTGTGGACCAATCGTCAGGGCAACTCATTGCAAGTTGTGGTGACTTTCAGGAACAACACCCCCTGGAGCATGCAGTCATGTCAGTGCTGGATTTAGTGGCTCGATCACAGAGTGGAGGAGCAACTGTTTCTTTCAACCCCCAAACGTGTGGTGATTGTCAAGGAAGGGGAGAAAACAGTCACAGGGCCGTATTTGTGTACTGGTTATGGCTTACATGTGACACATGAACCATGTGTGATGTGTGACATGGCTCTCATTCACTCGCGGATATGGCTGGGATATGGCCAGTGTTTTATGCTCATTCGACTCCACACAGTACTCTAGGAAGTTTGTAAATAGTACATGTGCATTTGAATCACCACTTTGAAGTATTTCATTTAACCGGATTTAGTTGTTTGTTCTTGTTCAATATCTAATGTGGCAATCAAATTGATAATAAAACAAAAAATCTGTTTATACATAAAAATGTAGCAATGTTATTGTTTCAATATACACAGGTGACAAAAAATATAAATGAATAATACTGATTAGAAATACAATATTGAATACATGTAATATGATGCTGAAATAGTTACAAATACATAATCATGAAAAAAATAATGAATTGTGAAATGATGCCTAATGATAAAGAATATGGTTGACACCAAAAGTTTAAGATATTAAAGAATACTGTAAAACTAGAAATGTTTGCGCACAATTTAATTTGTGAATTTCGTGAATAGGTGCAAAAACGCAAACGTAAATAGTCAGCAAACATTATTAGCCTATGTAAAGTAGGTCCAAGATGGACAAAAATCGCAAAATTAAATAGTCACAAAATAATTTATAGATGAAAATCGCAAAATTTAATAGCCACAAAGCATTCTAGTTTTACAGTATCTAACAACTTATTTCCATGATGGACCTACAATACATTTTTTTCAAATTGCTATCCAAATCACATATTTATCGGATACATAATTAAAATTACTGTTTACACAGTACATGTATATACACTATTATCAAGAGTCATCAGAAAAAAGTGCACATTCTGTATGGACATAATTACGCATTAGATGAAGAATTCTCAGTTTACGCTATCAATAATACATTTAATTTAACAAAAATTTAACAATTGTGTCAGCTGGGTTTCAGTTCATTTGATAGATTGAACGAAGTAAATTTACTATTTTTTCCGTCTTAAATTTCTTCAAAAAAGGAAGAATATTATGCAGTTGTCGAATTTACAAATGAGGGGGCTGTTGAAGTCGTTCCACAGGGGTGGCTGACCAACAAAAACAACAAGTGCCTATGGCCTACGAAAAGTGGCAAAGCTGCAATTAGTAGAGCCATCGAGTTCCGTGAGCCCAGCCGGAATGGCAATGCCATGAAAGACAAGTGCTCAAGATGACAGGTCACTTACGACAGCTGTTAACATGTTCATGTTGGTATTTAATGCCCATTAATTGTATCTTAGTATATTGTATATGGGATTTAGTGAGCCTTGGCTGTGCATTCAATTATGATTATTAACTGATATTTTACAGTCAAAACTATTGACATAGTCTTCCTGAATCCCATAGTCAATATATCTATTTTCTGTTGGTTTGCCTTACAATTTAATTTTGCCATTCTATGCTTTACAATTTAAGTGTTAATTTTAAAAAATTCACTTTATGAACAATCATGTATTTGTGTCAGAAAACTGAGAAAGCGCGGTTGAAATGCAAAAAAATCGTGGAAAAGAACTCATCGAGTTCCACAGACATGGAAAGCAGGAAGAAGTAAGTCAAATGATTCTGTAAATCAATAAACCAAGGACCCTCTAGCATGTTAAGAACCCCCTTAAATGTGGACAGTAAAAAATGTTTTTTTTTTGTTAAAAAAAAAATTACACAATCGTGTAAAAGCCCTTCCTCTAGTTTCACAAATTTTCACCCTAAAACACATAGTTGAATCAGGTAATTTACACATAAAAATGTAAATGTAGACCAGATAAAATTTGTGTCACATGATATCATTAAGGTCGGGTCCATGCACTTCTGCTTTCGTTGAAGCCATTCATAAATTGTTGAAATCAAAAGATGAGGGTACAAAATTCTTTTTGAAAAATGCCTTTTCTCTCTTCATCTTGTATGTAGGTTAAAAGATTTTGTGGAGATGTAGGCAATTTTTTTTAAGAATATGAAATCATTCAATATAAATGATAGGATTAATTCTAGTCTGTTTAGTATTTATATACTTTCGATGTCACAGCATCATTTTGTATCTATTACAATAAATACTTCATTTATATCTTTGCAGGAGACCTCCAGTATGGTTGGAGGTGACCGACCAAGCTGACTGTGAGTCAAAAGAAGACAATCCTCAAAAAAAAGTGAAAAGAAGCAAAAAAATCTCTTGATGCGCCATTACCAGATATACTACCGTTTGAAGTGGACAAGTGAGTGCATCAATTGTAAATATTGCAAAACTTGTGTAAAGAATTGAACTATCAGATTTACCCTTACCCACATGAATCGACAAATTTAATTGCAGGGCTGCCAAGTAGTACAGATATGTCGGGTATTAATACAGATTTCTGACTCAAAATACACAAATACGAATTCTACCTTCAAAATACAGATTTCCCCATTTTGTGTATTTTTCATTAATAATTACTTTTTATGAAGTAAAAGCACAGGAACTGCATCCCAGCATAGATATGTGTATTTCTGATTGGTGTTAAAAGCCCTGTATGTTGGTTACATTACACCAGAAATACATACATATCAGTTCTACGCTTATGGATTTCTTTTTACAGCAAGTATTTTTGTAGACCGTTTGCCGTTCCACCACAGAACACCCATAAAATACTAATTTTGGGCATCTTGAATACAGTTATTAAGGGGTTAGTAGTCCTGTAATTGTGGTCACAAAATCTGTGATAGTTTCCTTGTAACATGATTCCTGGTAACCTGACCTCTGGTCTGATAATCAAAGCCATGACAAAGCATCTGCTGTGCCGTGCTGTCGTCATCCTGAGTAATGTTGCTAAGCATTTTTATATTAATTGTATAACGAATCTTTCTGAAATGTTGCATGGGCATAGCGGAGTAAATTTCCAGGGACATTTACATTTTGTTCTCCATTTATAACATCGAACTACATTTTCTCAAAGAAGCACTCTAGCATTTTTGAGTATATGGATTTACTTATCATTGTACACTAGAGGGTGTAAACAATTCATCTTTTCAGTTCGGCAAGTACAGAAACGACAAGTGAAGTGGTGCCAACCAGAAATCCACCTGCCAACATTTCGTGATCCTCGGAGTAAGAATTTCTTTCACATGGCAATTCCAAAATGAGTTTAACATTACTTTTTCTTTAATCACTAACAACTAAAAGTCGTGAGCATTTGCAAAGCAATTAAAATGATAGCTAGACATCCAATTTCACTGAATAGGATGAAATGTTTGTTTGTTCCTATTCTGTTAAATATTCAAGATTCAAACATTATTTACTTTTCTTTTACTAAGAGTCTTATTTGCTTTGTTTCAGATATAACACGGCTAGTACATCAGCTGCAAGCAGTTCTTCAAGGTAAAACAAATTTTCACATGACCATTCCGAAATAGCCATTAAAATGATAGACCTTCAGTTTCACTGAATATGGTTGAGCTTTTGTGAGTGGGTTCGTATTTTGTGGAAGTATTTAAGATTTACACACATATTTTTCATTTCATATCTGGTACAGTCATGTAGTAATATACAACAAAAAGAAATCACCTATGTTATAAATGAACGTTGAACGTATTTGCTGTTTGACATAATAATAATGAGTTGATCGTAATTGTTTACGACAATACGGCACATGTGGGTTTGCTGTCACCGAAAAGGAAATGAGTTTTTTTTTAGAATACTGGTGAAATGATTATAGGGGTTTGTAGTTATACTTGATATTGTGCTTTAATGGACATTAATGATGGTTCAAGGAGCTTACAAAAATATTTGAAAATTATAGGAATAGGATGAGATGTTTGTTGGTTGTTATTCTGTAAAATATATTTAAGATTCATGCATATTTTTTTTTATTCAGATGTAGTAGTGAAGTGGCAAATACCTCATTTACAGGTAGCACTGCAAGGTAGTATGTGGACGGTTAACCGGATAACCGGCTACGGTCGATTTTCTAAGCATAACCGGTCCCTACATAGACGAACCGGTTATTGATGTTGATGATTATTTTCATGCCCAAGCTATATATATATATCAATATATTTCATTAATTTTGCGTGATTTAACATTTTTGACAGTTCAAATTGCCTTGCTGGTGAATATAAAAGAGGAAATGCATAAACCGCGATTTTTTTTCAAACGCTAATTGATACAGGGTATCCAATCAATACATCCAGTCGCAGTATCGTACTAAAAACTAGGTGTTACGTATCTTGATCTACAGTACTACGGTTAATCTGTTACGGTTCGGTTACATAGAGCTGATTAACCGGTCACAATTTTCTCGAACCGTCCACACACTACTGCAAGGTAAGAATTTCTTTCACATGGCCATTCACAAGTAGCCATTAAAATGATAGACCCTCAGTTTCAGCGAATAGGATGAAATGTTTGTTTGTTTGTTCGTATTCTGTTAAATATTTAAGATTCAAACATTATTGGTTTTGTTTCAGATATATTAGTGACGTGCCTACTGCATCAGCTGCAAGCAGTGTTTCAAGGTAAAACAAATTTTCACATGACCATACCGAAATAGCCGTTAAAATGATAAACCTTCAGTTTCACTGAATATGGTTGAACTTTTGTGAGTGGGTTCTTATTTTGTGAAAATATTTAAGATCCACACATATATTTTCCTTTTCATATGTGGTAGTATGATATTAGTGATGGTTGAAGGAGCTTACAAAATTAAGAATTTGTTTCACATGGCAATTCGAAAAGAAGCTGATCATTACTTGTTCTTCTTTGATCAGTAAATGCCAAAATGTCATGACGATTCCGAAGTAGCCATTAAAATGGTAGGCCTTCATTTACACTAAATAGGATGAAATGTTTGTTTTATTAATAGGGTTAAACTTTAATGATGAATATTTGATTTCAGCCAAAGACACCTTGCCACCTCCCTAGAGGAGATAAAGGTAACACTGCAACAGCATTCAATAATCCTCCAGCGCATACTTCAAAAATTGGATGTTTCAACAGGTTTGTTTATAATATGAATTATCCAAGGACTCTCTGAACACCTGATTTAAAACCAATACTACAGAAAAGTATATTTGTTTTTTAAGAAGACATATATTCTTAATTTCTTTTTAAAACATCTTTATACTTATGAAATAGCTACAATGATTTTGGAAAAATGAAGGTGTGATAGGAAGTACTCAAAATGATGATCAGTGTTTCTTTAACAAATTATTACAAGGCTAAGGGGGCAATATTAAAAAAGGATGCTTTCAGTTAGTAAATTATGTATATACTTCTCATACTGATTACTGTAATGTTTGACCAGATGCAGCAGTTCAAAGTGATGACACCCTTCCAATATAAAATGAAACAGATCTGGACGAGTTCAACGCAACTCTGGAAGATAAAACAAACAGAAAGTCATTTGTGGGTGATTTTATTTTTCCTATAAATGATTAAAAAACTTAATATTTGTCGATGGGACACTATATAAGCAACTAAAATAATAAGCGTGATATACATATATAAAAAGTACATAATTGTATTGCTGTAAGAAATACGACATTATGTAGTTTGTCTACAATACTAAAAGGTAATTAGAGAGCAACCATCATTAATTGTACAGGTGGGGTGGTCATTTGGTGGTGGGGTGGGGAGCACTTAATTTTCTTTGGTCACAGAAGGGAGGGCGCTCAATTTTAAAGGGCAATTTGTTAGTGGGGTAAGGATGGTTTGCTTCCACTGGCCTACGTATAGTAGACTAATAAATCAATCAATCAGCATGCTTTGTTTTATTTTTTATTAATCCAGTTTTTATATAATTAGATTAATCAGTAAGCCCTTCAGATATGCAAAAAGACACCATGACGTCACATTTGAACTAATGACCTATTGCTCATTAAAAATGCACAATTAACATGCGGGCATGCGCATGACTGCTACCGGCAAAACACTTTGAAGATGATCAGTTTTTACTAAATAACACAACTAATTTTAAAGCTAGAAACAGATGGTATACACCAATGGAATCCTTGTTGAAATCTACTTCCAATACGTATATTGGATGTGGCAGTTCGACCGAACAATAGGATATATTTTATCATTTCCCCACATGACGTTTGTTTGCCCATTTTTCTGTCACTTCGGCATACACGCAACAGCGGCCATGTTGTTGTTTTGACAAAAATCGAGGGGTCATTTTAAAATCATTCGTATCACAACTTCTAACCCTTTTCACAACTTATTTAAGAGAGACATATAGTAGACCATACATCATCCATATTTTGTTCTAGAGATTGCATACACACAGTATTCTATTTAGACCCGTCTTCAAACTTCACCATGCTTTGCCCATTCCCTGAAACGACGGTCACTAAAAACGGATAAATTATCATGAAGCGTTTCACAAATTCTAGAGACCTATCGATGTGTTACTTCACACTGTAGGTCGTGTTTTGATAGTGATAAAGAATGAGAAATATCTTCTCAACAATGTTCAATTTATTTGGATATGCAGTTCACTGACGCATATTAGTTATGAGCCGAGATTCCCTTCTTGTACACGATTTCACTAGCTAATGGCCCTTTACTTCAAAGATAGAGGAAGGGCACTCAATTCACTTTTGTCACGAATTGATGCATTCCTCCAATATGCATGGTTTATGAGTTAACTGTATTGTAATGTCAACAAGTCAAATAGATTGCATTCAAACTATTCATTGTCCATTGACAGTGAATGATTCATTGCAATACACTTTAACAGTTTTCAGGGAATGTGTCAATATCAGACTTTATAATACAATACAAAAATATGTCATTGTTCATATTTATCAGGGTGTGGTGGTGGTGGTGGGGGGGGGGGGCGCTCAGTTTCTTAATGTTCACTTGGGTAGAGGAATTCAATTTCAACATTGAGAGTTAGGGAGGGTGTTCAATTTCTTTATGTCGTCAATACCAAATGACTGCCCCGCCCTGTACAATTAATGATGGTCGCTCCCTTACATAGTGGGGGTGAGAGGTCAGAAATTATACCACTCTATTGAGGACACACCCTTGAATACTGTTCTTCGATTGGCTAATATCCAAAATCAGCCGGGCATAATTACTGCATGAACCATGAGTGAACTGTTATCGCTCTACTGAAATTAATTACAATTGAACGAATCTTTGCAGTATTCAGCAATAATGTGTTGGCACACTTGCTACTGGAGGGGTCAATATCTTCGCAAGCTCAAGCAATATTCACCAAATTCGGGCATCAATTCATGCATATTGACCTCAAAACCATGACATATTTCTTCAATATCTCATATAGTGTGGAGTTTGAAAGAACAAGTGAGTGCAGTGAACGAGTTCTGTTAAACTTCACACAAGGTGAAATATTGTCTGATCTCTCACCCACACTTGTATAAATACCTTTTCCTCTCATGTTTATTTATCATGTTAGGCTTTAAACTTTGTAGTGTAGGATATCACTTTTTTCGCCACGCCTCTCAGCCAATCATAATAATACTTTGTATATTTTGTGCAAACATGAGAGAATATTATATATTATCCCACATCAGGTAGATACTGTTTGGGTTATCACACACTTATCCCGTATCTCTTACTGGTGAATAAAAATATCCTACACCACTCTGTGGTGTATTGCCAGGGTGGGCGGGGAGTAACGTACGTCAAACGTGGGCACATTGCTTTGATGTACGTTAAACTTTAAGAAATGCTATTCTTGTGTAGATTTCAGGTAAAATAGATTTGCTATTTGTTGGGATAAAATATTTTTATCTTCTCCAATGATGTGCTATTTTCAAGTGTAAGAATGGCAGTAAACATCATTTTTAAAAGCAAGCCAGAAAGCATTATTCAATGTTTTCTTACCTGTCACACAACCTACTTTGACCCTTGATATTTGATTGTTTATATTCTGGTTTAGATGCACATGGACATTCTTCCATCTATTACAACAAAAACAAATGCATGAACATGACTAAAACTTGTTCAATAACCAGTCTATAGTGATAAATATAAAATGCACCTCCTGGTTGATACTAGAAATTTTTATTGAACGAGTTTGGCAGCCGTATCACCCGGGTGCGAAGCACGAGGGGGATGCAGGCTGACAAACTCGTTCAATAAAAATTTCTAGTATCAACCAGGAGGTGCATTTTCTCTATTTCCTATTTCATATTCTACATAAATTTTGTTTTATTCCATAAGATGCTTCATCTGAAATCTTATGGATGGTATGATGCAAAAAATGTTATTGAAAGAATGCTCGTGGAATTATTGTCCGACCAATTGGCAGCTCGCCACAACTGGAGTGGCAAGCAAGGGAAACTCCCTTTTGGTAAGCTACGGCTTAACAAAGTTGTCGTAGGTATGAATATTATATTTCAATCATTGTAAACGCAAGATAGAGTCTATCTCTGGATATATTATTAGGAAATCATTAGGGGACTTGAAACTGGTGATCAATTTTCATTTACACAGTAAGACATCTCACATCGGTGATTAGTTTTATTATTTTGGTTTAAACATATTTTATTACAAAAATGAAAATGGATTCGGCATGGCAAAATCATGCGACTTGAGTCGTCTCCAGATTTATTATATTATTCATAACTAAAAAAATTGTATTGATGTAGCTTTATAGCATGTTCATGTTTTCATATTAGAGTCAGCCAAGCAGCAGGGAATAAGAGTTGTGGACTCCGAGCATGCCATAAAAAGATGGCTGAAAAACAGTGTCGACAGGCAGGGAGGGAGGAAACAACGTGCAGATAGGCAAAAAGGTAATTGACTTTTGAGGTTTACTCTTGAATGTGTTCATTGTGTTGGTATGAAATATATTGGTTCATCTTTCTTTATTCACAACGCTAATTTTTTTTTATACATTAACAGTTTCGCCAAACAACTGTTGGCATCTTCAGAATGCTATTCCCGCATATGAAGTGGACTATACTGGATCAATAGGTTACAATTGTTCCAGGGCCCTCGCAGATCTGTTAGGACTGATGGTAGGTCTTACTGAATGCCATGTTAAGAACTCTAAAGATTTGGCTGATAAAATGAGTGAGATCATAATAGAAGAAGATGAAATCTTTGCATCACATGACGTGGTTTCCTTGTTTACGAACACCCCTATTGAAAAAGCTCTCCAGATAATAAGGGACCGTTTAAACAATGACAGAACTCTAAAGAAGCGTACGTTATTAAATCCAAATGACATCATGGACCTTTGTGAATTCATACTCACAACGACGTATTTTCAGTTTAGAGGATCAATCTACCAACAGAAGTTTGGCACAGCTATTAGTGCATGGGACGAGGCCTGGATTTTCATGATATAGGCTTACTCAATTCAGGAAAGAACATCATATACCATTGGAAAGCTTACAATCTCAGCTTTCCAACCATGTATGATGGCATTGCGGTATGAGTAGCTTTTTGTTACAAAAATGTGTTTGAAAAACACCATTTCAAATACGTTCGGGGCGAATTCTGGGTCATTCAACAGCGCATGATTTTTTCTTGAGTGTTTGGGACCCCATATACAAGATGTGTTTTATGATATATGCAATGTGTTATATACCATTTAAAAGGATAGATTGTTCTCTTCATAGTGATGCATATAGAATATTTCTAACTCTTATCATTATAGGGAAATCGTTAACTATACAAATGTGTCTTACAGGCACTCGCCATTTCAAAAACAATGAAAAAATACTCTTTAATTTTTAGCTTACATTTAATCCCAGACACATAGATCTTCCATTTTGGCAATGTATTATGTACCAGACAAATGCTTATTTTTTAAGCTCTGCAACGGTGCCTAATATGTATTTATGTGTACCAATCTGAAGATTTTACAGACTCATCAATGGATCCCTTTCAACCACTTAAATTCTAAGCGAATTTTGACCTAAACCTCATTGTATAGAACTGTACATTGTATAAGGGCCACTAAAATAAGAAACTAGTTATCACATACCATTGCACTGATTACAATCTCACCTTTACAACAGCATATGATATCATTGCATAATAAGTAGCTTTACATGAGAAAAATAAACGTAAAAAATGTCCTTTCTAGTGTGAGCAAAGCTAGAGTAGGTCAGCACGGATGGGTGGATCGTAGAATCCACCCCAATAAAATTAGGTCAATTAAACTCTTAATTGACCGGGGCTTAAGCTAGGTACGTCTCACGCTCAGATTCTCCTACATTCGTTATGTGATTTATGTCCATTACGATGTGTATATGGTATGTGATAACTAGTTTCTTATTTTTGTGGTCCTTATGCAATGAAAATAAAGTTTCAGTTCTATTCAATGAGGTTTACGTCACCATTTGCTTAGAATTTGAGTGGTTGAAAGGGACCGATTGTTAAGTCTGTAAAATCTTCAGATCGATACACATAAATGCATATTAGGCACCGTTGCAGAGCTTAAAGAATAAGCATTTGTCTGGTATATAATAAATTGCCCAAATGGAAGATCTCAGTGTCTGGGATTAAACGTAAGCAAAAACTTAGAGAGTATTTTTTCATTGTTTTTGAAATGACGAGTGGCTGTAAGACACATTTATAAAATTAACGATTTCCCTATATTAATAAGTGTTAGAAATATTCTATATGCATCACTGTAAAGAGGACAATCTGACCGTCTTAAAGGTATATTACCCATTGCATATATCATCAAACACAACTTGTATATGAGGTCCCAAACACTCAAGAAAAATCATGCTCCGTTGAGTGACACAGAATTTGCCCCGAACGAATTCGAAGGGGTGTTTTTTAAACACATTTTTGTAATAAAAAGCTACTCGTTATGCAATGCCATCATATATGGCTGGATAGCTGAGATTTCAAGCTTTCCAATGGTATTATGATCTTTTTTCCCGAATTGAGTGAGCCTATATTTTGCTCCGTCCCATGCACTATATGGGGAGTCCAGTGTCACCAATAGTAGCAAACCTGTACATGGAATGGTTAGAGACCAAAGCAACAGCCACTGCCCCAGTGACTTGTAAACCACAACTATGGAAGCGGTATGTGGATGATGTGTTAGAGAAGATAAAGAGAGGAGAGACCCAGAATGTCACAGACCATCTCAACACAGTGGATGAGACTGGTAGCATCAAGTTTACGCATGAAGAAGAAAGAGACGGATGCATTCCATTTCTAGACACACTGATTGTGCGAAAACCAGACACGAGTGTTAAATTACTAGTTTACAGAAAGAAGACACACACTGACCAGTACCTACACTTCTCCTCCCACCACCCTTTGCAACACAAGCTAGGTGTTATACGCTCCCTCTTAGATAGAGGAAATGACATAGAGACAGAAGAAGTTGACAGGCAGAAAGAGGAACAACACATAGTTGAAGCTTTGACAAGATGTGGCTATCCTGAATGGTCGACGAGTGAAACACCAGATAGAAACCAAACTTGAAAGGAAGAGTGAAAAGAACAAGAAAAAAAGAAGCTGAAAGATCAAAAGGCCAGGTTATCCTACCATATGTGAAAGGTGTTACAGAAGGGATCTCCAGAATTTTTAACAAACACTTAGTAGCTATGGCGGTGAAGCCAATGCAGACTATCAGGAACATCCTAGTACACCCGAAAGATAAAGTGGATAAGATGGACAAAGGTGAAATTGTGTACAAGATTCCATGCAAGTCATGTGATAAAGTGTACTTCGGGGAAATGGGCAGAAAGTTTGGCAACAGACTGAAGGAACATTAGAAGGACGTGGAAGCTAACCAGAAGGGAGCATACACCAGATCCACAAAGAAAGAGTCTAAAATGGAAATAAACAAGAGTGCTATCACAGACAATGTGAACCAGCACAACCATCAAATAGACTGGGAGGGAGACAGAGTAATAGACAGAGAGAGTGAATGGTAGACCAGGACCATCAAAAGAATCTGACACGTCTGAACCTGCAAGCAGGTTATGAACAGAGACGAGGGAGGGCACCAACTCTCGCGAGTGTATGATTCTATCCTCGGTCAGGATGGGAATATTTGACCTCTGACATTGCGCGGGAAAAGCATTCTGAAGATGCCAACAGTTGTTTGGCGAAACTGTTAATGTATCAAAAAAAATTAGTGTTGTGAATAAAGAAAGATGAACCAATAGACTTTTGAGGTTCATAACAAAATTTGCCATATCAAGTTTTTTGTTTTAGCTATAGCTAGACAACACTGAATGAGTTGTGAATATTATATTTTTTTTGAGCTTTTGCGTATCAAGGCAAGCTCGATAGGGCGAGCCTATCAACTACATTGTAAATACATCATCATGATCATGATATTGAAAGAAAGATATATAATTAGCAGTTTAATTATTTTTTATATTTGTCGCATGTACATCTTCACATTTTTAATTTCTAGTGTGCGGTACTGTGTATCAAGTCAAACATAGAATGTTGAGATAAAAATTTACCATCAAATGTACCAGTAATTATGCAGTGTATTGATTAGTAATATTTTATGTATACATTTCTTTTTTATAAATTTTACAGAAAGACAGCACCAGATACCCATGAATGACGACACCAGCAGCAGCAGTAGCGACTGACTAGATCATAGACCATGGATTTTTTGTGTAAACCAAAATGAGTGTTAATAGAAGTAGGATTGATTGGAGCTTCTTTGATAGTTTGGGGAGTATGTGGAATTCTTGCACTAATGGGCACCTTGTTATTTGCAGAACTAGTACCAATGATTCTCATCATATGCGTACATTCAAGAAGTATTTAGAGACATGTGGTTTTCTTTACATGTGATACAATGATGACAGTAGCATTAGTAACTGACTTGTTGCTACATCATAGACCGTGTATTTTTTGTGTAAACCAAAATGAGTGTTAATGCAATGGAAGTAGGATTGATTGGAGCTTCTTTGATAGTTTGGGGAATATATGGAATTCTCACACTCATGGCCACCTAGTCATGTGCAGAACTAGTAACAATGATTCCCATCATATGCTACATTCAAGAATTATTTGGAGACATGTGATTTTCTTTACATGTGATACAATGATGACAGTAGCATTAGTAACTGACTTGTTGCAACATCATAGACCGTGGATTTTTTTTTAATGTATAATATATTAGTACAATATGTTTGATAAGTCATTTTAATTGGTACCTTATTGTAATTTACAGATATATTTTTAGAGATATATAAGGATGTATGTACTAAGTTCATAATTCTATCTGTATAATTCTATCTGAATAAGAATAATTTAGAATGTATGTACAGATGTAATGTAGAGAGTTGACATGTCATATAAATACATGACATATACATGTAGTTAAACTTGATTTAGGGCATTGACCCCTATGGGTTCTACTAAGCCCTGGCACACACAGAAATATAAAATAGGCGGATTATATTTATGGTATGATTAATTCTTCCATCGTTCTTGTCTAATGAACTTTGCAATTTGCAATCTAACCAAATCTGTTATTATGTCAAATATATAATTTAGTTTAATGTAATATGTCGGAGTTTATCTGAATACTCAACCAGGGAGAGCCATCTAATAATAAATCAGCATCAACAACAAGGTTTTCTATAAGCGTTCATATATTAGTGAGCATTGTTATGCATATTATGGTGATCTGTACACTGTAGTAACTAATGTTTTTTTTGTTTCCGGGTCATGCACCCACATGGGCATGCCCCTTACTGGCTGACATGCCGACCGCCAGCAGCCCATGCCGC
>CM032669.1:19157966-19170511 GCA_019095985.1 Streblospio benedicti | reverse complement strand
CAAAAGCCAAAATGTATAAACAATCTAAACGTTTTAACATTTCACATTAACCAGAGTTACGTTATACGTACCGCACAGCAGGACAGACACACGTTTTGTCGGCTGAGACCGAGGCAGTAGTATAAAGTCTGTTTTTGTTTGAAATGCATACATCATATCCTCCAATTGACATCAGACGTCAGTGAGAGACTGTCTCAACACTAATACACTTTTTATGGTTTAGAACCCTCATGAAGACACCACTTCAACCGTCAAAGACCACCTCTCTCATCTACCGAGAACACTTATAGCCATATATTGAGTGGTCTTGTTGAGAGGTTATATAGATCTATGTGCTTTAGTGGCCGTGGACAGAGAGTTGGGAGTGGACAGAGAGTTGGACTCGTGACCAGAAGGACATGGGATCGATACCCAGTCGGGTATGGTGGTGGGTGTTGAGCAAATTCATCCCTAAATAAATTCTACTCTCACTGTTATGCCAAGCAGGCTCCAACCATTGTATTGACATATCTGAAGACACATCTTCCATTTGATTATATCAAGTGGATGATGGTATCATTCTGGTCTCACAATCTTGGGGTTGTGAATCCATGTCCCGTCAGGGCCACTTGAAGATGTGTATTCAGCTACAGTAGTTTTCTTTCAAATAATAATGGCATTCTTTTGGACAAGCCCCCATGAAATAGGACCTGGATGAGACCCCGAGGGTGATGCTAATAATGTATGATGGATGGAGTGAATGACTGGGTGGATGATGCACTGCAATTAAAACATGATGTATACGATTTAAAAGCTGTCATAAAAAAGATTTGGACGAGAGATTTTGCCACGAAGTTGACAGTCTTTTAAAAAGCTATTCACAGGCCTTCGAGTGTCTTTTAACTCAAAAAGAGGGCATTTCATATAGCCAATTTCATTTAAAAATAGGGTAAAATAGGGATAGTTTCATAAAATATAGGGATATTATAGGTATGTTTCCCTCTATTTTGCTACTTTTCTTTTAAATATTACATATATACTTACTTGTGTGTCAAAAATAGAGACGAATTCTGGAACATTACTTCTTTTCCGTGATGAGGCATTTTCTTCTGTCTACTACTTATAAAAACAACTTTGCTTTTCAAGGCATAATTGACATTGGCATCTGTTCACACAGTCAAACACCTAGACTTGACAAGAAATGATAAAAAGATGTTTTTCAGAAATATCAAGAATTCAATGTTTTCCTTCTACAAACATATACATATCTTGCTTTTGCAGATAGAACATGTACGCTTAAAATTCCATATTAACTTTGTTACTAATTCATTCTAATTTAGGGACGGGGCAATATTTAACAGAGATGGGGACCGGTGCATTTGGTAGGGGGACAGGTACTTTTTTCAAAGTGCAAAGTAGGGGGACCGAATGACTTTTCATTCTCATTGGGCATGGGACATGTACTTTTTTCAGCTGCTGAAATCCCACCTCGACGTAAGGGAATCGGTACAAATCAATCACGCAAATATCCATGGGAGGGGACGCGGACTTTTGTTATGAATAGAGGTCATGGGACAGGTTTTTTTCAACACATTAGCAGGGGACAAGACCTTTTTCAGACAAGTTTTTCGATAGGCACCGGTCCCTCCTGCCTGTTAAATATTGCACCGTTCCTAACCATATCACACCTTGAAAATTAAACTAAAATGACATATACCCAACAAACGTTATAAAATATCGTAAACTTAACCATGTCAGGAATCCATATCATGTTATTAATATTATTATTACTCATTTAGAATAATTCCCCGGACCACACGTACCTGTCTATCGAGCAATACAAGTAAATATAACAATTAACAGCTCGCCGTCACCTGTCTACTAACATGTAGGTCATGTCACGGTTATGTCACAGGTTTTAGAATGGACATAATATACGACTAGTGAGTGAACTGTAAGAGAAATAGTGAAAACATGAATTGAGAAAAGGACTTTTTTTCTTCACAACACCTTCATCCCTATTAATTAAGTGACAAATTATATCGTCGTGAGAAGAGACAGTCATAATGGAATCTAGCAACTAATGCAATTCACTGCTTTTAAATTTATAATGCTAGATTTGTGAATATATCGGAATTGTTTTACCAAGCTAGATATATATGTGATGTTTTTAACAGCAGATCTAGTATGGTTTATATGGTGATATGATATTTGCTGTTGTTGATCAAATCATGTTGAACTCTAAATATATATGATATAAAAAATTAACATTTTGAATGGTGTAAAACAGCCCTTTCATAGGATCACTTTTTTATGCAAATTTCCTTTGTATTGAGTTACTGGCAGAGTTTTTATTATAATCTTAGACTTTTCACAATCATTGGGAGTATGTGAATTTTTTTCATAAGGTTGAGGCTTGTCATTTGTGGACGCCCTTTGCCTCGCAAGATTAAATGTTCAGGTTTTGTAGCCTGTGGTTGCGCATTTTGTGGACATTCGTTAGACCAATGTCCAAAAATTTTGCATTTGAAGCAAGGTGAATTTTGTTTTGTTCTTTGTTCACCGTTTGCCATCACTGGAGCATGACCACACTTCTCACAGGTAGCGAGCTTTCCCTTTGAATGTGGGTTTGTCTCGTTTGGTCCAATTTTTACTTTTCTGATAGCCTCACATTCATAATCTGAATGATCATCAGAAAAGTCTTCATCCTGTGGAATGGACAAACGGCTCTGAGCTCGTTCAGAAAACCTCTCTTCCGCCAGCACTTGATCTAAGTGTGAAGCTTGATTTACTGCTTCAGCTAAAGTTTTGAATTGCATGGTTTTGAGTTGTATTTTAAATTTTGTTTGGTTGGCAAACCGTTAAAAAAGGCTTTTAAAGCTTGCCCATCCTTTGCTGAGCTTGCATAGCTAGGATAAGCCCTATTTACTAATTTTTTTACCCTGGCAGCATAGAAGGCGATGGATTCATCATCCTTGCGCTTTACGTAAGCGAGCTTATTACTGGCCTCCCTACGAGCAAATTCGACGCCGTTAATGTTGTCTAGTTTGCTGAGCAACAGATCAAAATCAAATGTTGCTCCTAGCTCAGTGGTAACTCCAATTAGTACATTATCCAGCGCACCCATGAGTTCAACGCATCTAGTTTTATCAGACCAATTGGTTTTGTCCGCTATTTGTAAGAAATAGTCGCGATAATCTAACCAATCAATTTCTTTGGTTACAAAAAATTTCACTCTTATATGGTTGTCACCATCGTACCTATTGTTAAACATATGAGAACTTCCTGGTTGATTTGTATGCAGATGAATAATATTTTGATGTCCAACCTGGCTAGGTGAATATTGATATCCAACATTTGGATTACCAGCATGGTTAAAATTTGGACCGTATGAATAGGAATATCTTGATCTATAATCTGGACTGTTGTTTGGATTTCTAGCGTTTTGACTTGTAGGCTCTGAATCATAATTTGGTCTTGGGTAATCATCATAAGGCAATCTGGCATTTGGAATTACAGGTGGGTCACAAGCATTTTGATTACTAGGTCTACTGTTTAATGATCTGGCACTAGGTCTTGGGTTTGAACGGAATCCTAATTCTGGACCATATTCAGGATTATGATTTAAAAGTTCCCCATCATTGCTAAACCCATCTAGCGGCGATTGACACTCATTCCTGTTTTTTAGCACTTGTAACTCAGCCCTTAAATCATTGATAGCCTCCAACAAATATTGAGCATTGCCCATGCCAATATTGTTTTGAGATGTAGATCCAGGGACATAGCATAAGTATACGCACTGTGCGCACGTGCGTACCTTTTTGAAAAACCACCATAATTTTTTGGGACCTAGGTTCATCTTTTTTTAAATTGGAAAAAAATCACTACAATTGTCCATTGTGTATAAATGGTGTGTTACTTCAAACAATTTGAGCTAATTACCCCCATGAATGATTGTGTAACCCAGGTTCAAACTTACAAATGAATGATTAAGGCTGGCCTTATAGATAATTGCCTCAGTCTGGTCAATAGGTTGCTTTGAAGTTGCTTTGAAGATGGTCTAACCAATGTTTTGACCAGTCTCTCAGTAAGTAAGCTGCAAGTTACGGGTTACTAAGCTGCTACTTAGAATGTTGTTCTCACACTTGGAACAGTTGAAGTTCTAATAAGTAATTATCTTAACTAAAGAAGGTGGTGGCCTTGAAGTTGCTCTACACATTAAGCAATGTTTTGGCAACATTTACATGTAAGGGACGGTGCAATATTTACCAGGCAGGGGGACCGGTGCATTTGGTAGGGGGACAGGTACTTTTTTCAAGGTGCAAAGTAGGGGGAACTTATGATTTTTCATTCTCATTCGGCATGGGACGTTTACTTTTTTTCACCTGCTGAAATCCCACTTTGACAGGAGCGAATCGGTACAAATTATTCACGTGAACAGGACAATGTTGCTCACCTGGTCATAGTTAAAGCCGCGTCTCACTGGTTCAGGCGCACTGGGAACTTACGCCCAGCTGATAAAAATCGGTTGGATATCCAGATTTTTTCATATACGCTAAGCATCTTCGAGCTACGACGACCCTATGCTGACCCAGCGTCCTTTGCCGCTTTTAGTACGCGTGACGTGCTTGCGTGCTTGTAACACCCGCTGCCAGTACCCCGCCAAAATATTTCTAGGAAGATTATCGATCGGTCCTCTCTTTAACGCTCCCAGGTTTTGGGCTACTCAAAACATCTAAAACAAAAACGGCATACGCCAATCGATAATCCATTGAGTTTTTTCTGTGGGGCGTACGTCCTACATACGCTGAACATACGCTAAACATGAGCTGAATATCCGCTGCGTATTGGGAACAGATGCTCGGCAGATGAAAACGTTGGCGTAAGCTTGTCGCACCTTGAGCATACGATGGCGTACATTCAGCAGGTGTTCAACATATTTTAGATGTATGTTCAGCGGGTAGCAGACAGTGAACACAAGGTTAGCGTAAAACTGATGCACAACCAACGCACAAAAAAAAGTCTGGCTGAGACTTTTTTTTTGTACGTCGGTTGTGAATCGGCATTACGCTGACCTTGCTTTCACTGTCTGCTTTTCTTATGCCGGGTTTTGCGCCAGTCTTGCGCCGGCTGTGAGTTGACTACGCGCTCGTGGAAAAAAATCATTTAATGCCAAAGGGGTTACCTATCATCAGATGCTCGACGTATAAAAATGTTTGCCCGGAAATCCCTAGAATTTATGTGACAACTATACACAGAAACTAGTGGGACGCAGCCTTTACATCTCTATAGATGACATTGAGCGTAGAAAAAATCAGTGTTGCAACAATGTGTAAAGCTAAATGAACTATTATGTGAATATACGATTTTTTGTTCGTGCAACAACTATTTTTATCCAAGTAGAATTTATTAAACCCAATATAACTATCTTAGCACAATTTTACAAGAGGTTCTGTTCACTACCAGAATGGCACAAACAACAAACACATGATAATCAATGTAAATTTTAATTTTCAACAACATAAGAAAATAATTTGGAGATGTAATAAAAAACATATCCATATACACATCAATACCTTCCAAATCACTTCTTATACTTCGTGTATAGGAAAAATATGGTAGCATAAAATGTGTAAAACAAAACAGAAATTACACAATATAACATGACTCGATCATTTAATAAAAAATGATAATGCTGATAAATACTTGAGCAAGTTATCTATTGGCAAAAATGCGTATTCTCATCAATTTTAACCTTGAAAATAATATATGATTACTTTGATGTCAGTCAACAAAGAGAAAATGGTAATAAAGATAAAATCACAAAAAGTATGGATGACAAAACATGTTAAAAACATGAAACTAGGGTCAGTATTACTATAAAACTAGATTTGTTTGCGCACACAAACTTCAATAGTCAGCAAACATTAGTAGCCTATGCTCCAAGATTGACCAAAACCGTAAATTAAAGTCAAAATGATACATAGACGAAAACAGCAAAGTCAATAGCCAGTATATGTACATTTTGCATGTCAATTATGTAGACAATTAACATGGTTAAACTACTGAACAGAAATCCGTAAATAGATCCCACATGTAAATGAAAATATGTTGTAATGGCCTAAATTATCTTCCACCTCTAGATTACTACTGCTTCTATACCGCCTCCATTTAAATGAATTTTGCGGATTCTCCACATTAATTCAATTTTATCTCGAAGGTCAAAAAAAGTTTATATTCATGGGAGGGGACACAGACGTTTTTATGAATGGAGGTCATGGGACATCAGTTTTTTTTTCCATCATATCAGCATGGGACATGACCTTTTTTCAGACAAGGTTTTCGATATGCACCGGTCCCCCTGCCTGATAAATATTGCACCGTCCCTTATAGGGTTAATATAGGGAAAATAGTTATTTTGACCAAAAATATAGGGATTATGGGCATTTTCTCAAATATTGGGATTTTATAGGAAATATAGGGACGCTTGAAGGCCTGTATTCATGCTTTATGCAAATACGAATGAATTACGGATTTTTTACCATGAAAGGCCAACCCATAATGCAAGCACCTATTGCAAGGTCTATCCATAACGCAAACACGTGTCTGATGCGACCACTCCCATTACTATAAAATCTTTTTCGATCATTATATGAGAACATAATTAGCCGATTATACGTGTGCAATACAATAATAACATAACATACAATACACACTAACATAACATACACTGTAACATTCAATAATAACAATAATAGCATGTGCAATGCAATAATAACATAAAAATGAATATCTACTCGCTCATTATAAAAAACATAATTAGCCGGTTATACATAGATAGATAGATTTATTTTGTTATAGTGTCATGTGTTGAAATACATATAAAACATTTCTATGATAATGGATATAATAATCAGGGTAACACAAACATATCTCTGGGCATTTTCTGTTAAAATAGAATGGAAATCAAGAAGTTTGACTAAAATAATTTCCGGATGCAGATAATAATCAGTCGTAATAAATCTATTGCTTTGAAAATTTCCAATATGAGTACACTCCTGAGAATAAACATTTTTCCCTTCAATTTTCATATAACAGAAAATTTACCCCACAGCATTACTACAGACAATAGACGAGTGAACCATAAGCAGCTATGAAAGATTTTATTCTCAAAACTTCTATTCCTGCTACAAAGAAAGTAACTCTACAAAAGTTTTTAAAATAACAATAATGACAGAAATTGTCAAAAAAAATGAAAATAACAAGTTATTATTACAATGCATCTTATGTACATAAGCTAAAGGGAATTACATTATAAAAGGTTGAGTGACCTCAAACCCCCCCTCCCGCTAAAGCAAAAGTCCTTGACATAGTCATTGCATTTTTGGACCATTGCTAAAAGAAAATATTTGAAAAAATATACCGTGCCATGATGAAAAAAAGTTCAGAGACCCCCCACCCATCCTTCCAAAGGAAATCAGAAAAGTTGGACGACCCCCCCCACCCATCTATTTTTTGGATGACCCCCCCCCCCACCCCCGATATCATTAAATAATGATCGTTCCCTAAATCAATAAAAAAAATTGTCTTTCAACATCTCATCCATCTCTTCGTCTGTGAATAAAACGATTTTTTCCTCATTTACTTTGTGATATGCCCTAACTCACGTTGATCCTCTCGCAGGGTTGTTGAATGAGGAAATTCCCCCATATTTTCTTTGAGGTTTGGCCTTTTTTGTGTTTTCCATCAAAAAGATGCCCTAGATATTGCTCGCCGCTATGAATTAGTAAAGACCCAGGTTGAGAAGCAACACGGTAAGGCCAATGAAGTTGATGAAGTCAGATCAGGTTATCAGGGCAAATGAGGCCGTGGTCGAGGAAATCGAGGGCGAGGAGGCTATGGACAGTGCTCCAATTGTAAGTACACATATGGCGGTGAGACGGGACGAACACTGAACACTCGTATCAAGGAGCATTTGAACCCGAATAGTGTCCACCGCCGTAGGAGAGTACATTCGTGACCCGGGCAATAACAGCAGCCCAAAAGACTCTTAAAACAAAGCAATCCAGCAATAAATCACGTAAATAATACACCCAAACGTAGTGTATCCACTTTAAAAACGTATAATCATGTGCAAAAGATCGATACAACCATCCATGTTGATAAATCAGTGAAATGAAAATTGTCTGTGTGTTCCTCCCACCATTTTGAAACACTGAAATGATGCGCTGAACGCGCGTTACCCGCATCGCGACGACACACTATAACCACTGATAACTGTGAGGGACACTGTAAAAAGGCACTTCCGGCCCTCTGCCTGCTGCGTCATTGCTTTCTTGTCCCTCTGAGTTTTTAAGTTCTAAATTTAGCATTTTTATTAACTGCCACATTCCACTCTTGTGTGTAAAATGTGGAATGAATCTTGAAATCTTTCCAATATACTGTTCTTATATCTTCGAAAAGCTTACAGTCTATTTGAATATGATTTGGGTCCGCTTCTTTGCTACACTGGGAACATAAAAGCGGGTTATGGCTGTATGACTTTTTCGTCAGCTGGGAGCTATTTAGCCTCAATTTTGTGAATATGTTTCTGGTATCGGGTGATTTACAGTAAAAAATCTCCCATTAAGACCACCTCTATAATAAGACAACTTTTCACGGTCCCAAACCTTCATAAAGCTACCAAAACGAGCCTCTGTATAGAGACCACCTCTCTATTGAGACCACCTAACACAGGTCCCAAAGGTGGTTCTAATAGACAAGTTCTACTGTATCAAGATACCTGGATTTCCCCTATTCTTTTAGTGGCAGTGCATTGTTTGAATATTCGTTATTTGCAATGCTGGCAGTATTCTCCTTTTTTATATTGATCACATAACCTTGTTTCGACAATATGTTGCATGTGTGTACCGGTCTCCATTGGTTATAGACTGTTACACTGGCAATATCTCACACTGTTCCGCTCCACGAGACACAGAGGGAAAGTGAGGCAGTGTAACAGTCTACATTGTTTACAACAATCATTTGCAGTTTTACAGTACTATAATGAATTTATTTGAATTGTAATCGCCTGTATCGTCAACAAAGAACGTTATCTAATCTTGGTTGATAAGAGCCCGCTGCTCTCTGTTATTGTGCAAAGTGTTGCGTATTTTACTGTGCACATATAGAACACATAAGGGACTATTGGTGGTACTGGCACAAGTTCACAACACATGGATCAACGAATCAATTCAGGTACGTGCAAGCGGGGATTGGGGAGTTATTTTCCCTATAGGCTGTGCATATATTACAATAGTTTTTATCAGTAACTTATGATAAAAGCTATCCAAAAACGATTTACATTTGCAAATGTCGGGTGGTATTTGATTACGCCCAACTCAATTCTCATGGTTGCATAGTCCTGATTAAGCATATTAACTCACGAGTACTAGTACACACATATTACCATTTGCGTGTCCTTTTTTATTTGATATGAAAATATGCTTGAAGATATTGACTGTCAACCAAGCAATATATGAGCTGCTCACGCCTCTTTTTGCCCGTTTTCATTATGGACGTAGCTAGGTGTGCATTTTTACTAGAAATGTTTCACATGTAAAGTACAGACGTAAAAGCACTCTCCATCAACTTTCCCTAAATCTAACTATTGTTCCCTCATATAGCAATCCATCTAATGCAATGCGTATATTTAAGCAATTGCAGATCCTACCGAGGTTAAGGGGTTACAAGACCCCTAATATGGAAACATCTCTTTAGCATCTAGAGAATTTTAACCAGAAACCTGCCCAAACACCTCAAATCCCCTCACCCACCCATTTATGTGTGACCAAGAACCAGTGACAAGGATAGTAAGACAGCAGGTAGTTTGATTTTCAAGTTTTGTGTTTTAATTCATTTAATAAGGCAGTAACCTGCTGATGAAGGGGTTTTAACTTAAATATGAGTCTTTGCTGTTGTTATTGTGAGTCTTTGTGTTGTATTCCAGAGTTCACATGGAGTGAAGACTTCCAAGTCACACCGGAAGTGCTCAGCGCTTTTGAGGAGAATGGTTACGTAATGATTAGGTACGTCAACAGCACCAAGACTCACTCGCGAGTATGCAGTTACAGATTATTGTGTAGAGACAGTAAAATATACAGATTATTATAGCAAATGATAGAAATCATTAGGCCTATTGATATGCATGTTCACGTACATGATTATTCGATGGTTTGTGTTATCTGGAAGTGACCACTCAGATTTAGATATATCGTCTGGTCAAACAAAATCCCCAGTGACCTCGCCCATTTCAAAACACGACAGTTGAAACCTTTTAACTCGAACTTTAAAGGAGCCTTATGCAATTCAATTCGAGTTATCCTAAAATTCAGTGACCAGAGTGACTAAAACTCTACAGTAAAATAACACGGAACGGCAAAGGTTAAAACTACGCTCAAGTTATCCATCAACTACCCCCGAGTTCGAGCCACGAGAGCTCAAGATAAACGGTTCCCACTGCATATATGCAACCACCAGCAATGATGATCTTCCGTAGAGGCCTGCTGACCGCGGCGGAGACGGCCCACCTGCGCGCGGCCCTCGAGTCACCCTCGGGCGTGGCGAGCCGGGCGTACGGGCGTGACGACGGCGCGGGGCGGCGCACGCGCTCGGCGCTGTGGAACCGGCCGGGAAGTGACGTGACCGGCGCCGTGGCGCGCGCCGAGAAAGTGGTGGGCACGTTCGAGCAGGTGAGCGATGGATGATAGGAAACTGGCCGTAACAATGGTTGGTATATGACGTGGAGAGAATATTTAACAATTATCGTGCTGTCACTACAGTTATGGCCTCTCTAAGTGGTCTCAAATAGAGAGTTGTTTTATTCATGGAGGTTGGCGGTTGTCTTTTTTTAGGGACAGTGAGAAATGGTCTTGTTACAGAGGTGGTCTCTTTATGGAGTTGGTCTTCATTGGAGTTTTTTATTGTACTTTTAGGAATTATGATTGATTCTGAAATGTGCATTTATTTCTATCACTAATGATGCACGCATATCACTGTTTGACATTTGTGATAAACATGGTTATGTTAAACCAATGGTGTCATTCCCAGGGTGCTCACTGCATTACATGTAGTTACCTTCGAATGGATAGAGTCGGCTCTTATTGGACCATATATAACGAATGGCACGTGTTGCAATGTAGACAGAGAATTTTTTTAGATGTAGCTGACATATTGCAGTATACGCATTATACTTGTACTTACAACAGGTTCTGAAAATTTGGAAACTGCTCAGAGTACAAGAGGAATGGTAGAGAATCATGTTAAACCATGGGTAGACAGCGAAAGAAAGGCATCTATCTGAAGCTAATTTGCCTCTCAGCCAATTATAATAGTGTGGAAGTTAACGTGCCACTACCACGCCCAGACCATTATGAAGGAGCAATGTACTAAAACCCAAAAGTTTACTAACATCCCCTCCTAAACCCTAGACACCTTATGTCCAACATGATAGGCAAATGATGAGATCCATTTTCACACCTAAACATTTGATTGTGTGTGTGTGTGGGGGTGTGTGTGTGTGTGTGTTGTGCATGTGTGTTGGCCGGGGTGTTTAGCATATCCGGTCTTCGTCCCCCCTTTCCCCTCCACCCCACCTCCACTTTCCCTATTCTGGATCTACTATTGAACATGTCTCTAAGCCTCTTTTCTCCTGAACTATATTCCAGCTTCTGGGAGGGGAGCTGTATCACTACCACTCCAAGGTCATCATGAAGGAGGCGCACGTGGGCGGCATGCACGTGTGGCACCAGGACTACGGGTGAGCACGCACCGCATTGTACGTGTAGGAAACTTATATGTACTTGTAGCCCCAGTGTTGACATGCCGGAGGGTCGAGGGTGAGGGGTGGTGGACTTTTCCACGTAACGTTGCCATTATGCGGTGGCTACACAGGGTGGGATTTTTGTCAGCATTTCAATGCATGAGGGTATGGGCGGGGTTTTGTTAATGTAAATTTTGCATCAATAACAGTAGGTTGATTTTATTTTGGTGATAACGGGCATAGTCCATCTTTGGTGTAGATACTAACTTTGACATTTTTAAATTAATTACTGGCTTTGACTCATAATAATGCGTGTGTTTTTTACACATGCTTTCTCGACATGACCGCCTCATCCTCAAATAAAATAACTGAATTTCATCAATCAGTGAGTCTTTGTTACCGAATTCTAAAACTAATTCCTAAACCCTAAACCAAGCTTCTAACCTCCATACATATATTTGCATTTTACCACCTGGATGCCATCCTCCTCCTGTCTCCCAGCTACTGGTACGAGAACGGCTGTCTGTTCCCCAACATGGGGACCGTGTGGATCGCGGTGGACAAGGCCGACAGGGAGAACGGCTGTGTGCAGGTCAGAGTGGTTTATTATTGGTTTGTTTTTGTGTTTTCGTTGTGTTTTATTTTGTGTTGATTTGTTTCCTTTTTTTATTTTATTGCTGTGGTTGATAATTTAGGGGGTAGTTTGTGTTTGTATTGTTTTGTTGTTTGTTGATTCATGTAAAAAATAAATAACGATGATTAAGAT
>CM032669.1:19146121-19157866 GCA_019095985.1 Streblospio benedicti | reverse complement strand
CCGGGGGCCCCCAAGGGAAGGGCAAAAGGGGGGAGGGTTGGAAAGGGAAGGGAAAATGGGCCCGGAAGGGGGGAAAATTAGGGTTAGGGCCCGGGGCCCGGGCCCCAGGCCCAAGGGGGTTCGGGCCAAAATAAGAGGGGAAGGTCACGGAACACAGGTGCATGAAAAGGGAAGGGAACAGGTCCGGTTATTGGGCCATGGTTAAAGGGGACAGGAAAAGGAAGCCCGGTTTTTAAAAAACCGGCCCGGGGAAAAACAGGCCCCCTATTTTAAGGGGTTGGGGGGGAGGCTTGGAAACGGCAAGGGAAGGGGCCCGGGCCAGGATTGATACAGGGCAAGGGCCAAAGGGGCCACGGGGAAGGGAAAAAGGGGCCGGTTGGGAGGGTTTGGCCCAGGCAATATTGGGCCTGGGAACGGGGACGTCTGGGAAACTGGACACAGGTCACAGGGAAGGGACAGGCCCGGAGGGATAAGGTTCGGTCCATTTGGAATAAGGGCCTTGGCCCAAGGACCAAAGGAAAGGGCCTTGGACCTGGGATGGGAAAGGGAATTTGGACCAAAAGGCCCGGACCAGGGGCTGGGCCCCAGGGGGAAAGTCCGGTCCATGGATCCGGGCTGAAGTCGGGCCGGGCCGGACCAGGTATTGACCTTTTGGGTTCAAGGAACATGGCCCTAAGGGACACGGCCCGGTCCTAAGGAAATGGGACCACAGGTCACAGGGAGTACAGGAGAAAAGCATAGGCTTGGGGACGGCCAGGTGATACTGGGCACTGGTCTCAAGGAGACCGGGAAACTATCATTACGTGGATAACGGTACTGGCCACAGGGAATGGACACAGGCCAGGGATAGGGTCACGATAGGACCAATAGATACTGGGGCTACGGACACTGGAATGAGGTGCACTGGGTCGGGCCTCAAGGGGAAGGGAACTGGAAATCTTGACCAGTGGATAAGGGAAACTGGCCAGGGTGACACGGCCCTGGCTGTGATACAGGGGCATGGGACCGATTGGCTTTACTGGACCAACTGGTAGAAGTGGAGCCACAGGACCGAGGGGGGGCCATGGGGCTTGATGGAGGACAGGGCCAACTGGAATAACTGGTGCCACTGGGGATAAGGGTGAACAAGGTGGCACAGGGTTCACGGGCCCCGTTGGACCTGTTGGATTCACAGGCGATATTGGGCCTCAGGGAGATACGGGTACAACCGGTCCTCAAGGGAATACTGGGACCACAGGTCCACAGGGAGATACAGGAGTTACAGGTCCAAATGGTGATACTGGAGTTACAGGTCCAAATGGTGATACTGGGTCCACTGGTCCTCAAGGAGACACAGGAGACACTGGGCCCATTGGACCTGTTGGATTAACAGGAGTTACTGGTCCACAAGGGGACACTGGAACCACAGGCCCACAGGGAGATACTGGAGTCACTGGGCCTATAGGACCCGTAGGATTGACTGGGGGGATCTACTGGAATCACAGGTGCAACTGGATATACTGGGCCTCAAGGGGACACAGGAATCACGGGTCCTATTGGACCAATTGGATTCACAGGAGTTACAGGCCCTAATGGTGACACCGGCCCTCAAGGTGATACAGGAACAACGGGACCGCAAGGTGACACAGGGACTACTGGACCTCAAGGAGACACTGGGGTTACTGGTCCACGTGGGGATACTGGGATTACAGGCCCTAATGGTGATACTGGAACCACAGGCCCGCAAGGTGACACAGGAACTACCGGTCCTCAGGGGGATACTGGAATTACAGGTCCTATTGGGCCACAAGGACTCACTGGCCCAACTGGTGGCACAGGGGTTCCGGGTGATACTGGCATTCAGGGTGATACAGGGCCCATAGGACCAATTGGATTTACGGGTGATATGGGACCGATTGGCTTTACTGGACCAACTGGTAGAAGTGGAGCCACAGGACCGAGGGGGGCCATGGGGCTTGATGGAGGGACAGGGCCAACTGGAATAACTGGTGCCACTGGGGATAAGGGTGAACAAGGTGGCACAGGGTTCACGGGCCCCGTTGGACCTGTTGGATTCACAGGCAATATTGGGCCTCAGGGAGGGGGTACAACCGGTCCACAGGGGGAATACAGGAGACCACAGGTCCAAATGGTGATACTGGAGTTACAGGTCCAAATGGTGATACTGGGTCCACTGGTCCCTCAAGGAGACACGGGAGACACTGGGCCCATTGGACCTGTTGGATTAACAGGGAGTTACTGGTCCACAAGGGGGACACTGGAACCACAGGCCCACAGGGAGATACTGGGAGTCACTGGGCCTATAGGGACCCGTAGAGGGATTGGGGCTACCGGATCTACTGGAATCACAGGTGCAACTGGATATACTGGGCCTCAAGGGGACACAGGGAATCACGGGTCCTATTGGACCAATTTGATTCACAGGGAGTTACAGGCCCCAATGGAGACACCGGCCCTCAAGGTGATACAGGAACAACGGGACCGCAAGGTGACACAGGGACTACTGGACCTCAAGGAGACACTGGGGTTACTGGTCCACGTGGGGATACTGGGATTACAGGCCCTAATGGTGATACTGGAACCACAGGCCCGCAAGGTGACACAGGAACTACCGGTCCTCAGGGGGATACTGGAATTACAGGTCCTATTGGGCCACAAGGACTCACTGGCCCAACTGGTGGCACAGGGGTTCCGGGTGATACTGGCATTCAGGGCATAAAGGGCGATCTTGGACCCATAGGATTTACAGGCCCACAGGGAGACACTGGACTGCAAGGTTAGGGATTCAGTTACTTATATTATTTAATTCTTTGGGATGGATGCCTAATAACTATGTTATCAAATCAGCAATGATAACCAGATTATTCAAACCTATGAGCTTGGTGAGAATAAAATACAGGAATTTAGTACCTTTCCAAAGAATATATTCTAAACAATTAACGCGATGTATTAGAAAATACAGCAAGACATGTATTTAATAAATGATTTTCTCCAATCATTCAGGATCAATGGGAGAAATGGGCCCGAGAGGCTTCAAAGGCGAGCAGGGTCCCAAAGGTTCAACACTCAGTGAGTAACAATTGGTATAGCTTATTACATGTCCACTGATAGAGTAAGATATATACGTATTTTCTTTTTTACCTGCATTTAAGGTTATGTAAAAGTTGTTAACTAATGCACTAGATTGAACCCCATTGCAGGCTGCTTCACCCCTCTGGACATTGCCCTCGTCGTGGACGAGACCACTGGTGATGTCCAATGGAACACGTGGGAGCTCATCCAAACATTCCTAACGCATGTCATCGAAAACATCAACGTGGGTAAGCTCAAAGTAGTGCATTAGAATCAGTCACCAACAGACTGTTAGCTAGGTTATGCTGCATGCAAGTTCTTGACCTTGCTATTGTAACGAAACCAGTTCATACGATAGTTAGGCCTCCAGTGCACAAGATTGCAACCAATCTCGGCAGTGTATTAGTTCTTTTGTAAAGTTGCACTGGAGTAAGCAGTAAGATCCTCTTTGTTACACACACCTTGTTCCTTCTCTTAAGCTCACTGTACGATTAGGGACTCAGTACACTACAGTACTGAGAACGGCCATTAGAGCCTCAGTTTCCTTGTAGACGCTAGTCGGATAGCACATAGGGGTGGTAACATATTCACGATGAGAATAGGCCCTCTTTACTTGATCTGACGAGGTTAGCCATATGGCTACCTCTCCTCACTGCGCAAGGACCCACGTGGCTATGTGAAGGGGACACCCTGATCGTTGCGTGTCAGCACCGGTGCGAAGTCCCCTCAACCAGGGGCCCATAGTGAAAAAATCTTAAAATGTTCTTGTTTTTTTATTTTAGTATAAAAGAACATTCATTTTAAAAATGTATAACACTTCAAAGGTTGCAGGAATGGAATTTGGTTTATGGACCATACAAAAGATCATACAAATACAATAAAAAATTCAGTCAATGTTAATTTTGACTGTACCGAAATTGTATACATGATCTTTTGTATGGTCCATAAACCAAAATCTATTCCTGAAACCCCTAAAGTGTTATACATTTTTATAAAGGGAAATGCTTGTACTCTTATACTAAAATAAAAAACAAGCACATTTTAGGATTTTTTTTATCTCCAGCAAGTCTCGTTGCGACTGACTCTACTTTATTTACAGTATTATAATTGCTAGGTAATCACCTGGTTAACAGTTATGTAAAACCGGTACCTCTCAGATTCAGGTTTTTGTGAAAGGGGCTGGTTGTAATCACAGGATTTTCATGGGTTTTGTACTAGCTAAAGCTAGCAGACAGGCAAAAAGCCCCATAAAAATGATTTTTGGGGGGATAAAAATGGGAGCCATCTGGGTCTGCCTGTGTTAAAATCATAACGTCCCCATTTGAGTAGTAATTCGAAATGAAAATATTGCTATAGATTTGCATTCATTATCAAAATATATTTCATTTTATCAATTGTGATGAAGAATGACGACATCACTATGTATTGTCACTCCTGATTCAGCAACCACAAAGGACCACGTGTCAGCAGTATTCTATGGACCAACGCCTAAATTGGAGTTCGCGTTCAACAGATACAACAGCTCAGAAGCCGTAATATCATACCTGAAAAACAACAGTGCCTCAGTCATGGATGTGAGTTTCAACTGAAATTATTACATATATCTTAATATACACGTAAATGATATAGCTGAACATAACGCAATCCAAAATCAGTTTTTCAAAGACAATAGTTACTGTACTAGCATGTTTGATGAAGCATATATTCATTATTGGGGTTGAAATAGAAATATTTCACATTCAAGTATGATGTAGAAATCAAATCAACCTGTTTCAGTCATAATAATGGGCACTTATACTTGAAATGTCAGCTTATTATATGATACAGCCAACATGTCCAAGACCATGAGGTACATATTCTCAAACAAGGGAAATGTGTATATTATTATACAAAAGTTATGCTGTTATTGATATTGAATTCCCAACCAATCTGACTAGTTTAAGAAAAAAAACATTACAGACCCCTGACGTGCCCAAGGCCATGAACTTCACCCTGGAGAACGTCTTCACCAAGGACAAGGGTGACCGTGCCAACATCACCGACCTGCTAGTGCTGGTGGTGACGCAAGAAATTGGAAAAGCCATACTAGAGGGACCTGTGGCCAAGGTGCGCCAGAGCATCATGGACGCAGGCATACATATCATTGCAATTGGTGAGTGAGATTCTGCACTTGCGAACTTCCTCTTAATTGGTGAAGACTAACTGCACACCTATGTTTGGCCAGACAAGCAATGTGATTTTTATTTGTAACTCACCAGAGTGCCTGGTTTTGTAGCTTTAAGGTATATGAGTTCAATGATTCTATGTACAATGGAACCTCCCTATTAAGACCATTCAGACTGGTCTCAAGTTGTCTCGATAGAGAGCTATAGAGAGGTGGTCTTTTTATGTACGGGGTATGTTCAAGTTGTTCACTCCATGAAAAGTTTGGGACCTCGAGAAATGGAGTTATTTCAGAGGTGTTCTCAATAGAGGCGGTCTTTATTGGAGGTTTAGTCATTTCTTACAATGTATGTTGTGGTAAACATTTTATACATGTTTGTGTTATCTGACCAGGCATTGCCAAGTTTGCTAAGTACTCTGAAGTGAAGGAAATCGCCTCCTCCATTTTGGGCGTGCACATGATGGACGCGACCTACACCACTGGGTATGATATGGCAAAGGTGGTCAGGGACATGATGACCAGTGTGGACCGCTACCGCCAGCAATGCCAGACCGATGGTAGGTGCCGGGACGGTTGAGGGGGAGTGGTAGGGTTGGCTGCCGCAGGGTGGGCGTGAGAGAGGGAGGTGGGGTGATGATTAATTTGTGGAATATTACACAGGAAGGAGCGGCATTTTGGTACTGTGGGGTTCTGTTGAGTTTTGGGGAGTAAATGCGTGTTTACAGACAATTTTGCAGAATTTTGCAGCGCTATGGTAATATATGTTTTTCACCCAAGGGGCATGGGCTGTGGAATTTGAATTGCCCATGTTAAAATGTGTCAAAATAATGTTGACCATCAATTCCAAACCAATTTATGAAGGGTGATTAGTAGAATTTGTAATAAGATTTGTTTTTATCATTAAAAATCCAACCATGTTTTCCTCCACACAGATCAATTATCTTCTGTGCCTCAAGTCCCTCAAGCCGCACAGCAAATAGACGCAACTAATGTGTTATTGAAAGACGAGATCCTAGAAGAAGTAGAAAAACTCTTCAAGCCCAAAGATGGACCAGTTTCCTTTCAAGTCAGCATCATCATCGGCAGTGCATCTATTGTCCTCAACGTGGTGCTGATCACAGTATCGCTGTATATATGTGTCCGGTGGAGAGCAAGGTTGGTGAATCTGAGTTTTTATTAATATTATTTGATTTATTGCCAGTTTTTATTCATTGATTACAATGTTCATTCCAATATAACATTTATTGAAGTGATCATCCATCGTGGGCATCATATTGGTGGCTATAACTATCATTAAGTGCATCCTCATCAGTGAGAATCATATATATGAAAAGTAACATTGTTCAAATGAGATACTTCCTAATAATCCAGTATATTTGGTTAATGATAAGTATTTATTTGGTGACTATGACTATCTTTGATATTATAAGATATATCTTTATTATGTTTATGAATAGTAATTTATGAAATACATGTATATGTGCCAGATTATGTTCACCGATCCACTATACCAATATATGACCTATTTATTTAATACTTTTAGTACTAAATTCAAAAGTCAATATCTGATTTGTACAGGGTTACCCCAACACTGTGCAAGTGTAACGTTCAAGTTGTAATATTTACCAAATGTTCGCTCTAATCACTGTGCCGATATGATCATAATCTACATTAGGATCATGCTAATGCTGTTCTGGATAGTTTACAGATGGTTAAATATTGCTTGATTTGTACTTTTTATTTAGCAATTGCAAGTTATTTTACATATAATACACAAGAAAAAAGGTATTTGATAAGATATTCTGTTAAAGTCAAGTTTTTAGTGGATTGAGAGCTTAAAATACTCATTTCATATAAATCAGTGATGATCGTAATGATTTTTCATCATTAGAACAAATTAGAATGCATTACGATCATTGGTGAAAAATCATTACGATCATTACTGGTTTATATGAAATGAGTACTTTTAGCTTGTAATCCACTAAAAACTCTGCTCTAACATAGAATATCTTATCAATATACTTTTTACTTGGGTATTATAGGTAAAATAACATGCGATTACCAAATAAAAAATACCAATAAAGCAATATTTAACCATCTGTAAAATATCCACAACGGCACCAGTTTGATCGTAATGCGCATTATGATCAAAGTGTTGGCACAGTGGTAATATAAATAAATAATATCAAATTACATTGAATAACATCATGTTGTTAGGCAAAGATTGCGTGTTGAATGTGAAGAGGACGGTGCATCACCATCATCGCAGAGGTCCTCTTGGACCAGCTGGTCTGCCAAGTCCACAAAGTCAGAATGTTCCATGGACTCTGCCAGTATAGACTCCTCACACATAGGGGCATCACAGACATGACACATTGATTGTGGATTGTATTATATAACACCTCTCAAGGGATGACCTCAATTTAAGTTGGTCTTTTTTTTTTTGGTGCTTAGAAGCCATGAAATTTCTGATGATTAAGTTATGTATGTATGTGTAGATGTGACCATATTTTTTTAAACATATACTTAATATTCTGAGCACAATGATATTCTCCAGTTATGGCATACATATATATTTACTTGTGATCATGTTATTACCTCAACATTGTATACCGTCAGCAGATTGGCCACTAAAAGTACATGTAGGTCAATAGTAGAAAACAAATTCATTTGCTAGTGAGAAAAATCGAAGATCTTAAAGTAAATATACATCACTCTATATAATATTGAGCCATGGCACATGGCCCTCTAATGTGTCATCTAGAATGTTAGCCAATCAGCGCAAAACTCTCACTAATTTGGCGAAGCTTTTGAACAGTCAGCAATGTCTAATGCATTATGCATATTTTGACCTAATTGGGAAGATATCAAGGACTCCATACAAAGCAAGTTTTGAGCAATAGAGTGAGCTCTTGATAATGAGGGTGTGATACATACATTGTTGAATATTTGTTAAGTTGGTATTTTTACATTTTTGAAAGTTGATCGGCTTAACTGAAGTGTGTTTTAAAGTATGTGGTTGTTTGTGAGTGTGTTTTTTATGTAGAGGGTAGTTAATTGCGTCGCTTCAGCAGCTGAAGCAAAGCCTTGTGTTCACTTCGTTTTATCTAAGTGTGTATCTATGTATGTCTCCAGACAAACCAAACGGTTTACCGATGAACCAATTTCGTTTAAACTTTACACAACTATTAAGAATGAAGCAACACAGAAGTGATTTGAATTTGGGCACTTTGCCAATTAAAGTGTGCTTTCCACAGGGCCATTTATGGTTCATTTCCGACATTACTAGTATTGAGTGCACAATGCCAGAGCAATAGCATATCAGCTGCAAAAGTCTACTTGGTGCTGTTTGTTGTTTGGGACAATGAGAAAAGGATCCAATATGATTAGACAGTGTCACACAGATTATTTGTGGGTGATTGCATACATTGTAATTGTGTACTTTTATTCATGATTTCCATAACCTTTTAGTAAACATCTTTATTGCCCATAAGTCAATATTGTTCTATCGACGCTGTGCTCTCTGAGCACTTTTGATCTAGTTTTTCAAGAATATAGTCATTAGTCCTTTTTCCATACTGGAAAGTGAAGTTAACCAACTTTGTAAGTATTTTGATAGAAAATTACATTTACACTTTTCTTTCTATCATAAAACTGTTAGTACAATGGGGTCTTAAAGGATGTGATAGTGGCAAATAATGTAGAAAATAAGTAACCTATTTAATGATTTGAATTGATTATTTCATGTTGAGGCTCCATTTTTGTCATTAATCCTGGTGCTATGAATACTTTATTATCATTAGGAAGATTTACTGTTTGCTTACATCTACAATTTTTTGTAAAAAGGCTATCTATGCACAATGTTTACTCCATGGACTGTTGAAGTACAAATGAGGGATGATGTCCTTCTTATGAACGTAAACAAAAATGGAATTTTGCCAAGTATGAATTTTCCAAAACCGTTTTGTCAACTACGAAATGTCACCCCATGTTGACTGTTGTTCACAGATGGAAATTACTACTGGGTTCTGTAAAAACAACTTGCATGAAGTGTGATGGTCGCGGGAACGGGCTTTCGCCAGTAGCACTGTTGACGCTCATGTGATTAGCAGGAAACGTCATCCACTATAGCAAAAGATGTTCTATGAACAAAAAACAATTGATCATTTTAGTACTAAATTCAAAAGTAACCTCCATTTGGGATTTTGCAGGTAAAAATAACATGCTATTAACATGGCGAGTAATATTTACCACCTTGCGGCGGTGGTCGCCCGACACTATGTTGGAGTCTGCGGCGTCTGCAGTGTTTTCAGCATGCGGTGACATTTTACAGTTGAAAGTTAAATATACACACGAGCTCCGTTTTATTGAGTGCAATCGGCAAAGTTTTTTTTACATATGCCCTTTGCATAGAACGTGCGAAGTACTCGCTATGTTAAAGCGCACCGTGTGATTACAAAAGTGGATCCGCGTTAATTTTCAGGCATATAAACCAGTGATGATTGTAATGACATTTTGCATCATTAAAACAAATTCACGTAAAGGTCACCGATCATGCCTGGTAGGAAAAATCATTACGATCATCACTGGTTTATATGAAATGAGCAAGCCAAACTTTTTAATCCTAAGGCGTGAAAAAATCTGCTCTAAAATGCAATGCACGGATCAATAACGTTTTTTATGCGTTTGGGTATTATAGGTAAAATAACATGCGATTACCAAATAAAAAATACCAATAAAGCAATATTTAACCATCTGTAAAATATCCACAACGGCACCAGTTTGATCGTAATGCGCATTATGATCAAAGTGTTGGCACAGTGGTAATATAAATAAATAATATCAAATTACATTGAATAACATCATGTTGTTAGGCAAAGATTGCGTGTTGAATGTGAAGAGGACGGTGCATCACCATCATCGCAGAGGTCCTCTTGGACCAGCTGGTCTGCCAAGTCCACAAAGTCAGAATGTTCCATGGACTCTGCCAGTATAGACTCCTCACACATAGGGGCATCACAGACATGACACATTGATTGTGGATTGTATTATATAACACCTCTCAAGGGATGACCTCAATTTAAGTTGGTCTTTTTTTGTTACTTAGAAGCCATGAAATTTCTGATGATTAAGTTATGTATGTATGTGTAGATGTGACCATATTTTTTTAAACATATACTTAATATTCTGAGCACAATGATATTCTCCAGTTATGGCATACATATATATTTACTTGTGATCATGTTATTACCTCAACTTACTTGTATAACGTCAGCAGATTGGCCACATAAAAGTACATGTAGGTCAATAGTAAAAACAAATTCATTTACTAGTGAGAAAAATCGAAGATCTTAAAAGTAAATATACATCACTCTATATAATATTAAGCCATGACACATGGCCCTCTGATGTGTCATCTAGAATGTTAGCCAATCAGCGCAAAAACTCTCACTAATTTGGCGAAGCTTTTGAACAGTCAGCAATGTCTAATGCATTATGCATATTTTGACCTAATTGGGAAGATATCAAGGACTCCATACAAAGCAAGTTTTGAGCAATAGAGTGAGCTCTTGATAATGAGGGGTGTGATACATACATTGTTGAATATTTGTTAAGTTAGTATTTTTACATTTTTGAAAGTTGATCGGCTTAACTGAAGTGTGTTTAAAAAAGTATGTAATTTGTTTGTGTGTGTTTTTTTATGTAGAGGGGTAAGTTAATTGCGTCGCTTCAACAGCTGAAGCAAAGCCTTGTGTTCACTTTGTTTTTTCTATGTGTGTATCTATGTATGTCTCCAGACAAGCTAGAGGGTTTACAGATAAACCGATTTCGTTTAAACTTTATACAACTATTAAGAATGAAGCAACACAGAAGTGATTTGAATTTTGGGCACTTTGCCAATTAAAGTGTGTGCTTTCCACAGGGCCATTTATGGTCCATTTCCGACATTATTAGTATTGAGTGCACAATGCCAGAGCAATAGCATATCAGCTGCAAAAGTCTACTTGGTGCTGTTTGTTGTTTGGGACAATGAGAAAAGGATCCAATATGATTAGACAGTGGCACACAGATTATTTGTGGGTGATTGCATACATTGTAATTGTGTACTTTTAATCATGATTTCCATAACCTTTTTAGTAAACATCTTTATTGCCCATAAGTCAATATTGTTCTATTGACGCTGTGCTCTCTGAGCACTTTGATCTAGTTTTTCAGAATATAGTCATTAGTCCTTTTTATACTGGGAAAGTGAAGTTGACCAACTTTGTAAGTATTTTGATAGAAAATTACATTTACACTTTTTTCTTTCTATCCATAAAAACTGTTAGTACAATGGGGTCTTAAAGGATGTGATAGTGGCAAATAATGTAGAAAATAAGTAACCTATTTAATGATTTGAATTGATTATTTCATGTTGAGGCTCCATTTTTTTGTCATTAATCCTGGTGCTATGAATACTTTATTATCATTAGGAAGATTTACTGTTTTGCTTACATCTACAATTTTTT
>CM032669.1:19106615-19127646 GCA_019095985.1 Streblospio benedicti | reverse complement strand
TTATGTACAGATCGCCCGTGGGATGTGTATGAAACGCAAAGTATACTCGCGGAAGATCGGCCAGTCATCCCAGGGGGGCATAGGAGTCTCCTTGTTGGGAACAGCAACTTGTTGGAAGTGTCAGTCTCGTCTGGGTCGCGGGAACGTGGCTTAGGCAGGGCTACACTGCCTGGAAACGAGAGGGCGCAGTTTGGCAAATCCGTGGGGAAGCAGTAAGGAAAGCAGGGCAGCGGGCGGCCGCGGGTCACGGGTGGCTCACGGGAGAGGTGAAGAGACGTCCCAAGAAGTGTTTAAGTTGTGCAGGACGCACACCAGTCCGTGAGAAGTAAGCCAAGACAACCAGACGGGGAAGACGACGCCAGGAGAATCATGTTGGCGATGTTTAACACAGATGGGCCTCGCAAACACGACCCGGACGTGGTTATGCTCGCAAGGAGGCAGCCAGTTCCGTGAGGGGAGCAAGATAGCTTCACTGATGAAGAGAAGATCGTCCAGAAAGGTGTGGGACATGGGTGGGCTCGCATACGCGATCCTTACGTGTTCACACTCGTCAAAAAATCACCAGTAGCAGCAGAGAAGCAATACGGCTTCTCCCACACGTATACTGCATCGCACAGTGACAGGCCGCGGGAACGCGACCTAGAAGAGATGATGCTCGCAGGAGAGTTGTCAGCCTCGCCAGTAGAATGTAAAGACTTTGTTCATACAGTGACAGCCATGTGCGATGTGTCAGCCACAAGTAGGGCTCGTAGATGCGGGTCAGACGGGCTACACACTCGCAGGAGGTTACAGGATCGCCGGGACAGCAAGAGGACTTTCCCCAGTGCAGTAATGAGACTTTGCGGGAAGTGTCCACTTCCCTACGCTCGCGGAAACGCAACCTGGATTGGACCATGTCCACGGGGGAAGAGTATAAAAGCTATAGAAGCGAGCTGATACAAACCATGAGGCTAACAGACGTGTAAACAACAGGCTAATAAAATCCCGCGATGCGCCGTGAAAGGCGGGACTGCACCCGCGAGAGTAGAAGCTGGCGGCGATGGCGAGACTTTCCCACAACACTGCGACTTTGCAGCGCGAGTGGGGATGTCAGGGGCCATACGTCGACCATGATAAGGTTCCAGAAACATGCGAGGAAGCAGCCTGATGTTTCATGACAATACAGAAGCGAGCTGACATATGCCACAAGGCCAGAAGACGTGTCCACCGCAGGCTAGTGCAACCCGCGACGCCGCCACAAAACACCGGACTTCACCCGCGAGGGGAGCAGCGGGCGCACACTCACAACACTGCGAGCTTTCAGCGCGAGTGGGGAGGTCACGGGTCGAACAGGGACCTTGATATGGTGCCAGAAGCATGCAGGAAAGCAACCTGAAGTATCATGAAAATACAGACGTAGTAAGCGCGAGCTGACGCAATCAGCGTCGCTGCCGTGAAGTGTGGGCCTTAATCCGCGAGAATGTTAGCAGGCATCTACGGTGCGACACTCCCATTCCACTGCAGGAGGGGCAGCTGACGGCGATGGCAGCACACCCCCATTACACTGCGAGCTAGCAGTGCGAGTGGGGAGGTTAAGGGCCATACAAGAAACATGCAATGATCTCAGGAAACAGCGGGACAGTTGTGTAACTACACAGACATAAATAAGCAAAGGCTACAATGCCGCAATGTGGGCAATCCAGCCTTGAGGCCAAGTGCAAGAATAGGAAAAACACAAGGGTGACCAGGGGCCGGTTGCACAAAGCCATTTTACGTTCACGATCATGTGTTTTACGGTCGTGTTAGTATTTTTTCGTAAAATTTCAGTTGCACTAAAAACACTACGATATCGTAGATCGTATAATTGCAGTTTTCATTCGTAAAAAAATCACGAATATCGTAAGAAAATGACCGGGCTAAAAGGTAGCGCCAGTGGCGTGAATTTGTTCTCGTTTGTGTTGTGTTTGTCATTTGTAAATGAAATATTCATAATATTGGTTTGATTGAACATTAACATGCACAAAATGGAAGCCTCTATTGAGGGGAGTATATACCCTCGATGAAAATCCGTTTACCAACATGTTTATTCCCTAAATCACAATTTTCATGTACAGCGTTCTTATAATGCCACAGTTAAATACATGGTGCTATAAAAGATGGTCTTACTATGGGGGTGGTCATTTTGGAGAGGTGGTGTTTTAAGATTTGCGTTGATATTGTAGTTTTCATTTGTGCATTAAGAATTATTTATTTATCTACGTATGTCAATCAGATTATTTTGATTTACTCTTTTAAATGCATTAATTCATTAGCAGACATGGACTCTGGAAGACAGTGGTTTGATGTACAATGAATATAATTCGATGTACAAGATTAGTACAGTTTGTACAGTAGAACCTCCAATTAAGTCCAACTCTCTAATAGACTATTTCTTGCAGTCCCAAGTCTTCATAAAGAGGTCGGCGGTCAAAACACACTCCATAAAGAGACCACCTATAAATTAAAATAGCTTGGTGGTCATAATATTTGTTCTACTGTATTCTATCAATGATAAAAATAAGTTTGCGGGTATATTCTGCCCCCCCCCCCCATATTGGTCTCTTTTAGCATGCACGGATCATAGTCTGCATGGGTTTTGAACGTGGAATTGATAGTAAACATGCCAAAAATTCTATGAAAATAAGGTATTTTGGTGATAAAGTGGCATACAAACCCTCGCTCCCCACCCACCCACCCACCCACCCTGGATATGCATGTGGTATTGATGGAAGGTTATACTGTACACGGGATCTTTTAAAATTGAAATGAAAGCCTTTAAGAGTCGAACAAGAGAGAAACAAGTTGCTTATAAAGTCAGTTCCATTTGCGGTAATGTACTACATTTTGCGATCGTAAATTCACACGATGATACTGCTTTGACGACTACGAACATTTGGCTTTGTGCAACGCACGTCACGACCATCATTTTCGTATCGTTACTCGTTTCGTGATCGTAAATGTTTCGTATTTCGGGATTTGTTTGGGCAACCGGCGCCAGGAATCTCGCAAGGCACGAGATGGACGACGAAGAGGTGGACAAGCAAGCAGAAGGGTCTATGGGATGAGGACATTGTTATGTCCACCCATTTGACCTCGTTAAGGTTCCAGGAAACAGCAGAGTAGTCCCCCTACGGAAAGGGTCTTGTGTCAATATTATTGACCAGACTTCTGCACAGTAGTAAGAGGGGACTATGGAGCACTGCCTGAGTAATGGAGGAGATTGGTTGAAGAAGACTCGGCAGAAGAAATGTATGCTGTTGACCCTTAAGGGTGGTGCAGCAATGAAGCAGAAATGAGCAGCCCGCACGCACAGCGAGGGGAACTGGAGGCGGCAACTTATGATGCTAGGCTCGCCCAGTTTCCCCCGGGCGAAGACCACAACACCTGCTGTCATGGGGTGTCAGGACATGGAAGCTGGGTTGAAAAGCGACGGAATAATGAGGGAACCTCGCCAGCAGCTGCCGCAGGGCGCTGTAGCAGTCGCAGGGATTTCCTCAGCGAACAGAGCTCTACTCTCTACTTCAACTCCTGAGAGTGAGAATCCGTTGGTACGCCGTTTCCATCAAACACCATTCGTGTATGCATTGGAGGAGTACCATCGAGAAGAAATACAGCAGAAGAAAGCCAGCTACACACAGGCAGCGACAGAAGTGTGGTGACAGGTGTGACACATCATCCTCGGATGATGATTTCACAACAGCTGTGCCCACAACTGCTTTCAAGGACAGCATCAGGAATTTCCACGATTTAGTCAACCGGTCACGAATCAGACCTGGCCTGACTTTATTAACAGATGGTAGAACTCATGGGCAGCTATTGGGCTGGGTGGTTGGTGGACAGGGTAAGTGGCAAGGCTCAAGGCGCAATGCTGAATTTAACATTTCAGCAGCGGAATGACTGGGGAGAGCTTGTGTCTATTCTCAATGCACATTTTCATGTTGATCATGAGCAAAGGGTAGCGGAGGAAGAGCTTATTAACTGAAAGCAAAGCAGCAAAGAGTCACAGAAGTCGGGAGGTGGCACTGGAGGACATTCGGGTAATGGACCCCCCAGAATCAGAAGAAAAAGACGCTTTCCAGCGAAGTGGGAATGCTGGAAGTGTGGGAAATTAGGACACAGTCACATGAAATGTCCAGAGGCGACTGAAGCAGAAAAAGTGGAATGGCTGGAATTTTCAAGGGTCTTGAAAGAGCAGGGCCAAGCGGCAATGGCCGCAAGAGGGAAGCCTGCTGGTACGGCCCCGGGAAACTAAACAGCAAGGTCACTGCGTCGCGGGTGGTCCTTACTGTAGAAGATGCAAGCGACAAGTACCCTTCTATTTCTGAAGATGGGGGAATCATTGGCTGTGTTGAAAAACGAAATTGTGATTCGGTGGGTGAGGGCGTGTTACTCTCACCAAGTAGACTTCCGGGACGGGACATGACCGACCGCCTTGTCGTCATGGACTTGAAACAGAACATCTGCGAGCGGGTATTACCTGGGGAAGCGCGTGACAGCACGCAGCGGTGTACAGGAATGGGTAAAGTCTGGGTGAGGGGGCTGGCCTTTCCAGACTGACGAGTCACTTGGCGGTACAGTTCCGTGGTGTACGTTGCTCAATGCAAGCAAAGCCCAGTGACACCAGACACGGCGTAGCAAAATCATGGTAGCTGGGATACCATGGGAGTTAGGATTGTTCTCGCAGGTGTCCGGACCAGTTGTCACCGGTCCCGTAGGTGTTGGACTTGTCAGTCCAAGAGCAATCCGCCCTACAGTGGTCTTGTTCGTTGCTGGCTAATTGTACTCTACATAGTATGCCCAAACTCGTAGCTGGCAGCACCCCCAGATTTCATTCCCCGCTTGTTTATTTTGTTCTATCCATCCATTATTATTGTTATTTACTAAGTAAGTCGCGGGTGGGCCTCCCCAGTTCAGTTGTCACCGAGTCCACGAAAGCTCTCAGCAAGTATGACGTTACTTTTGTCCTGTAATAACCTAGTGTTACTATTGTTATATGTATAATGTTTGCTTTAATTACAGAGTTGTTTCAATGTATACCCAGGTGGACACTGGGGGAGTGGCCATAATGTTATTTGTTTCAGGTGTTTGGGCGCGATGCAACTTCCGCGAGGATAATTGTCATCGGCGGACCTCTATCCATCAGCAGTGCGAGAGTAGCATCGCCAGCGGAAGTAACCAAGAGGGCGTTGCATGCGAAGAGTCCCGTTGGCCGCGGAAGTTGCCGCAAGTCATCGTGGCGACAGCAACGTGGCGTATGTCCGAGCGCATGCTGTGCGCACCTCGCGAAGTGGAACCCGTCGTGACCTGAGTGCCGAGCCTGCGCAGTCTTCACACTTTGGATATTTTTGTTTTGTTTTAAGTTTCCGTATGAATGCTGCACGCCCTAAAAAGCGGAGTGCTTCAGTCATGTGGAATCTGGGGGAGTGTGTAACAAAACTAGGAAGCTTGGAACTCAAGAAGAACACAACGAGAAGTGCGAGAGGGTTGGTAACAGTCCCCAGTCGTTCAGGCTTCGGTCCATCCCGGTTCACTGGGTGGCCGCAGTCTGGCACGGGCAGCTGTCCCCAACCGGGGGCGCCTTCCCAGAAGACTTAATTTGTTTACAGTATGTCTTGTGTGTTTGGTTCTGGACTTAAAGAGCACTTTGTACTGGCATCATTATCATGTAATGGCATCTCTGACCTCTGAGGTAACCATGGTTTTGTAAGCGGTCTATCAGCACAGACTGGCTTTATTTTTCTGAGGAATCTCCTATTCCTTAGTGAGCATCGTCCAGAGCCATCCATTTGAATAGTGTATTGATGGTTCTCCCCCTTCTCAACAACCACTCCAGTTTTTCCCATCGGTTTCATGGTCCTGTCTGATTTTGTATTGCCACATAGTCAACTGTCTTCTGCTCAGGTAAGGTCTTTGTATGCTCATTATATCGTTCTATCTGTATTATGTTGCGTTTTTCAAGGGCTCTCACTCTATCCGTTCACTTCTAATGTTCCAATAAGGCTGCTATATGGTGGGTAGCTTTTCCTTAGAATCTGGGAAGCCGTCCATAATCATCTTCACCAGTGCTTGACATTCTGCATCAAGTAGGGCAGTCTCAGCCACTCTGTTGAAAGTTATTGCCCGTACATCTATGCCTTCTGTGTATCCTGACCCTAACATAGCTACCTGTATACTTGACTGGACATGAGATGTCCAGATGAGATGAGACTGCAATGTTGGCATCATATTGGGTTGCATTATCTCTCATGCTGTGAAGTATGGACGGCATCAACGAGTGATTGCTCTGGGATGTCGGGTATCGAGAACAAGCATCTGGTCCAACATTTTTCTTTCCAGGCACATGTTTTATTTGAAATTTATATATTTAAGTCTTCTCTTTCAAATTAAAGAGGCGAGGAGATCGGTCACTGAGAATCTTTACAAGTGGTTTATGGTCCATAGCAATAATGAGGTCGGGACATTCTAGAACAAACATACAACATTTTTTTAGTGCATGGACGACTGCCAAAGCCTCTCCTTCTATTGATGCATATCGAGATTCAGTGTCAGCGGTAAACCTAGACCCTGCAAATATCAAAACCCATCCATCAGGACACCAATGTGGTATTTGTAGTGTTTTTGATGCAGCACAAACCCTATGCCATCCTTAGCACAGTCTGTCGCTAAGCAGGTTGCTTTTCCGATTTCAAAACTTCTTACGCTGTTTTCCACTTGTTGCACTATAACTTCTTTATATTTTTTGAATAACTTATCTAGGTCTTCATCCCAATACCATGTAGTACCTCGTTTCAGAAGATTTCTAAAGGGCAGCATCTCTCCGGCCATACTGAAGGCGTATGCCGCTTGATTGACCAGTCCAAACCATGATCTAGCTCCTGTTATGTTGGTTGGAGTGGGGAAATCCTTTATGGCAGTTAATATCTGGTCCATGGGTTTGAGGCCTGTACTTGTTATAGTGAACCCTGCAAAATCTACTTCATCTTTTGCAAAGTGGAATTTTTGTGGGTTGAATACTATACCATTATTGTGACACATAATAATGTAGTTCACAGTATGCCAAAAGGCCTCTTCTATAGACTTATCCCAGAGTAATGAGTCATCGATACATTTTGTTTTTCGCTTGAAGTCAACAGTAATATCATCAAATGTCTTTGTATAACAGTCTCCTGCTGCATGTTAAAAAAGTGGTTGCTTCACTTGATGTTGATGACAGTGGGAGGGAGTGATACCCATTCCAATGCGTTTAATACAGTCTTCTTAGTATGGGGCGGTACTACAGAGACTTGGTTAAATGGGGACGGGGTGTGTTGGGTTTCTCTGAATGTTGCTTCATTTAAATGTTGAAGGTCAACTGTACGTCTGGGATTTCCATCTCTTTTTGGAACTACCACCATTCGAGAATACCAAATTGTTGGTGTGCCAAGTGGTACTGGCTCAATAATGCCAAGGCGTACGTCACGGTCGAGGTCATCTTTCACTTTTGCCTTCCAATGATGTGGCACTGGAATTGGACAGTGGAAAGCTTTAGGTTGGGCATCATGTCTAAAATGTATTTCAAGAGGTTTGTATGACATTTTGGGTAGTTTTTGGTGTTCACATATATTAAAAGCACTCAACGAATAATAATCCAGAAGCCAGGTTTCCAATTTTGCTCTGTTGTCCTCTGTAGCAGCAAAGGGCATCTCCATTGGCCTTGGAGGTGTAGGTGTTCTTACTGGACACCCACAATTGGCTTGGCATACAGATTCTGGCATTTTAGACTTTGAATTGTGGACACTATTATCATTCAATGTGTTAGCAGTGAGATATGTGGTAGGTACCAAGATCAAGAGCCTTATGGGATAAAAACAATCCATTTATGCTAGGGCTAATGTATACCACTTGATTAGTCACTCTTTCACCCGCTTGAATCCTTAAAAAAAGCACACACCATATATTTTCATTCCAGTTTGGGTTACACCCACTATGCGAGGGGATGTGGGAACTAGCACTTTGTTGTCAATGTTCAATGCATGAATAATTTCAGGGCTGCTAGCACAGGTTTGTGCACTTGTGTCTGTACAAGCATCCACATGCGCAACATTTCTAATAGACCTTGTAACATTTGTTGGTATTTCTCGGTTAAATTCTTTGTGACAGGCATCCAATAAGGATATCTTCACCTGCATTTGAGGAAGTTTGGTTGGTATGCAGTTAATGGATTTTGACAGTTCATCAGACCATTCCATGTGTGGAATTATAATTTTCTCATGTATACTGGACTTTTTCACATGGCCTCTTCTGCCAAGAACGTCTGTTCCTGTGCTTCACTTCTCTTATGAATTTTACCTCTTCCTGTTGCATCATGAAGTAAGATGTGGAATCATCAAAATTTGTCATATAGCTATGACTTGATTTATGTTCATCAGCAGTAAACTGTTGTCTATCTTTCTTTTTACAACAGACACGAGCTATGTGGCCTCGAACCTGGCAGTGGTCACTGGTCACACTCTTTGTTCCAGGCTGGACAGTGGTTTGGTCTGGGTAAGCCAGTACCAGGACCATGAGATTTGCTTCCACATCCAACACATCCCTTAATGCTAGCGTTTGCCTTGGTTTCGATATCTTGTTTATTAGGCCGAGGAACATTTTTTCCAGATTTATTGTTGAATCTTTCTTTCTTGGATTTGGATTTTTGAGTAGCCAATGAAGATGATGTTGGTACGCCAGGATTTAACTGTGACCTGGCTAGTCTACCCTCTTCCATTGCCAACATCAGATTATATTTGGCTTGAAAGTCTTCCAATTGGGAATCTTTTGCTAGTACTTCCTCTTGTATGTCATCTGAAGAGCATCCAATCAGCATTTGGTCACAGATCATAGCCTCCCTGTAGCTCACAATACTACTGCACTGATTACATGTAACTTTAAATTGACAGGACTCAGCTTTTTCATGTAATTGAGACACAAATGTTTGAAGTGGTTGGCCAGCTGATTGGCTCATTCCGTGGAAGACTTTCGTATGTACAGCTTTGTTTTTACCTTTCATAGCAATAGATTTACTTTTTTCTAGCAGTGTACATTCATTCATTGTGTCAAGTGTACCTGCACCAACAAAATCAAACAGTTCTCTTCACAAATCTTCAGAACATGCTTCAAATATTTCATCTCTTATATCAGCATCCCTAAGCCTTGCCTGTCTCTTGTATCGCTTCCACTCAATTTAAAAAAATGACCATTGTCCTTCATTATAAGTTTAGCTCAAGTTTTGGTCTTACCGGCTTACGTGTGTTGGATAGCTCTTCTTCTGGTGCATTGTGCTGTTGCTGTTGCTGCTGCTGTGTAGCCTGTGTTGCAACATTTTGAGTAAATGTGACGAGAGCTAACTGAATTGCGTCTGCAATCAATTTTTCCATGTTGCTAGCTACTGCATTATCCTCTTTTGGTGGATGTCCATCACTGCATGAATTTGTTTCTGAGTTCACATTATGACCATATGCGCATTTAAGAGCCATCTTTTAATCAGTCTTTATTCCGGTTAGGTAAATAATCATATTTCATTTATTCGTTTGCTGACTGCGCCATGTTCGGTATTTTCTTTACAACTCATTCTCCATGAGTGCCTGTCAACTATAGTACAAAATACAGTAATCACAATAACATAAATACAAGTTTATACACGGCAAATATACACACTTCATATTAAGAGCATAATCTTTTACACGGTTGTAATTATTATTAAGTGTAGGAGTTCATACATTTATTTGTAATGGCCATACTGTACGTTAGAAATTAACCTTTTGAAGTCCAAACCAATAGGTACACATAGTTCCTTTATTACAACATTGTATATTCTTTGCAGGTTTTACAGGTCCAACTGGCACAACAGGATCAACAGGATCTACTGGTCACACAGGACCCATTGGAGCAACTGGATCTAGTGGTCCTATTGGTAGGACGGGAGCCACAGGAACTATTGGACCTGATGGTCCCCGTGGTCCCTCTGGATTCACTGGTGCCCCAGGGCCTCAGGGCTCCCCTGGACCAACTGGACCAACGGGTTTCCCAGGACAACCTGGTATGTGGAGCAAGACAAGACGTCTTGATGACTTGTCATAGAGGACAATTCTTGTGCTTAAAGGGTTGTAATTATTATTAAGTGTAGGATTTCATGCATTTCCAATCACTATGATTTCATACATTTATTTGTAATGGCCATATTACTGTACATTAGAAATTAACCTTTTGAAATCCACACACATGGTTCATTTATTACAACATTGTATATTCTTTGCAGGTTTTACTGGCCCAACTGGCCAAACAGGATCAACTGGTCCCACAGGACCCACTGGAGCAACTGGATCTCGTGGTCCTATTGGTAGGACGGGAGCGACTGGACCCTCAGGTCCCATTGGAGGATCTGGAGCCACAGGACCTATTGGACCTGATGGTCCCCGTGGTCCCTCTGGATTCACTGGTGCCCCAGGACCTCAGGGCTTCCCTGGAGCAACTGGCCCAACAGGCATCCCAGGACAACCTGGTAATTCGAGCAAGACAGGATGTCTTGATGATTTGTCACAGAGGAAAATTGTTGCGGTGCTTTATAGCCGGTAGGACGGGAGCGACTGGACCCTCAGGTCAGTTCCATTGTGTTCCCTCTCCCACCGCCTTACTGATACTTCTGGATTTACTATAAGCACATCCGCGCTGAAAATTAGTGCCCAATTTGAATATTTAATCAATGAAACTGAAAAAGCGGCCGACAATCGCCGATGTTAATGAGCTGGGAAAACGTCGTAGCCATCAAAATTAATACGCCGTGTTATTTAAAACGTCATAGCCATCAAAATTAATACGCCGTGTTAGCAACAGCGGGTAAAACCGCCATTAATGCGCTTACAGTTATCAAAAATAATCGTTTTACCCACTCTGCAATGTGCAGACAGATTTGTAGTAAGTGATGCATGTTGATGTTATTTTTTCTGCCTATGCATGTTAAATATTATTCAAAATGAAACAAATGTTCTTGATTTAAGATCAATGATTTGGAAATGCTGATAAAATATTACTGCCGCCTTATGATGTGTGAATAAATAAAATATGAAAAACATTACTTAAACCATTGTACTTTATTTCACTATAAGTCATGGTTACTCAGCATAAAAGTGAGCACTGGAGTTATTTTTTTAAATATTATTTATTGAAACTGTTCATGGTCAAAATTTACCGCAAAAATATTGGCCCATCAAGTACAGAATTGACCCATTGATTTGCCTTACCAAGGGGCCAATTGTCCCACTACAAGTTTAGACCAACAAGAACTCTGCTTTATTATGTCCTGACACAGTTATGTACACAGATAAGAAGTATTTTTAGAGAAAATGAAATGATTGTGCTAGACTAGTATTTGCCTTATGACTCACCATAAGCTAGAAAAAGACAAATAGGATGGGTTATAAAGTGTTATGCAGTGCTGACTATCATCAAGGGGATGAATTTGTATTTAGTCATCTATCTAGGGGTAGACAATGTGTTGCTAACTGTTTTATATTTCTACTGACTGCATTTGAAGAAAATTTTACTATGCACTCCCAGCCGCATAACATTCTAAAGCTCGGCTTTTCAGGACTCTCAGTCCTTTGATTATTTAAAGCTGAAGTCATCAAACAAATAAATTGTGAAATGTTTTGTGTAAGTGAGACCTTTCCAAAGAAAAATCAAACTTCAGACTACCACTGGATAGGGCATGTGAAACGTAACTAGCACTAGTAACTAGCACATGTCCAATATTGCGTATATAATCAAATGAACCCTGTTACAAACAAATAATTCTCGCGTGACCCTTATGAAATACAACGACTGGTCATTTAAAGGTTATGCTCAGTGGCCAGACAAATATGCTTGTATAGAAGCAATATGATATGTTCTGTGTATTCTGAAAGTTTCATTCATTGAAACAGCATAATAAAGTATTTAGAGCATTTTAATTACTAAGGACTAAGAGGAGGTATAAACCCATCAAACACATGAATGCAAAAAATGTCAACCGAATAATTTTCATCAGACGTAACTTGCACGGCGCACTAAGAAGTTAAACATCACGTCTGCCATCCGAAAACTGTGGTACGTCTGGAGAATATCATTCGATTATGCAACATCACATGACCTTGTGTTTTAGTTAGCAAGACAGCATGGTATTTTTAAATGTGTGATAAATATTAAACGTGGAGAATATAAATATCATTATTCTTACATTTGCAATGGAAAAGGCATTGTTCATTGATACTGGGCTTTTTAGAACAAATATTATTTTGGATGAGCATTATCTTTAAGGTCACTGACCACTTAGTCAAACTATAAGTCTCTGGTAGGGAAGTTACACAACTGCCCTAATTGCAAAACCTTTGTCTGAAAGTCCCTGTCCTAGAATTCTTGGTAAAAAGTGGTCCAACAAATGTCGGATTGTAGGAGCAGGGTGCGACGGCCCTGTACTGTTTTGAACATGGTGCTGTACCAGAGTCTTGGTTATTAAATGTTATAGATCCCATTTTTAAAGCTGGCAGCCTATATGACCCATTAAATTTTAGAAGAATAACTTGGGTGAATATTGTATGCATATGCTATTCTGTCATTTTCGACCATGAGCCTATGTAAATGGGCTGAAGAAAATGGAGTTGTCGCCATGCTAGAAGTTGTTTGGATTACATTTATGTTTTGTACACAATTGTTAAAAATAGGATAATGTTAAAACGCAGTACATGTACAAAGCATTTGACCAGGTAAATCATGAGTGTCTGTGGGTCAAGTTGTACGACCTAGATATTAAAGGTAAAATGCTGTCTGTTATTCAATGTCTTTATGATATAGGACGTTTATCCTGCAATAATCATTTAAACCATTTGTTCACTGAATAATTCCCTGTACTTTGAGGGGTAAAGCAAGGTGATCCAATGTCCCTAACTATCTTTGCTTTGTATGTTAATGAGTTGAATGTAATGAATAAAGGCGTACAATGTGGTAAGAAAAAAGTGTGCTCATTGTTCTACGCAGATGACATTGTGGTCCTGGCTGAGAATGCTGCTCATCTACAAATGCAACTGGATAGAATAAATCAATGGTGTAGTAAATGGAGATTGGAATTAAAGCGAGATGAAAGCCAAAATCATACATTTTAGACCAAAAACAGTAAAAATTACTTCTTATAAATTTACAAGTGGCTCTATCAATCTCAACACCTGTTCAAAATATAAATACTTTGGAATGTATTTTAATGAATTTATGGATGATTGTGAGATGGTAAAAGATGTTGCAAAAAGTGCTAGTAGGGCACTTGATGGTGCGATTTGTAAATAAAAAAATACAGGTGGTTTACATTATGGAACATTTACCAAGCTATATGAATCTATTGTACAAACTGTTATGCTATATGGTGCTGGATTATGGAGCAACCTTGAATTTTCTAAATTAAATACAATTCAAAATCGAGCATGTAAGTATTTTCTTTGCTTACCCAAAACTGCTTCAAATGTGGCATAGGCTAGGAAAGTAATTTTTTAGTAAAGTAAATTTTATTTGTAAATATGGTAAAATAAATAAATAATGTGAATGATATATTGGTTGGTTGTTTGTATATTCAAAGCAAAAACTGGTAATGTTAAGGTTATGGTGCAGATTGAAAAACATGGATAAAAAAAGATTGATAAGACATAGGTATATAATGTAGAGAAAAATCTAAAAGATGCCAATATGTCTTATTGTATTATTGATGGTGAAGTAATTTATAAATGTGCCATATATTTGTGCAAAAAATACTTAAATACGTAAGCATGATAATGATAAATGGTCAACAAAGTTATGGGATCACAGAAACAATTTACAAAATGGAAACAAGGTGAGGTTGTATATATGTTATTAGTCTAAATTAATGGTTGAAATGTATGTAACAAAAATCTGATTTAGTGAAAAGCATTTTATGAAAACTGTCTGTGTTTAGCACTACATACTGTATGTTTAGAAAATTAAGATAGACGATATTTTGCCCAAGTTTTTACTAGAATGTGAACTACATGTATAAGAATCAGGACAATGTTAATGAGAATGATGGTGTTTTGAAAACAAGGATCAGTTGTTTATGTAATCAATATTTGGGACAAACTGTTTTTAAAATGTATAAATGTGTTCAATAGATATAATGTAAATCATCTTGAAAGGCATATTTTACATTTTATTTATATGAAAAGCCCCCGGTGTGTTTTATAAAAAGCAATGGAATGCCACTGTCTATATATTGAAAAATCAATATTCATATTTCAGCAGCTAACAGCACCAGGCTAGACTAATGTTGCTGCCTTAGATATTGATTTTCCATATGCTGGCTGCATTTGAATACTAGTTTTAATAATGTTATGAAATATGAACCATTTGGGCCCATGTGAAATAGGGTTCTTGTGGTCACCATTTCCAACCGACATGCCAAATTTGAGCATCCTAACTCAAACGAACAAATCATCTTGACGGATGGAGGCATATTTTTAATTGGTACAAGCCAGTGTATAAAACACTGGAATAAATGTTCATGTTTTAATGTATTCTATCATGTGTTAACATTTTTATATACTTAATGTATCTTGTAGATCGTTACACGGATGGGCAACATTAAGCTATACTGTTTTTTAACTGTATTTAACATTTTTAATGTTATGAACAACTGTATTTATATTTTGCCCAAGTTCGCTTTTGAATTCAATTCTACTCTCACTGTTGTGGCAAGCAAGCTCCTGACACTGTATTGATATAGCTGAAGACACAGCTTCCATTTGACTATATGTACATCAAGTGGCCCTAATGGGACTCAAACTCACCTGCTTGGGATGATGGTATCATTCTGGTCTCACAACGTTGGGGTCGTGATTTGGAGTCCCATCAGGGCAACTTTATACAGGACAACCTCAATTATCCAAATCAGTTGGGATGTTAGTTGGATTTTCAGATTAAAGAGGATTCAGATACTTGAGAAAGCCATCTACATGCGACCGTAACTACGTAACAGTGGGCGATAATAGAAGAAATTACTTTACTATTGCATGTTTCGGACTAAGATCGTAATAATTATGATAAAACGACTATCAAATACAATTTAAAAGTAATTTATTGTACTTACAAATACATATATCAATATCACATACACGACATTTTCAACAAATATAACATTTTTACAACATTTTTATGGTAGTGCAATCGATCACGTGCTAAACTAAACATATTAAGGTGTCATACTGTAAAGAAAGTGGCTCAGAGACACAATGCATCCTGCATTGATCACAACATGCCCAACAAACGAAGTCAGTGGGTGTATGTCGGATCAAGGCTGGCACGGCTGGTGAAGCTAAATATAGCGTCAGGTCTCAGACAGTGTGATTGCGCAACGCAGCATATAGGCGAAGTCGAAGTGTGTATACTTCGTCCTGGAAGATTAGCTCAGTTGGTAGAGCAACCACCTATGACATATGACCGGTCTGAATCATAGTCGGGAGACCGTGAGTTCGAATCCACGATCTTCCAAATTACCTTTACATGCAACGCTGACTTTTGTTTCAATTGGTGGAAGACAAGGACCCGGGTACTTCAGGTGAAGCCTCTGGGTAGTTGCCCTGTGAAATTGTGAAATTGTCCATAAGTCCAGTGGGGCTGCCCCCGTGTGCAAGACACTGGGGGAGGGAGCTACCGCGTGGGAATTTCGAACTCAGTTATTTGGGTATGTGTGATCTGGTGATGGGAAAGTTAGATCTGAGGATTCTTACGGGTCCCCCTGTCAATGTAGGTTGGCTATGGGACATGGTTTCGCCGGGAGAATCGCCAGGCAGGTATGCACGGTAGCTGAAAGTTGTACAGCACCGTGGCGCCGGGATCTCGCCGTGCTGAGTGTACCGGGAGAATCAAGGATCTAACGACCCTGTGTCCCTGAAACACTGACGTAGTATAGAAACTCCCTAGCTCACTCTCCAAGCAGCCAGTAGCGAGGTGATGGCGACTCTGGGTAGTGCCCGGATCCCTTGGGGATAGCTTGAATACGGTACCCGATCGTAGCTAAGGGGCTGTTGTGAAAGTGAGATCGTCACCGGCCTTGTGGGCTGGTTGTAGAGGAGAAGGGAGTTGGGGGAGTCTGTAAAGAAAGTGGTTCAGAGACACAATGCATCCTGCATTGATCACATGCCCAACAAACGAAGTCAGTGGGTGTATGTTGGATCAAGGCTGGCATGGCTGGTGAAGCTAAATATAGCATCAGGTGTCAGACAGTGTGATTGCGCAACTCAGCATATAGGCGAAGTCGAAGTGTGTATACTTCGTCCTGGGAGATTATCTCAGTTGGTAGAGCAACCACCTATGACATATGACCGGTCTGAATCATAGTCGGGAGACCGTGAGTTCGAATCCACGATCTTCCAAATTACCTTTACATGCAACACTGACTTTTGTTTCAATACCACTAAAAAAGTCACTTTTTACTGAACATAGATCTAATGTTTTGCTGCTTATTTTTTTTTTAATTTGTTCAAGACAGAACGATCGAACGTTTTTAACATGCATTGCATAGATGGGATCTGCCTCACTTGTCTCAAAATATTTCAACATGCCTTCTGACATTTTGACCATATCTTGATGAGTGGGTCCTTTTTCTCCTTCTACCTGGATTTCTTCATCATCTTCATCAACTTCATCATTTTTTACCCTATTCAAAATCGCATCATCTGTAAGGTCTTCTTCACCTTGCAAGTTTTGGTCAACTTCAAGCCATTCAGCCACATCAATGTTATGTAACTGAGGTCCCGGCAATACTGTTATGGCATCCTTCATCTCCTGAATAGGATATTCATCACTTTCATCATCTTCTTCGTCTTCTGGCTCTGCATGTCTTGTTCCATGCTTTTTTATGGATTCTAACTTCACATCTTGCCATGCTGTGGAGGCCATATTGATCACTGTCAGCATGTTCAATGATTTAAGAGATGTGACTAGGCTCACATCTTTGTGGTCCTCATCTGTAAGAGATGAAATCAATTTTTTTTCTGTACAATCTCTTTAAAGTTGTAATATTGCCATTGTGTTGGCAGGTAAATACATTACAGTGATAGCACCGTCTTTTGTTTTATGTGTTGGATCGACGGGGTGGGATGGTGCATTGTCCAATAACAATAAATAAAGCTTTAAGCGTGTCATGAGTCATGACCACACAATTGTCTTGCTCATGACACAAATGTCAGCAGGTATTCCTGCATGCATTTCCCCAAGGACACATAGCAAGTGTCTCCCATGGAAATCTCCGCAGAACGTCATAAGTTATGTTGTAATGGCTAATTCTGTACATTGCCTCATCAAAAGATGCGGTAATGTTTATTATTAGATTGTTTCTGCTGATCCAGCAATCGCACCGGTCAGTAAAAAAATGGTATAAATAACGTGGCCCAAATGTACACTAGCAGACGATACAGCATACGACATACTGCAACTGGAGACTCGGCATTCTAGCCGCAGACTGAAGGCAGCTGAAAACATCAGGCTAGCCAATTGTAAGTGGCGTTGTGCATAACGAAAGGCACTAGGTTTATGTATAAGAATATAAGTGATATTAGAACTAGTTAGGTTGCGGTCACTAACATTTTGAGAATAAATAAAGCTGGAACAATAAATCAAAGTTGGATTTAATCACTACTTACAGATAGTACCTTTCACAGTGTACACTCAAAAACAGCTAGATAACAATAACACACATTAAACGGCGCGTTCACATGAGGAGAGCTTTCTACGGATTTTCCGGGTTGCCCCCTGGGCAAAGCGAACAACACTACATCCCTGCAGAGAGATTGACAGCGATCAGACGGGGACCCGCGAAAAAACGATATCCGCATGAGGCTCCCGCTCGTGATGACAAGCGGCAGCTTCTGGCATAATCTTTTCAGCACATTGGGCACAAAGGTTTCATCAAACCATTTTTAAAGCTGAGCTTCGCAGAAGACTCGAACTTTATAGTCGTCATAGGCATTTCATTCTGTTACCGGTCCACTGCCACTACGTTTACTATAAGCCTATTCATACGCGCTGAAATTAGTGTCCAATTTGATTTTATCAATGAAACTTGAACTCGCCGATGTTAATGAGCTGCAGCCGATCAAAATTAATAAGCCGTGTTTGTTCTTTTTTTCTGTCTATCCGGCATGCATGCAACAACTTCGATTTATATCTCATGTTGTAGTAATTTCACGCACATTTCATTCAAGAGAGACTTATAACAGGACATGCATTATACAAATTACATGTTAAAGTTTGCTTAACAGCGGTATCTCAGTTTTGATTACGATTAACACTCCTTTGATCTTATGTGGCGGGAAATGAAGTTTGCGTCATGAAGGATGTTTTTGTTGATCATCAACATAATCGTATATTACATTCTCCTTGTGTATTACATTACATTTGGCTATGGATTAGAATGTGTACAAACTTGTTTCAACACTGAATAATGCACCCAATTATTTTTGTTAATCGTAATAACAACAACCTCGATTATCAAGTCATTGCCACCATGGTCACTATGCACTCCCGGCCGATATTGCTGCATAACAATCTCGAATCTCAAGCTCGGCTTTTCTCAGGAGTCTCACTCCTTTGATTTAAATATCAATCCGTTCATCCAAGCTGATTTCTGGGCAGCATTCACACAAGGGAGGTGTTCCCTAGCTATTCCATTAAAACACCTTGGCTTTTCAAACTTTACTATGACCAACAATGGTATTTTATGTGTCCCCTCCGCATTAGCGTATGCCAAAATTGTTACTCTATCCTTCAGTTTCTTCATGCCTGGAGCTTCAGACTCATTTCCCGCAGCAAGGGTTTTGTCTGGCAAGCATCGATAATACAATCCTGTTTCATCGGCATTATACACTTGTGCAGGGCTTAGGTTGTTCTCTTTAATAACATCAGACAATTTCTTCTTAAATGGTTCAACATCTTCAGCCCATGCTCAGAGTTTTTCTCCACAAAGTGCAAGTTGTCTTACTCCATGCCGTTTCTTCCATTTTGCAATGAAACCTTGTGAAGCTGTGAAAGTTTCATCATTTGGGTGTAGTTTAGCCCAAAAATGCAGAACCTTGGCTTGGAAAATTGGACCTGAAATTGGCAAGCCTTTGCTTCTTTCCTGGGTGAACCATGTGAACAATGCCTTATCCAAATCTACACCACAGGAGGTTTTCATCGTCTGCCTTGTCTTCAGTGCTTTGGATGAGTCAGCCTCAACCACAAATTGTCTTAATATAACTTGTCCTTAGCTTTCTTGATATCAGAGACAGGGGCATTACTTACTCCATATTCTTTTACTAGCTTTGTTCCCGTCTCACCTTTTTCTAATCTTTCTATAATCCGAATCTTTTGCTCTATTGACCAAACAACTTTTTTTCTCTTTTCACCTTTGCTTGCCATGTTCAAGGAATAATCTTACTTACACAATGAATGAATGAAGAGAAGTTAAAGGGCCACGGATTTTTATTAGCTCCATCAAGCTTCTTACAACATTGCTTGTTACAACAGTAAGCCTTTGAAATCATTGTTTAAGTGTTGCCACAACACGATCCTACAACAAACGCCTCAACCAAGTTGTAAACAATAACTTACCGATACTGTACCACAACAAATCCGTCACAAGTACTCACCACTTCAAAGCACAGGGCCGCCTTTGATGTCTGTTTCAAATTGGGCATCTGATACCAGGTTAAATAATTAGTGGTTCATTGCTGTTAGGAGTTCCTCTGCTCTACTCAACTTTATTTTACACCAACAATAAACAAACACGTGTTTGAAAAAATGTTTTAGGTGTTTATTGAAATAAATAGATATACATGTAGTATATTAATAAAGGGCTTGATATAATTAGGAAATGGCTACCAAGTGAATATCAAATGAAACCAGGATATTCAAGTCTATGAATACAATTCGGATCTTTGGGACTAAACAAGTGTAGATTTTGTGATGATGAAAATGACTAGAAAATGCAAAATTACGAAACATCGAAGCATATGCACCCGAAAATTGGGATTTTCCTAGAACTTTCGGATTATTGAAAATTTTGGATGAAGGATATTCGGAAAATCGAGGTTGTCCTGTATAGTCAAATGGAGGCTATATCAATACAGTGGTAGGAGCTTGCTTGCCAGAACAGTGAGAGTAGACTTGAATTCACAAGCAAACTTGGGGAAAATATACATATACAGTTGTTCATAGAATCACTAATGTGGGATTCGAACCCACGACCACTAGGTTGAGATGATAACTGACAAAGTATGTAGGCTGGGAGTTAGAGACAACAGTTCATCCGTGTAAACTTTAAACAGCCTGCTGCTTGAGATGATGGTATCAATCTGGTCTCACAACCTTGGGGTCATGAGTTTGATATAGTCAAATGGAAGCTGTGTCTTTTGCTATATCAATACAGTGGAAGGAGTTTGCTTGCTAGAACAGTGAGAGTAGAATTGATTTTCAATGTTGCATGACATATATAAGTAGTATATACCCATAGGGGGACTGGCACAGAAGACCCTTAAAAACACCCTTCTCACAGGAGTTTCTGGCACAGGGGTCTTCTGTGCCAGTCCCCCTATGTATTTATTGGGCAACAAGAAAAAAAGAATCAACAAAGAAAAAGCACAAATGTATTTTTTGACGGTCGTACAGTTCGTTAGATCAATAAAGAAATTGATTTGGAAAGTCATTTGGTTCACCGTACAGTTCCTCGTATATCCATTCTTTAGAGTCTTCAGAGTCTTCAGGTATCGTCTTTAGATAGTGGTCGAAGTGATCGACGATACCGCTCATGTCCATCTGTTCTATGATTGTATGCGGTAGAGGTAGTGTCGCGAGCGTTTCGTCCGAGATTACGCTCATGGCTCGGCGAGTGGAGATGATGCACAGTTCGCTTAGTGTAAGCTCCATTCGAAATTCCATCACGGTGGTTGGGTCTGCTCCTCGTTTCAGTAGAAGCAGGGCTGTC